>VDFB02193867.1:329707545-329745846 GCA_007258455.2 Sequoia sempervirens | reverse complement strand
GGTACTCTTTGACAATAAGTGCTTCCAATTCTTCCATCTCTCTTTCTTCTTCTTCAATCCGTTTGATTTCATCCTCATACTTGAATGTCTTTCTAGATGAACTCTCACTTGGATCATATCTCTATCTATCTCTTCCAAAGTAGTGGCCTTAAATGCAGATTCAACCTTAGGAAGGGAATCACCAAATTTGCTCAACTCAAAATTAGTCAACTTACCATCCAATGTATCTTTGGTTATGTTTGCTATAGTCTGGAGCTCTTCAATAGCACTAGCTTTGACTTTGTAAGAATCGGGTAGGGATCTAAGCACTTTAGCAACAATATCAAATTCTTCTATCTTTCCACCAGCACATCTAATACCACACACAAGTTCATTCACTCTTTGCATGAAAGTATTAATATTATCATCATCACCCATTCTCAACCTTTCATATTTCCATTTCAAGCTCTACAACTTAGAAATATTCACATTATCATCACCTTCATACAAGGTTTCCAACTTTTTCTAGATCTCATAAGTAGTCTTCAAATCCATAACATTTTTCATCTTAGAATCAAACAAAGCACTAAACAAAGCTTCCTTAGCCTGGATATTATACTCAGCATATGCATTATTCAGTGGAATAACATATCTATTACTTATAATGCTCCAATAGGGTTCACCAATTCATCTCAGATGGCACTCCATTTGAGTCTTCCAAAAAGAGTATTCTTTTCCATCAAATCTCATACTATCCTTGTAACTTGCCATCCTGGATCACCTTAAGCTATTAAACTTCTTTCAAAAAACTTAGCTCTGATACCAGTTGTAGGCAATACAAGGGTAGGCAACTAAGAGGTGGGGGTGAATTAGTTGTCTTAAAATTCAAAAATTATTTAACTTAACAAATTTAATCTTAGATCTAATAATTAACCATGAAAGCATGAATCAACAACACATCATAAACACACATAACACATATTTTTTTTTACGTTGAAACCTTGTTAGAGGAAAGACCATAGTGGAGGTTAGTCCACAAGATTATACCCAGTTAAAAGTATAAAGAGAATGAAATATGGGGAATGCACTTGCATTCAAGTACAATTCCTAGAGCTCACTGCTCACTTACAAAGGAAGACAAACTATCTTATAAAGAGATTTGGATTAAATCCATCCACAAGGATTTGAACTGATAAAATAGCATATGCTAATGCCTAATCACAGTTCTGATTAAGTGCATGAACAATTCCTCACTCTTTTTCACCCTTCTTCACTCATCTTCACACTTCTTCACACTCTGCTCTACCTTCACATGATTAGGAAATTATTCACACATAGACACACTCACCCACTTCAATTTGAATAAACAACCACTCTTATATATCTGCAACAAGAGATTTCACTGCTACAAGTTGACCAAAAAGAAATAATAAAATGAATATAAATATCAGCCCAAATCATTCATAATAATCAATTCTTATCAACCAAAGTTGGCCATAACTTAGTGAGGACCTAAATCAACATCTTCAACATGGAGAAACTTCAATTAAATTCTCCTCAAAGATCCACAACACACTTCAACACCATGTCAGCCAAGAACATGAAAAACATGAACACGCAAGAGAAAATTGCCAACCACGATCAAAACGATAAATGTAGATGTGCAACAAAGATAGAGCACAATCTAGAAGAGTCCAAAAACACTAAGAACCAGTAGAGAAGCATCCACAACAACTAAACTAACTAAAATAGCCTCATCTTCATTAAGGAAGAATAACTCAAAAAATAGAAAAACTGTTAGAAGGAAAATCTTCATAACTCGATCAAATCTTCATGTGGATCTCTGAAACTTGACGTGGATAAACTAGATTCACTCAGAAACAAACCCATTAGTCCAAAACCTTAGATCACCAATGTACAATAAATACTTCCACACATAACATCGCTTCACAATTGACAACTTGCAACTTATTTCTTTACAATTTTCTCAATATCCTTGACATATACATCATCAAATGAATTAATGCTAGTAGTGTTGACATCAATGACAACCACATATCAGTAGGACAACCACAACCTCTAGTAGTTATGTCAATAAAATGTGGTTAAGAATAGGTAAATGCATCACCAGGAATAGAAAATGCGGCTTGTCAAAGTGAATGCATCTCAGAAAATGGAAAATGTAGCGCAAAATAGTGAGTGTGTTTCAACAAATGCATTGCAGTAAAAATGAGTCAAGTTTGTTTGCAATTTTTTTAAAAAAAATTGAAATTGTTTCAAATTGAATATTTGTTTCCAAGTTTGTGAAATGATGTTTGTTTGCTTGAATGTCTCAAAAACACTTGGAAAACACAATATTTTATCTTAATCATACACAAAGAAGACAAGCACAACCCTAGGTTGGGAAAGGACAATATTTGCTAGATTTCATGTGGGTTTCCCCAACTATACTTATTCTTAGTGGATGAATCTAGAAGCTTGGCCACACGAGCTCCCCCTTACAATGAACTCACTTCTTAGGTCAAACAAGCTTCCAACCCCCATAAATCTCTCATGGCGGGGCTAATCACCTCTACTAAGAACTACGAGAATGTGGATTCCTTCACAATGACTGTTGTTGCGCTAGCAAATAGAAGGGATTTTGGCAACTACACCAAATTTTTTAGTTTAGGACCCTCATTCGAGTGGCCACACATGGGGAAAGATTAGCTTTGATAAGGAGGAAATCTAGCTCGAAGAAGTTACTATCAACAAGGTTTTGGGGACTTTGTCCATGTGACACATCTGAACTCATAATCCTAGTATTTCCATTAGGTTTCACATTTATATACCGGTCGATGGTAGCTTGGCCAAAGAGCTCTATTGCTGGTTTGAGGCACCTGGGGGTGAGTAATTTTTCCCACCAAGGAAGGACCAATTGCTAGAGTCAATAACTATTTCTCTTGCACCCAGGACTGTACAAGTGCACAAGGGGAGAGGATACTTTGATTATTGAATTAGGGTGGCACATAAAATAGATGGCTCTTATTTTCTGATTAGCTAATTTGCACAAGGTGAGAGAATAATCACCTACCACCTCAAGCACAATCAAGTAAAGTTATTTAACTCCCTAATTAAATCTAAGTGAGACAAACAACTATTCTTTTTAGAGCACCGATGGAAGTGTTTTCTAATCTAAAACAAACACAAGAGGTTTTCAAAACAAAACCCCTTGGACATTCGAACCTACAAAACCACTTGTTTGTAGTCTCAAAAATATGCCTTGGAACTGTGAAAATTCTAAGCCACATGTTGCACTAGTAGATTAGTAACCAAAAAAAAACCCCTACACTACTAGATTGAAATGAGAAATTAGGAAAATTGTAGAAAAAAAAAGCCAAAAAATTACCAGAAAAATGCTTCATAGTAGAATGAATGTGTTTCTATTCACAACAAATGCGGCTCAGGATTGTACATTGGAATCGTGAGGGAAAATGCATCAATATGCATAATAGATGTGTTGTGTTATTCAAATGTGTCCTCTGGATGGCTAATGTGTGATTCTAGATAGAATGTGTCTATGTTATTAGCAATTAGATTCAGTCACATATGCATCATTCTATTAGTGAACACATCGTGATACAATGATTCTTGGTTATGGAAACCACAAATGTAAGTTGTCGTAAAGCATGCCACCACAAGCTCCTGAAAAAATGTACAAAAACAAAAATGCATGATTTTGGTGTCAAGTTCCTGTGAAAATGTAACTATAGAGAATATCTAAGTTAGCAGTTGGAAGCTAAATAAATCAAAACCCAAAGTAAGTAATCAAACACAAGGGAGGAAACATGAAACAAAGATAAATATCACCTTGGGTTTAGGCCTCCATTACACCTTCTTTATTTGCTGCAATATGAAGTTTTCCCTTAGATTTGGTGTGAGAAATACGTGACAATGCCAAGACCAAAACAAATGTTGAAGGATTTGATGACAAAATGCAATACTATGCAACTATGCAACTAGTAAGCAACTATGAACCATGACTAAAGTATGCCAAAATTCCAAAAGATGTAAAGTATGTCTAAGACAAGGGCTAAGATGACTTAAAATTGCAAGAGCATGAGATGAGAATATTGCAAGAGATATGAGAGAGAGATGACAAATGAGACCAAAATTGCCATTTTATAGAAAATGCAATTTTGAATAAATGGCCAAGATTGAAGATTAACAGATGCCCTAGAATCAATGGACAATATTTAATATGACAACCCACAATTAGGGTTAGGGAAACATTAGGGTAAATTTGAAATGAGCGGACAAGATTCAATTTGAGAAAATCAAATCAAGGGTTGACAATTCATGTGACAAGGAGATAAGAATGGCACAGAAAAAGAGATGGAAAATCAAATATATTAGAAATTACTTTATTTATGGAGAAAAATGCTATTTTGAATTAAAAATTAATTTAATTCAAAGAAGTGGGGTCATGTATTGATGAAATAATTATTTGAGATTATTTACTAAAAGTGAAAATTAGAAGTAGAACAATTTAAATAAATAATTTTATTTAAAATGAGGAAAATCTCAAGATGGGCAATAATTAAATAAATTAAAAAGAATTATTTATTTAAATGTCGAGGGAGGAAATAATGGACAAAGATAATTAAATAGAATTTAAGGAGATTTATTTAATTATGGAAAGATATAAAGAAAATTAGTGACACATTTAAATAAATAAATGAAATTTATTTATTTAAGTAATCAAGAAGAATAAAGACATGAATTAATTAAATAATTAAAATTATTTAATTAATAGTTGAAACTAGACCAAAGGGAATAATTAATTATTTCAATTATGCTAGGAAGAAATGTGGTGACAATGGGCTTACCAAGCCCTAGGCCATTTTATATGTCTACAAAGGTGAATCCAGGTCCCTTTTAAATCCTTGAGAAGCTTGTACACAACTACTAAAACCCTATTTTTAAGCTTCTATTTTCTGCCATCAACTATCTGTATCAGTTGGCTGAGTTTATGTTACATGCATTTCATTGGATCTAGCTTTAATTAGCTCATTTCATGCATTGCTCAATTTCAAAATTTTCATTTACAACATTTCATATTTCATGTTGTTACATAATGTAATCAGAAAATTACCTTGTTTCATATCTAAAAATTATATTTCAACATTTTACTTTAGGTCATTAAATTGCACTTTCTAATAGCATGTTTTCTTTCAAGAGATGTGGCTTTGATATGGTTAAAAATGGATTGCATAAGTACAACATCCCCTCTGATGAGTTCAGTTTTGATTGCAACAATGAGGTCATTAAGAAACATGTTAGTCATAGTTATGATCAAACCATTGACACAATCCTTAATATTACATTGCCCATTGGTGAGGATGGTAGTGTAGATAATCATAACAATCATACTTGTTCTTCTCCTGATACCTCTCCTATTAGTGATGAAGGTATCTTGGTGAAAGAATATATAAGCATCAAGGGTCCTAATTGTCCTTCTCTGAGCATCCCCATTTGGAAGATACTAGAAAGCAAGGAGATGTAATCATAGAAACATTTCTAAACATCATCTTACCTATTTTCCATAGCAATGACAATCCCAATTGTCTTTCTCCTAATATCCCTCCTTGATGCAAAGAGGATAGGCTAGTGTTAGAAGATATACCTATTAAGAGTCATGAGAACCTAGTCCCTCCATTCCCTAATGCTCCTACCATTTGGGAAGATCTATTTGGTAAGCATGAACATCATAGTTTTACTTCTCTTGATGGCTCCCCTTCTTGTGTTGAGGCTTCTTTACAAAATTTAACCATGAATGAACATATTACAAGCTCTCCCACTAGGGTAGATAATATGGAACAAGAGAATGAGACCTTAGAGAAAAATGAAAATCAAATAGAGTGTTCCCCTAATCTCACCATTATCAATAATAAAAAAAATCCAACCATTGCTATCTCCCTTACTTGTGTTGAAGTCATTTTAGAAGAAAGGGTATGTGTAGGATCATGATGGGCCAAAAAGTGGCGATATGATGGGTATGTGGCTGATGACTTTTTTTACCCAAAATTAATGAAACAAAAAGGGTTTTTAAAGGAGATTCTCATCTTTCCACCAATATAAATTATGATTTACTTTTAATTTAATAAATAATTATTATTCATTTTCTATTTGAATTACGACTAAAGTCTTGATTGATAGGTTGATTGAAAAACATCTATAGATTTCAAACAGTATCACATTTTTTGAATCCAAAACATGTACCAAATTTTATGCTTCGCATACTATAGGATTAAAAAAAAAGTTTAATTTCATGAAGTTTTGACCAAGTTAAAGATTGGTTAGACATATAAGTTTTATATTTTTAAAATTAAGTAATAAAAATTCATAATTAATTATTTACTTGGAAAAAATTACAAAATGTACATGACATTTGGGACATGAGTCACTCTACTTATATCTAGAGAATCTTATAAAAATATTAACATTTTATTTTGGTTAGGGTGGTCGATTGATTACCTACTTCTTATTTTACTTGAAATTTAAGTACTCTTGCATTTGAAATTTCAATTTTCACAAATACATTTTTATTTTTAAAATAAACCTAGTAGTTTAGAAACTACATTCAATTTTAGAACTATAGATTCTATTCTTACATATTTTTGAAATAATATAGATAACTTACTCAAATTTTTATGTCAAGTTGCCTAACTCTATTTTTTCTGAATTTTTTGCCACTTAAGCACCTATTTTTTCCATAATAATCCTGCACATACCTAAAAAAACCTTTGAATATCCTGAATATCTAGTTGGTCGTTCTTCTAAAAAATATCCTTCTAGGGAGGATATGATGGTGCAACAAAAGGAAAGCATTGACAAAAATGATATTATTCCCTTAGAAGAAGATGGAAAGACAACATTAGACTCTCACTCACTAAAGGATGTTAATCTTATTCAGCTGCAACTCATCCTTTACCCACCATCACACAAGCAACAAACTAAAAAAAAACCTGAACTTGTCCTTTACCCACCTAAGAACAATGTTTCACAACAACTGAGTCATAATACCATTACTCATACATATAATACTAGAAACAATCTGCAACTACCACAACCAACCTCGACACTCTTACCTTTGCCTAATCCTATTCTACCTAACCCTATCTTACCAAGTCCTCCTCGTGGAAAGGAGTATGATCTTGTCGAGCAACATAAGAATACTCATGCTAAGATATCATTATGGGACCTTATTCAAGCATCCCCTCACTACCACAACATGATTCAAACATCCTTACAACAAGTTTATATCCCTTCAAATGCACAATCGAATGACATAGCTGCCATGATCCAAGGAATGAATGTTGACATTGATTTCCACCAAAGTGAACTCCCCCCTTGGAAGTGCAAAACAAAAATGAAGCTTTCATAATAATATATCAATACAAAAGAAAGGGGATAAAGATAACTCTTGTAGATACCAGCTCCACAATGAATGTGTGTAGTGTGAGCCTTCTAGATAGGCTTGGCATTGATAAATCAAACTTTTAATCTGATTCTTTATCTACTAAGGGATTTGAAAATGTCAAAAAAAACTACTCAGGGTGATTACTTTACCCCTTACAGTTGGGAAGGCCACATTGGAAACACAAATCCATATTATGCCTTATGAACATTCATATAATCTTCTCTTAGGTAGACCATGGATTCATGCAATGAATGGGGTGCCTTCTACTCTGCATCATAAAATGAAATACATCTACAACAACAAAGTGTACACACTTGACATTGATCCTAAGCCTTATAGTGTCTTACAACTTGAGAAAAACATAGAGAATCACTTGAACACATTAATGCCAACGACACAAGTAGAACCTATGAAACAAAATGACAAAGAAAAACACACCAAATAAGTCACAAAGCTATTAAAAGATGATTGGGGTTCCTTAGATTTCAAACATACATTCATGGGCGAGTACAAGATCATAAACAAAGATTCAAATAAGGGACATGAAAACACAATAATTTCAACACCAAACTCGGAAGATCCTTCAAAAGCATCTACCTTCACTAGTTTAGAACACAAGACAACAAATTACACAACAACCTTTGATGAAGATGATCACCAACAACCACCAGATCCAAAAGAGATGAAAAACTTCTATGGAAAAGGTTATGAACTTATGAAACAACTTGGGTATAGTGGAAAAGGATGTGGTCCCATAAAAAAAGGTATTTGTGTCCCCATCGAGCCTAACACACAAGTAAAACTCATGGTCTTGGTTATTTTCCTTTGATATAGATAGAAAAGCTTTCACTTAACATCAACACTCTCACAAAAGATTCCTCTAAGCCAACTTTAATAGTAGTGCATCCTGAACTAATAGACACTAGTGGTCTTGATTACTCTCCTTTGCTTGAAATGAAACAAACAAATACATCTTCACTTAATTCCAATGTCCTCTCACAACACACTAAGGATTTGAGTTCATTAGATTTTACACCCTCCTAAAAAGGTGAGAACAAAATCTCGTAATATAAAGTGTCTTGTGTAGGTATGACATCTAATACTAAGCAAGAGATATCTTTGTCACAAAATAAAGCAACATCCTCAAGTTTTGACCAAGTATCTTGATGAGAATCCTCCAAGATTGTCTGATCTCTTTTCCTCCAAGAACACAAAATAAATTTTATTACAAGACTTAATTTTGTGCATATCATAGAGTGCACGATCATGCTACTAACGAATGTAAGGCTTTGAGTAGTAAAATACATCTTAAGGATTTTGGTGCTCTCCCTTATGTGGGGGAGCCTAATTCCTCTCATTGATACTAATTTTCACTCTACCATGCAACTCATCAATCATTTTTTCTCATCCTTGTCCTACACTAAGTGGGGGAAAGGGGCTAGTTAGCCTTGTCCTCATATGTCACCTGTCATTGCTTCTTTCGACTAGTTGATCATATTTCATGAACATATAAAAGCAAGCTTGGAATGTGGATGACATGCCTTAAGTTGGATCACATGTGATATACTACTCTTTTAATAATGTAGCTTGTCAGAAACATATGACTTGGCATAGGGATTTCTAAGTTGGCTCGAATGTCTTCTTCTACTCTAAATCAATTTCTCACAAAAATGGTGTTAGCAACCGCTTTAAAGTGGGGCCATACATTGAAACTCATATTTCATTGTGCAATTTATTTCTTCTTGCAATGATTCCTTTTGTTGGTAATGTCGTTGAAGCTTGATTTCCTCCAAAAGCTTGATATTTATTTTCACTCATCCTGTCTTGGAAACATTAAGTATAATGTTCCCTAAGATGAGACCCTGCATTTGTCCTCTCTTGGAGATGTTAAGAACAATGTCCGCTAAGATGATACCTCATATGAACTAAGCAAAATCCTTTTGAATAAATCTTACACTATTTTGCATTTACAATGTTTATGAGTTTTAAGCATACCAAGTTTTTCTTGCCACATAGAGCTTGAAGATCATTTTTGTGTGGTTCCTTATTAAAGTTATCAGGAGGTATAGATTTGGTATTGTTTAGTGGGAAGCCCAATATAAGGCATGACTTTCCCCATAGCCACCTGTGTGTGTGTGATTACATACCAACCATGACAGTATATTTCTCACCTTTTAGGACCTCTCACCCAGTGGGAAGCCAAGAGTTTTGTTGCCTCATAGTGAGAATGCATTTTTGGACAAATAACCTAGATCTGATCCACGTGATGGAAAAATAGTTGAAGCTTAATCCACCTTTTTATCTTTTCTCATTTGTATTTCTCTTCCTTCTAGTTATTGTCATTGCATGATCATGTATCTTGTTTTGCTGCAAAAAATACACCTTGTGTGTTTCCATTTGCACTTATGTCGGTTTACTTCTCTTCATCCTCTCACTAAAGTAGGGGCTAAATGTAGTGTAGAAAAAAGTGCACATTTCTTGATTCAGGAATAATTAACGATATATTGGATTTAATTTCACATTGTTCTAGTGTTGTGATGTATTTTACACATCCAAAATAGTCCTTGGGCCCTTGTAAACTGAATAAAATGCATGTCTTGTAAAGGTGTTGTAAAGTGTTGTAAATGACTTTTACACTTTTCTAGACTTTTATTAAGCATCTAAGTCTAATGGACATATTTTCCCTTTAATTCAATGTTGTAAAGTGTATTTAATTACATTCTCACATTAATCTAGAAGGATTATTAATTAACCCTAATTTTAATATAGTGTGGTAATGTGTTTTACACATTCACATTGGATGTTCCCTTCTAGGCTATGTGGACCTCATTTTAATGTTCTAGAGTGTATTCAATCACACTTTCACATTGAACTTTGTGTCCCTATCCCTAATCACCCTTTATATCATCATTAATAGGTCCCTATGACCCCATATTGTGCATCTTGAGGCTTATTTTTGTCAAAAGCCCGACTAAAACAACATAAAGTTGAAATTATTCAATCCCCAACATCCCAACTAGCAAAAGAGCCCCTGTGGAAGCCATTCACCCAGGATGGCGAATGAGTCCCATTTGAGCTATTTTTAGGGTTTGAGCAAGAAAAAATAGGGTTTAAGTTTAATTTTCTATAATGTTGGCCTTGGAGATCAAATTAACAAGAATTTAGGTGGATTTCCTATAAAAAAAATCTTTTAAACCCTAATTCATTATTCATTCATCATTCATTATCCATCTCAAGTAAAGCAAGCTAGGGTTTTAGCATTTTAAGTCATCAAAATATTTTTCTAAGGCATTCAAGGGAAAATTCTTCATCCATTGTTGTAGAAATTCAAAATCTATCATCATGGAAAATTTCTAATTGCATTGATTCATATTTCATGCTTCATTATCTTATTTCATCATTTCGGTTTAATTACCTAAAAGGGGATTGACAAAGGAAAATCCCCATTCCCTATCATTCAACATTTATCTCTCTTTCTTTGTGTGATTGTAGATCTAGGTACCTTGAAGGCTTGGAGATCATTAAATACATCTCCTTATTGGATAAGTCAAAGTATCCATAAAAGTCCCTCATAGTGTCAGAAATCAGGGTTTTAGATACGAACACTTGGAGGTACAAAAAGAGTGGACCAAGAGCTTTAGATTCCACTTTTGGGATTTCAAAAAATTCAAAGTGGACTCATTCACCATTAGTGGTGAATGATTCCCATAGTACCTATTTTTCAAATATTTCTACAGATTCAAATACCCATTTGGCTAAAATAGGCTATGGTGTAGTTTTTTTAGAACTAGGACTAATTCGCCCATAATGGTGAATGAGTCCTAGTAGGTCAAAATTTTAGAGCCAGTAGCATTTCCAGTCTTCATTCCAACCTCTACAAGTTTCTAGGTTCACATTTTTTGTTTTAATTTCTTGTTATTTTTACTTGCATTTTTATTCATCTTTCTAGCTCTTTTTTCAAATCACATTGTGTTTTCAAACATTTCATGTTTTCCAAGTTTGCAGTTGGTGGTTAACCCCTCATTCAACCTTTTCTAATACCAAACCCTATCTTAGGATACCTTATTGTTAGATCTATCATATACTTCATTGGGTTGAGATCACTAAGGTATTCTTGAGTGTGCACATTAGGAAATTGGATCTCTACTTGTATCCATTTTGTGGTCAAGGAAGTCAAGCATGCATTTTTAGTGTCCACAAAGATTATTCATTTTATTATTAATAATAAACAATTGATGATTTCCCACTTTTAATAGGAACACTATTTATAATTACTTCCCCTTTAAAAATTATATATATTGAATTTATTGATAAGTAAATTAAGTTTAATCCTTTTATATTTGATCAATTTAAATAAAAGTTAAATATTTCTAAGAATTATTTAAATGTTTGAGTCCAATAAAGTTTCAATATTAATTTTAAATTCAAATAAAATAATAATTTGATACTACATGACCAACAACATGGGTTAGGTGATCCTAACACCTAAGGTGGACATTGTGGTTTACCAAACAATTCTGAGCTGATAGTTCCAATCCCTACTCAAATGACAAACAAAATTACAGTTGGGTTTCAGATGGCATTAAACTTCTCTTCCATCACCCCTCATACCTGATGATACTTTTCCTCCTCCTCAGAGATGACAATTCCTACAACCACTAGGACAAACACAAGTAGTTAGTTCGATATCTCATTACATCTTTACATCTAGATCTATGTAAACATGAATTTTTTTTGTCAAATGAACTTACTTAATCCAATTATATATAACATTTCCTTCCCCTTTTGAATCATCATCCTCGATGATTTAGAGTATCATATAAATAAATAAAAAATTCATTATTTTTCCAAACATAATGAAAGATGTTTAACTATTATAAACATTAAATAGATGAGGAAATTTATGATGTATTTCATTGAAGTCTTCCCAGGTGGAACTATCTTTCAAGTACTGGTCCCACTGGACCTTACACTAGGTAAAATATTTGTTATGTAGGTGATTCTTATGTACCTCAAGCACCCTAATTGGCTTGATCATGACTACCCTTGGGTCATGTACCTGTAAGGAGTTACAATGAATTAAATGTGCAAAATTAGATACATACTTTTTAAGATATGAAACATGGAAAACATCATGACCAAGTGAGAGCTAGTGGTAGAGCAATTTTATAAGCAAATGGACTGATAACTTCTAGGAGTTCAAAATTTCCAACATATTAGTGTGCAAGCTTGGTTGATTTTCCAAATTTAATGGCACTTTTATGAGGTTTGATGTGAAGAAGCACTTTCTCTCCCACTTAAAATTGTTTGGGAGTTTGCTTTGCATCTGCATAGATTTTTTGTCAATCGTTAGGTTCTGTTAACCTTTTCTCGATCAACTTTACTTGCTCTTCCATTTCTAAAAGCATTTCTGGAATGAGGATTACTCGATCTTCTAGCTTATCCTAGCTGATAGGAGTTCTACATCTCCTTCCATATAGTGCCTCAAATGGTTCCATTTTTATTGATGACTAATAGGAGTTGTTATAAGAAAACACAACTAAGGGAAGATAGTCCTCTAATTTGTATTGTTGACCCATGTAGTACATTAGGAGAAGATCCTCTAGTATCCGGTTGACCCTTTCTATTTGACCATTTGTTTCAGGATGGTAGGTGGAACTAATGTTCAGTTGCATACCCATAGCTATAAATAGGGTTTCCCAAAATCTTGACATCATTCTGGCATCCCTATTAGATATTATTTTCTTGGGTATTTCATGCAATCAAAATAATTCTTTCATAAATTTATAAGCAATAGTTGGTGCACCATTTGTTAAGTTTCCTAGTATGAAGTGTGCTACCTTACCAATAAGTATGTCTACTACTACCAATATGGCATTATTATTGTTTCTAGACATAGGAAAACCTTGGATGAAATCCATATTGATTATCTACCATTCCCAATCAGGTGCAGTATTGGGTTGCAGAAATCTTGCAAGATGTTAATGTTTATCCTTAACTCTCTATCACTCTAAGCAACTTTCCACAAATCTTGTGGTATCCTTCTTCATTCCCTTCTAGAAATATAGGGGTTTCATATCTACTAGAAGTTTAGTAACTCCAAGATGTTTGGAGTATGGTGTAGAGTGCACTTCTTTCCAAATCAAATTTCTAAGTTTGGTGCTTTTAGGTATGTAAATTCTACCTTTGTACCTTAGTAACCCATCATTTTCCATTATAAACCCCTCATACCTTGGATCTTGAGGGTTGAGTTGTAGAGCTTCATTTACCTACTGGTAATATATGTGATCCTTTAGTTGATGAAGCACATGGTTTCTAAATATATGAATGCATTATGGTTACTGCATTTACATGCCATTGGTGGCTCAAAGAATCTACTACCTTATTTTATTTCCCTTTTATGTAGTTAATCTCAAAATCATAGTTTTAGATTAATTCCAACCATTTCCTCTATCTTGCATTGAGATTAGGTTGGGTAAATAAGTATTTAAAACCTTGATAATCTGATCAGAGCTCAAATGCATTTCCCAGAAGGTTGTGACGCCACATTTGTAAAGCATGAACTATAGCAGTTAGCTCCAAATCATGGGGTGCATAGTTCTATTCATAAAGTTTGAGTTTTTGGGATTCATAAGCTATTACCTGCCCATTTTGTATTAGTACCCCACCTAGTCCTTACCCTGATGCATCAGTTACTACAAAAAATTGCCCCTCAGGGTCTGGTACTTTTAATATTGGTGTTGTGATTAGGTTTTCCTTAAGGAGCTCAAATTCTTTTTGAAAATTTTATGTCCATACAAAACTTTTCCCTTTACTTTAGAGTGATTTGATTGGGTATGCTCTACACGAAAAGTTCATTATGAATTTCCTATAGTAGCCTACGAAGCCCATAAAGCTTCTCACTTCATGCACATTATTTGGGGTAGGCCACTTTGTTATGGCTTTTATTTTAGCTAAATCTACAACAATACCTTTTCTTGAGATGATATGACCTAGGTATTGTACTTATCTCTAAAAGAAGGTGCATTTAGATAACTTTCCATATAACTTGTTTTCATGCAAGCATTGTAAAACAATTTGCAAATGTTGATAATGTTCTTCTTCATTCCTAGAGTAAATTAGAATATCATCTAGGAATACTAGAACACACTTATCCAAACAGTCATGGAACACATTGTTCATGAGATTCATAAATGCAATTAGGGCATTGGTAAGCCCAAATGATAATACTGTGAACTCGTAATGCCCATAACAAGTCCTAAATGTTATTTTGTGGATATCCTCATCTCTAAGCCTTAACTCGTGATACCCTAATTGTAGATCTATTTTAGAGAAAACTCCTACTCCACACATTTGATCAAATAAATCATCGATGCAGGGTAGAGGGTACTTGTTCATGATGGTTAACTTGTTTAGCATTCTATGATCTATGCAGAGATGAAGAGTCCCATCCTTTTTCTTAACAAATATTACTAGTGCCCCTCATGGTGACACACTAGGTTTAATCAAACCATTGCTCAGTAACTCTTGTAATTGGGCCTTTAATTACACAAGTTCTATGGTAGGGAGCTTTCCACACTAGTGCTGCTCCTAGTACTAACTCAATGGAGAAATTGAATATCCTCTTTGGTGGTAACCTGAGTAACTCTTTAGGAAATACATCTTGATAATCCTAAAGATAGGGATATTTTTCTTCAAAGGATTCCTTTGGTTTCTTAGATTCTGTTGCACTCTCCTTGTGAAGATAGTTGGTTTCATACATCACTAGGTCATCATTATAAGAAATTTCTTTGTTTTCTCTAACTTCTTCCATTTTTACTATGAATATTTGAAAACCATTCCTTCCATTTTTCTTTAATTGTATAGCGTAGAGTTGTCACAACTTAATCTCATGATGAGTGCCTTGCACCAACACTTTATTTCCTAGGTCATCCTCACACTCAACTATTTTTTCATAATAGTTAACCTTGTCTTTGTGTTTTCCCAACCAATTCACACCTAGAATGACATCATAGGTTCCTAAGAGTGCTACATATAAATCTAATTTGTGGTGAGGCCTGGAAGTTCAACCCTAGATTCAAATAAACACTACTCTACCTGAGCTCTCGACTAGTTGGCATACTCAATAGTCCAAGAATTAGCCATAAATCCTTCTCTTTTAGAAAACTTTATTAGAATCTTAGGAGAAATAAAAAAATTTGTAGTTGTTGTTTCTATGAATACAGTTATGGGGTTTCCATATAGCATACATGGAGTCTCTATCGAGGTAAAATGATATTTTGCTTGTCTGTTGTCCACTGCTACATGGATTCTCTACCAGAATGTTATCTTATGTGGAGGTAAAAGGTTCCTCTATTGTTGTCCCCCTTGACTTCTTGTGGGGCACTAATTGGTGTAATGCTCACCTCCACATGAATAACATCCCCTTGGGGGTCCTCTCTTTTTAGTTCCTCTATTATTTTCCTCATTGCCTCCTCTAGATTTATCAATACCCCTCCTATCTCCCTATTTTTCCTGACGACCTCCTTTAAACCATTTTACATTTCTATTCCTGGATCCAAAGTTATCTTCTTTATTCTTAAATGACTAGGATTTTTGTGACCAATTTCTCCTTTTTTTGTTCCTATCCCTAATGGAGTCATCCTTTTTGAGCTTTTGTTCCTATCTTATAGCCTTCTCATAGGCTTCATTCATAGTAGTAGGAGCCAACACATCTACAGACCCACCTATACATTTGTTGAGACCCATAATAAACTTTCTAATTTTTTACTTTTTATCTTTTTGAAATTGAGGAATGTACTTAAGAAAATGGGTAATCTTCTCCCAGTAAGCATTATGAAAAGTTCCCTTTGTTTCAGTGATTGGAAGTTTGTCAACTTCTATTCAAAGAATAATTGAGGCACCCATCATTGCCTAAATATTTCTACAAAATATACCATGTCACATTGGTGGATGTCAAGCCTAATTCAACCTTCGTGTTCTCCCACCAACCGGTAGCCTCTCCCATTAGTTGGTAAGCTCCCCATACTGCTTTCACATTCTTAATATAATCCTTATTTCAAAATATTTTTCCATTTCGGTTAACCATGCCTCAGCGACATCACTAGCCTTGGATCCATCATAGTGGGTGGTTTAACCTTTTTCATGTCGTCAGAAATGACACTACGTACTATTTTATCTTTACTAGACTGGGAAAAGGTATGTTCTTCACTATTAGTTTGGTAGTGTGGTTTGTTTTAGTATTTTTGTCTCCAAACTGAGACTCATATTCCTCATTCTGAGTTCTTGTGTCTCTATCTTCCCTCTTCACCAAATGATGGAGTCTAGCTTGAGGGTATGTGTAGGATCATCATGGAAAAAATAGGCCCTTCAATGGCAAAAAATTCAGAAAAATTAGAGTTAGGCAACTTGACGTAAAAATTTGAATAAGTTATCTATATTATTTCAAAAATATGTAAGAATAGAATCTTTAGCAAATTGAATGTAGTTTCTAAACTACTAGGTTTGTTTAAAAAAAAAGAAAATCTATTTTGTGAAAATTTGAAATTTCAATGTAGTAGTACTTAAATTTCAGGGAAAAAATAAGGTGTCTGTCTAACCACCCTAACCACAAAAAAATGATAATATTTTTTATAAGATTTTATATATAACTAGAGGACTCATGTCTCGATGTGATGCATTTTTTTTGTAATTTATTTCCAACTAAATAATTAATTATGAAATTTTTATTACAAATTTTAAAAAATATAAAAACTCGTATGTTTGACCACCTTAACTTGGTTCATAATTTTTTTTTTTTAATCCTATAGTATGCGAAGCATAGAATGTGACACATGTTTTGGATTCAAAAAATGTGATACTATTTGAAAGCTATAGATGTTTTTCAATCAGCCTATCAATTAGGAATTTAGTCATAATTCAAATAGAAAATGAATAATAACTATTTATTAAATTGAAAGTAAAGCATAATTTATATTGGTGGAAATATGAGAATCTCCTTTAAAAACCCTTTTTGTTTCATCAATTTTGGGTTAAAAAAAAGTCATCAGCAACATGGGCCATCATATTAGTTACATATTGCCACTTTTTGGCCCATCATGATCCTACACATACCCTTGATTGTCTTGCATCATGAGTAGAATCCTATCTAATTTGGTTGTAGGGGTCTTTGGGGGTTCAGCTTCCCCTCCACCTTCTTGCATATGAGACATATCTAAATTACTTAATTAACCTATTAAATAAGCACTCTTTTTCATCTATTTTTTCCATTATTTACTTGCATACATGTAATTCAAAGTTACACACAACAAAATTGATATTTTATTAGCACTACAAATTTCTTTTTTTACAATATTTACATCTCAAGCCCTTATCTAAGAGCTATTGTCACTTCTAGTTATGGGATCTTCCTACCCTTCTAATGTGGAATAAGGAATTTTTTGGTAACCCGAAGTAGGTACATGAAGTTCCTTTGAGTCATCAGACTCATTTTTGTTTACAATAGGAGTTACAAATTTTCTTTTAGTTTTGGGTGTCCTATTTTCCATGATGGTTGTTTTCACTGCTTATTTTCTTTAAGCCATACAAGGTTCTATTTCTTTTTTCAGTCATTTAAGTGCATCAACCATGGCTTTTTTATCAAAGGGTGGAGTACAGTATGAATAATAATGTTTCAAACTTGTTACTCTCCAAAGCTAAGAATAAACTAGATCTTGAGCTCTTTTACATTTAGTGGTATGAATCCACATCCTAGCAAAACCAAAATACTTCATTTTAGTTTTGATTATTCCTAATTTTGTATGTGGTGATGAGCCCTAGGTTCAATGTCAAACCCAATTGCTCTTAAACCATGTGTAACATTCTACATATAACAACTAATATAAATACAACTTTTAATTCAAATATAAACTTGCATTAACTAAAAAATCATGAATAAACTGAAACAAAGCAACAATATATTTTTTTTGAAAATGAAGAACATGAACTTTAAACTGATTCAATATGAAATGCATGGAAGATACTTGAAGGAAATAACTACTTAAGTAAGTAACCATTTCATAGGTATAGATAGTTTGAGATTATAGTGTTCCTTGAAATTTGATTAATCCATCTGGAACTCTAATCATCCTATATTGCTGAAACTGAGGAGGAGGAAAAATATCATCATGGTGCTTTTTCACCCAACCATAGACTGACTAGTCCCCCTTTCCATTTCCTACTAGAAGGCCCAACCCTTCGTAGAGGAGTAACGAGAGGAAAATATAATTCCATTTGAGATTGTTGTTTGACTCTACACAATCTCTAGTTGGTCATACACTATAAGCAACTCCTAACTTGTATGACCTCTGACTAGATGCATATCTAGGACAAGAAAATTGAATGACACTATTAGGTAGTAGCATCACCTTTTCCAAGGTTTTTAATTAAGCACAACACAATAGGGTCATGTAGTCAAGTTTATCACCCTACTTAGCAAGAAAACATATAAAACAATTTTAACCTTCATGTTTTTCTCTTATTCTATTGCATACTGACTTATGATAGTTTCATTTGATACTTACAAGTGTAACAATCTATTTTTCAAGAACTCAAATTAATTCAGAACCTTCTTAGCATAAGGGTAATATGGGTTCAATTCTTCACTATGAGATCATACTTGCCTCCTATCACTCATAGCTACCCACTCTTTCAATAACTTATAATTAAGAGTTTTTGGTTTAATAGACTTTTTTTATTTATCTAAGAGTTCACAGTAATATTCCATGACATACATACAAGAAAAATACATTTAGCATTCAACACAAGGGTTTAACCCATTCATAATATGATATATTTTCTTCTTATATGGAGGTGAAACCCTACTTAGGTTGTTGTATTTGTTTTATATGAATTACAAAGGATGGGTTTTGAAGTCTACCATTGTTGGAAGGATTCATTAAAGACATTTATTCCAAGAACTCATAATCTAACTTGTGCATCATAGAGAAGTATAGGAAAAAAAATTAAGAGTCGTTTTCAAGAAGAATACAATATATTTCCTTCCCAACAACCTATAATTTCATCTTCAATACTACATGAATAAGCAAAAGCTCAGGAAAATAAAAAGAAAGATTTAAACGTATGAGAATGTGCAATTAATTCTTCCCGTGACTAGTTTCTTAGACTTATCATAATCTTTATTTCACTCATCTAGTTTTACTTGTAGTTAATTTCTTTGATAGGGCATTTACTCACAATCAACATAGATAAATACTACCACAAAATTGAGGAGAAATTCCTTACTTAGACTTGGCACAATAAGAGAGTGGCTCTTGCTCTTGTCTTCAAATTGCGGCACTAGTCACTATTAATTTTTCCTCCAGAGAACTCTACAAGTACAAAATGTATCCATCACTCCTCAGCATATGGCTCTGCTTCAACCGAGTGCCATTAGTTTTGGCTTGATATGATCTAACTACTTCAATTTAGACTTCTTCTCTCACCCATCCATGAAAACAAAAACCCCATAAACAAGCTAAAGAAGAAGAAAAAATTCCTAGAACTTCTCCCCGAATGCATTTTTTTGTTCTTGTTTTCAAGGAATGGTTGTTCAAGAATGACAATGAAAGCTCTCACAAAAGATTATATTTGGATCAAGATACCTCCCCATGATTTTCAAAATGTCAACCACTCTATTCTGATACTCTTCATGATCATTCTGACATTTTTTTGAACCAAAATACCCCATCTTAACATTTCGATTTATTATCATTATAATTGATTCAATTTGTGGCTTAACATAACCCAAGAGAAATTTTAATGAAGGTGAAAACAAGGCATTCATATTTTCACAAAATATTCCTTCTAAAACTATAATATACTCACCCCGATATAATGCATAAATATTATTCATTTTATTATTAATAATAAACAATTGATAATTTCCCCTTTTTATTAGAATTTCATTTATAATTAGTTCCCTTTAAAGATATATATATATATAATTTATCAATAGGTATTAAGTTTAATCCTTTGATATTTGATCAATTTAAATAAAAATTAAATATTTCTGAGAATTATTTAAAAGTTTGATTCCAATAAAGGTTCAATTTTAATTTTAAATTCAAAGAAATAATAATGTGACACTACACGACCAACAACATGGGTTAGGTGATCCTAACACCTAAGGTGGACCTTGTGGTTTACCTGACAATTCTGAACTGATAGTTCCAATCCCTACTCAAATGAAAAAGACAAAGTTATGGTTGGGTTTCAAATGGAATTAAACTTCTCTTCCATCACCCCTCATACCTGATGATACTTTTCCTCCTCCTTGGAGGTGATATTTCATGCAACCATGAGGAAAAACAAAAGTAGTTAGTCCAATATCTCATTACATCTTTGTATCTACATCTATGTAAACATGAAAAAAAAAATTCAAATGAACTTACTTAATCAAGTTATAGATACATTGTATATCTCCATTCATCAAGCTAATTAACAACATATATACATCCATTCTTGAGGAAGAACATCAAAATATCTAGGGAACAACATCAAAATATCTAGGGCACACATCAAAATATCTAGGTCACAATATCAAAATATCTAGGGTACACATCAAAATATCTAGGGCACAAGTGAGATGTAATAGGAGACTGACTTCAAAGTCCCAATGAAATCAAAATGTCACCTCAATACACTTTCATTGAAGTATCGAGGAGATGCTAAGAAGACTCCCACCAAAGTGACCAACTCACACCAACAAAATACATAATGCCAAAGCAAGAAGTGTTAATAGTTCATCGAGGAGACTATGAATAAGGTCTCATCAATGAAGGAGAGTTAGGCTAATAAGGAAGATAAACTCAATGCTACAAGGTAGAAACACAAACCAATAAGTTGAGGCATGATTTACAACAAGAATGCTACACACCATAAAGTATTATCCACTAAACTCACACAATTCTTCTTTAAGGGATCTAGAGACTCTTTATTCTGTAAATTTTTCTGATTCTTACGAATAGGCCTACCATTATGCTAGTTTGTGTTGCATGGTTGATCATGAAATCTTAGCAACCTCTCATTTCTTTGGAAATTTTATTTCTCACTTGTCAAACCCTTTTCATGCCTAGACACCTTATAATCCAAGTATTTCAATGCATTCATATCCTTATCCATCTTATCCTCTTGTATTATTTTCTTCTCATGACCTCTAGAATCATTTAGAAGTCTAACATCTTCTCCTCTTCCCACTTTCCCTGAGGCTCTTATATTTATTTAAATGTGCAAAGAATTTTTAAAAGTGTCATTCAAATTATGATGATCTTTGTCTCTCAAGTAATAACTCATTTTTTAATCAAATGCATTGCAATATAGAACAAGACAAAATTGTTCATTTGGTCTCATGTCAATAGGGATTTTTCAGCATCACCTTTTGAAACATTATATTAAAATTAGAAACCATTTCATTGTGTCCTTTAGTTATGTTAAATTATTTAAACATAAACTGGGGGTCTATTTTGTCTCTATACTGCTCCTTGAAAACCCTTTTTAACCCCTTCCAAGACCCAATATTGGTCTCAAGAAAACCTTTGTACCAATCTCTATCATCTTCAACCAATGATTGCATAAATAAAATCATTATAAAATCTTGATTTTCCACCTCATAGTCATCTAATAGATTTAGAAACTCCCTTAGATGATCTTCACCAAATAAAGCATCATTTCCAGTAAATTTAGTTAACACACTTCTAATATCATTAGGTATAGGATTTGGATAACCAGGAACCCCATCAAAATAATGTTTTTTGTACCTTTATAACTACAATGGTCTTCTATGGAATTGATTAACTTTATCATTATGCTTCCTATTTGTACCACTTCCCCCTATATCCTAATTTTTGTGATGCCTTATATTATGGCCTCCAAATTGAGTGTAAGTATGCTCAAATGTATTCATGCTATGAGGTTGGTGTTGGTTATTTTTATTGAACCAAAATCGCTCTCACCACTTACCTATGAATCTACCATAACCTAATATTCAACAAGGGTAAGGATTGGACAACATAGTAAGGATTTTGAGGCCCTTAATTCTACTCTTCAGGCTCTATGAAACCCAAGAGGGTAATCCTTGTTATGTTTATATAGCATTCATTTGATCAAGAACATTTCTACACATAGATAAATTCTTGTAAAGCACAAATAGATAACATTCATTAAAGATTTGGATAACCTTTAAAAAAATTACTATCTATTCCAAAGAATAAGATGGTACTTTAGATTAGTACATTGTAATTGAAGGTGTTTTAGATGATTTTCAATCTCATTTCAAGCCCTTGGTAAAGTGCATGACTAACTCATTTATCTTTAGGACAACCAAATGAAAAAACTAGAGCCTTTCCTCAGGGTAATGGAGTCATATTTGTAATAGCCAGTAATACAATAGCAATTTGAATTAGTAATTGCTAGACTATTGATATGCTGCATTACAATATTCAACTCACTATGCCTAAAAAACAACTACTTATCAATCCTATGCTCTTTCCTTACAAATCTGTGACTCATTTTAGCATTTAATAAATTCATTGAATCAAAGTAGAAATAAAATCACTCATTCAATTAAAATAATTGAAGAAAAACAAAAATATCATTAACCATTTCATTTATAATCAAGAAGAAAATTACACAGGAGAGAATGTGCTTTCGAACTAACATTTTCATTTATAAATTGTTGCTACTATAAAAATATTTGAGATCATTGCAAACCAACTCATACCCTAGACTCCCTACTAACCAATTAATTTGTGCATGAATTTACTATCTACTCCTTCATGAGCTTAGTTTTCCCATTTAGATGATTTTGAGACCCAAAAATTGTACCCCCTATAACTGGACTTGATATCCCATTTATAGAAGAATGGGAGCAACAAGCTTTTGGCTGAATTACCATTTTAATTACATTTCATTTGGAATACATTTCATTTCAAGTTTAGAGACCTCCCCGATGGTTACACTTATTAATTTTCAGAGTAGGGGAAAGAAAAAGATAAAACTCCACATAGTTAGTTGAAGAAAACTATCTAGCCTTCCAAAAGACTTCGTTCATTGTCACAACAATGCCAAAAATACCTTGTCCACGTCAACCAAAGAAGATTCTCCATTAGTACCCACAAAAAAAAATTATATACTAATTGGAAAAGGAATATTTTCCATCACAACCATGGAATCCAACACCTCTCCTTCAGACCAGCCAAAAAGATTTACACATCAGCACCAAAGACAAAAAAAATGATATACATGCTAAAGAGGATGACTTTGCTATAGTGGCAATAGTGTCATAAAAAATAAAAATAGGGCCGAGACACTACTTTGATTTGTTAGTATCAGAGTATGCTATCCCACTTCGTGTTCATTCTAAAACTAGAGGAGCTACTACTCCTCCCTCATCAAAATCCTCATATGGTACTAGAGAAAGAAGGTAATGGCCATACTCTGGGTTGGTATCTCCTACATCACCTGAAGGGTTGTCTGAAACCTTAATGGGAGAGTTGTGGCTCCCTAGATAAGCCTTATGGTACTTATTATTCTTCTTTGTTTTCTTCTTAGGCTTAAATAATTCCTTCTTTTTAAACTTGACCAATTCTTCTGAAACAACCCTACTCCTCAAATTATAGGTTCTCTTGACACCACCCTTCTTATTTTTACCATGAGTAGTCCTCCTGCCCTTTGATGTTGTAGAGGCTCCGAACATTTCTTGTTCAACTTCAGATATGTCCTCTTGAAACTCAAACAAACTATGTCTTCTAGTTCTCCTAATTGGTTGGAAAAACACACCCAACTTACCCATTCTTTCAAGTCAGGGTAAGGATTAGAAAATCTTAATTGCAAGAAGAATTACCCATTTAAGCTCTTGAATTGAAATTGCATAAAAGAAATCCTCAGACCAAGATAATTTCTACTAGTCCCAATGAAAATTACAGACTATCAAAAATCTCACTATCTCAGAAATATGAAACTCTCAAGCCAACTAATGCATGACTCAAATAGAGCTCATATTAAAATCAACTTACCTAGGATAAACACTTCAATACCTCTATAATTAAAAGCCTAAGACTCACACACCTCCTCTCTGGCTCATAGTTCTCAATTCTCAATGAATGAAAATGGTGAGATAAAACCATCAGACAGTTTGCATTAAGTTGAAAAATTAGGAGTATGTAGCCATCAATGATCAATGAGAGCTTCATGCGAGTGAGCTGACAACTTGGCCACTCAACTTTGAATCTACATTGTCAATCTTTTTGGATTTAAAACACCATCAATGGAAATCCTCAAGCATCACTTCTAGCTTTTACAGCTTGTGCCTCAAAAATGGTGATACCACCTCAAAAAAAAATCATGTTTACCCTTAATTGCATTAGTCATCTTTAATATGACAATCATCATGCATCACCATCCTAGTCCATGCCTTTCCATTTACGTCAGCGAGGTACAAAGAGCTAGAAATGAAATGAATATTCCCTCTAACATCCCATCGCCTACCATAAATTTTCCTTCCCTTTCTAGAGTTCAATTAGTGATGTGAGCACTGGTGCAATGAAATATCGACCATTGGATCATCGTCCACCTTTAGCAATCTTCACCTTACATTGCACATCACTGATCTATGTTTCAAATTTTAGACCACATCAGTGACGAATTAAAAGTAGTGATGGAACGTGACCATACCATGTGCATCTTCATTCAAAATCAATAACACAAAATATTTCTAATTCACCCCTTTCAAAACAATGACTGCTCATTAGGATTGAACCATAGATTTTTGGCACTCTAGGACTTCTCTAGCCCTTATAGGGTTTTGCACCTAAAAGGAGAGAAATAGGGTCAAAAATTCTAAGGTTTCATTCAAATTATGTTATGCAGGATGTTGTATAGGATAAATGAAGTAAACTAAATGCAATTAAATGGTTTAGAAAGCTTAAATATGAATGCAAAACTAAGATTTAAACTATGTTTGAAAACACGTTGTGATATGAAAACAATGAACTAAATGATGAAATAATGTAGAACATAAAGAAATGAGATAAATAGAGTGCATCTGGGAAATGTTTGATGAATCTAGAATGTTGTGAATGTTAACTAAAATTACTAAAATTTCACAATTGGACTCATTTTCCCAGGGTGGCAAATTAGTCCTTCTACTAGTGAAAAAGTGTTGGAAACTGGTTTCTAACTGTCGGGATCTAGAATCTAACAAAATTTATATTTTAATTCCTAAGGTGGTACTCATTCACCATTGGTGGAAAATCATTCCTCTCTCAAAAATTTGAAAAATCAGGAGACAACTCTATAACACTAGATCTGGAAATCTCTAATTGTCGGGTTACTGAAGTCAATTCTACAAGAAACTGACATAAAATCTTCTCCAAGCTTGAAATATGAATGAATTGACTTGAAGCTCCTAGTTAACTTGTTTATCAATATTCAATACCAAAAATATTGTTAAAGCTATGCATAAAAGTCTACAAAAAAACATGTAATAGGGGAAAAATGGTTGAGGGTTAACAAATAGGGGTTTTCCTTGGTCAAACCCAACTTTTGGTAATCAAACCCTTAATGAAAAAATGAAATTAAAGAGGATGATAAACTAATAACATGAAATTTTTATCAACTTACCGAACCCTAGATGATGCAAATCTGAAATAATGTCAATGGATGCTCCAAAGTGCTTTAATATTGCTTGATTTGATGTTGTAAGATGCTTGAATGCTTGAGATTGCTTGAATATGATGTGTGAATGTTGGAGAATTGTAGGGGATGTAAAATGAGGTCAAAATCACTTATTTATACAATCTTGTTCCTTAGTTACCCATTCATACCTCATCACAGGCTAACATCAAGTGCTTTTGAATAAAAACCCAAAAAAAAAATTTAAAATTTTTGAATTTGGAGCCAAGGGGGACTCATTCACCACCCATGGTGAATGGGTCCCACCTAGGATGTGAAAATGGGTGTCAAGAATTAAGTTGTATTTAATGTTGTTTGTCAAGTTAACATTCAAAAATACACTTAATTAAAGCATATGAGGGCATAAAGAGACCAAATAAATCATGAGAAAGGGATAAATAGTGAAGTTATGCCTAGAAAAGAATGAAATCTTGTTACAAGACTTTACAACACTTCAAAATAGGACTTGATTAGTGATGAAAAGGTGGTATTTAGGTGAATTGCAATAAATAGAGTGTAGAAGAATGTAGAAATGTCTTACAACACTTCACAACACCTTCACAAGACATCATTATTTGAATTTTAGTACCTAAATATCCATGTTCAAGCCATGTTACAACATAAAATCAAATAAAAATAGATCAAACACCATGATACAAGACCTAAAAGGCCATGAAAATGACAAGGGGCCATTTTTCTATGACATAAGGATTAGGGACCTCATCGCTCATCACCAATTTGAACAAGACAAGTGCACAACTATCCATGATGAGTGATGGAAAGTAATACAGAAAGTCTTAAGGTCATCACACATTGCTATTTCAAAAGTCAAAACCCAAGAGAAATTAATGATTGTGAAACCTTTAGTGATACAAAGATAGGACTTAAGTGAAATAGTTAGCACGTGCTCATAAGTTGTATTGAGAAAGGGGATTGCCTAGGACAATGTATAAAAAGTCCTCAAAGGACTTAAACCATGTTATTTCAAAGGATGTAAAGGCTGAATAAGGTCAATTGATCAACCTTATACAAAATAAATATTTCTTGCCTAGGCACAAGGGGCTAGTAATTTCATAGGCTTCAATGGCCTAAGATGTTTTTAACATGACCAGGTATGGGAAATAGGAGGTCAATGATATATCATAACATTTAAAAAGGGAAAATACTTAAGGGTTTCTAGTAGAGATCTTGACAACAAAATCCCAAAGCAATAATAGTGAACAAAACCATAATTCTAGATACTTGAAACTAGCCGAGTTTTACAAAATTTATAGATGGAATCAAAAAATTCTTCAAGGGTTCCATTAGTTGGGAACATGACATGGGCTGATCTATATGAGATGAGGCATTTATGTCAGTTGTTGGCACTACAAAATCCCCAGTGGAGAACTTCAAGAACTCAATTTTTCTTTTTGTTTCAGCATTTTTAGCTAATATCTCCATTCTTTATAAATCCCTTTATAACTCATTTTCTTTCTTCAATTTAAAAATTAATGAATCATATTTCCTAGATGTAGGAATTTTCTAAGAAGATCCTTGCTCATCAATGTTCATTCCTTTTAAATATTTATTTCCTTTGTCACTAGGCTGGGAAGAGGCATTAGAGGCAAAATTTTCTCCAATAGAGGTAGCAACAACAAAACTAGTCCAGGTAATTGTGTGGGTATTATTTAGTGTATCACTCATAGTATTAATTCATAGTATCTCAGTAATCACTAGGGTAGTTGTTACAAGAGAAGTAGGTTCAAGTTCTTGTCTTAATAACTTCTTTCTCTACAATCCTCTCTTCAACATATCCCTCATACATTTTATTCTTGAGCTTCTCCTCTCTTTCTTTAGCCCTTTTTATGTTTCCCTTAACCTTCCAATTTTCCATTTGCAACTCATTAATCTCATTCATTAACTCTTTTTCATGAGGCAATGTCATATTTGAATCAAAATTTTCCAAAGTATTGTCAAAGAAATTTGAGGCATCCATATGGAAAGTAGGAGGAGATCTATTAATAGGATCACCAAGAAACTAATGACCAAAAGGATTAGGTTTGTTTTTCACTCTAGGATTTATCCTCTTGGATGCCAACTTGGCATCCAAATTGGACTCCCATAATTTTTTTTGGATTGATTATTAGCCTTGAAGAAATTAAATGGGCTTGCTCTCCTTTAACATGTTTCTTTAAAATACCATTTTCCTTAAATATAGTAGGAATGAAAAAATTCACATGACTTGAAAATTTTCATCACTGCTATCAATAGAACATCTAGACCCTAATGGAGGAGGAGTAACAAACTTAAGAGTATATTTAACTCAAATTCTAGCTTATGCTCTAGATGCTTCTCCATATGCCCTCTAGTTCTTCTCATCTTTCTACAAGTTCCTTCTTCTTCTTTTATTCTTCAAAAATAGCCCTTGCACTGCCAAAAGAGACTTAGAGTCACCACCCAAAATATGGTAATCTGAAACTATACAAAAATATTTTTCAATCCTCTAAGGAATTGTAGATGCAGAGAGACTTAACAAGGCACATGAAAACTTGAACATAATTTTTCAAAATATTTCATTGACTTTGATTGTAATTGATCTCAAACTAGAGACCTATACAAGTTATTCTCCAATGAAGTTGTCAATCTTTTGGTTGTTTTTAATTCCCACCTTAGTCTCAAACATATCCTATGATTTAGCCACTTTCAATGATTTGTTACCTTGAGGGATTGGTCAGCGAATAGGTGAAAGTTAAAACAAATTTCCCTCTATACTTTAGGCTTTACAAAACCTAGGAAGGTGATCCTTGGTAGTATTTATCAATATCCTCTACCAATTATTACAAATGTAGTGACAAGAAGATGTGTTCTATGCAAATTTTCTTGAGGCTCATGAAAATAAGAAGATTTGGCTTAAATCAATCAAGCATTTTACATTCTCAAGACCATAGAACAAGATAATAACTCATTCCAACATACACATTGAATCAAACTTAAAGATTGAAAGTATTTTAGAGTGTTTGATCCTATGACTATAACCCACATATGAAGGTGAGAGATTGATGCCTTATCCTAGGACCATAGATTCAACACTAGTGAAATTGAGGTTCCACAACAACATTTCACCTAGACATTTAAAGCTTCACAATATTGTCTTACAATACAATACTCAGTATTCCTCACCAACTCTACTTATCAAATATTGGTATTCATTCACACAAACCTACATTCTCAAATAAGCATTTAACCTATTATTTTAATAAGATCCTTAATAAAAAAAAAATACACCCACAAACAAAACCATGATAAAAAATTGAAAGATTTGTGATCTATTCATTCATAATTTGTGAAAACCATACATTAGGAGACAATTAGCCTTATAATTTTTCCATTCAATTCCACAAAATGCCAATACTTCTATGCAACACTACCAAATACAAGAATCAAACACTAAAACCATAGAATGACCTCAACTCCATTCTCTATTGTTCATTAAAAAATTCACCAAAAGATCTATATAGAAGGTAGTGAATTCCCTTTTATAGAGTAAGGGAGCAACAAGCTTCAGACCTCTAACACCATTCAATTCATTTTTTTTAGTTATAACATTTAAAACCCTAATTGCACATGAGGGAGAATTTTAGAAGATAAAATTGTTTCCATTAAGATTGCAGAAGCATGTCCCCATATTCCTTAGAAAATACACATTGAAGAGGGAAGTTACACAGTAAAAATAGAAAATTCCTTTCATCCACTCCATTGCTTTTCTCCATTTCTTTGAACATCTTCATTTCATGCCAAAATTTTCAGCTCGCCATTCTTGTTTGAATTCTAACCATTGGATTGGAAGTGGATGGCTAAGAGTAAACCCTCTGTGAATTTTAAAACATAATCATTTGATCTCATAAGTTATAAGATCAATGGTTGTCACATGCCTCTCCTTTATCACATCCTCTTGTGGCCACTGAGAAACAACTTTCATGATGGATTAGAGTCATGTGATGAAATAATCTATCACTAGCTATTCCAAGAATATTCCTTTAACATATTCTTATATTGCATATGGCACTTCACTCATGAGCCATTTGAAACAAAAATGTGATACAAAGGATCCTCACGATGAGCAACAATGACGAAACATATCCACAACTATACATAAAAAATGACTTCATTGCACATCTAAAGATCTTTAGTCATCCTAATACACAAATATGATGTGAAGCACTTATGCAATGACCGTTAGATTTCATCTTTTCCACTATAGTCATTGATCTCTAATATCACATATCAGACTTCATCATACAACTCCCTTGTTCAAATTTATGATGCATTAGAACCCTAAAATGAACCTTGATGATGTCATGTTTTGCAATCTGGAAGACATCACATATCGCAATATCATTCATTCTCTAGGGGAAGAAAACCATGATACATCTAGACTTCATGCGATGTAAATGGAATATTTTGCTAGCATATTCCTCTTTTCCTTTCTCATCTCACATCACGGCTTTATCCATATGATAAAAACTTAAAACCATGATGTGAAGATCATGTGTGATGAGATATAAAATGTACATGTGTTAATATCCTACACACCCACAACACTTATTTTGGACCCATCATCACCTTCACAGGGAAATAGGATGTTTCCATGTATCCACTCTGATATCACACTCCACTCATCGCTCATCACAAACAAGCCTGATTCCTTATGAAACATAAATGTGATGTATTAAGAACATGTGATGGAACATGATCTTGCCACATGGAACAATCTTAACCCTCAGTGCACATTGCAAATAGACCTTAGTCGTCATGATATACAAATACAACGTAAAGCACTTTTGCAATGACTGTTAGATCATTTTCTCTTCACTACTCTTGATTGATGGGTATGTGTAGGATCATCATGGAAAAAATAGGCCCTTAAGTGGTGAAAAATTAGAGTTAGGAAACTTGACATTAAAAATTTGAATAAGTTATCTATATTATTTCAAAAATATCTAAGAATAGAATCTATAGAAAATTGAATGTAGTTTCTAAACTACTGGGTTTATTTGAAAGATAAAATCTATTTGGTGAAAATTTGAAATTTCAATGTAGAAGTACTTAAATTTTAGGAAAAAAAAGAAGAAGTAGGTGTCTATCTAACCACCCTAACCACAATAAAATGATAATATTTTTTTATAAGATTTTAGATATAAGTAGAGGACTCATGTCTTGATGTGATGCATATTTGTTTGTAATTTTTTTCCAAGTAAATAATTAATTATGATTTTTTTTATTACAAATTTTAAAAATATAAAAACTCATATGTCGACCACCTTAACTTGGTCAAACCTTCATGAAATTCATTTTTTTATTTTTTAATCCTATATTATGCGAAGCATAGAATGCGACACATGCTTTAGATTCAAAAAATGTGATACCGTTTGAAAGATATAGATTTTTTTAATCAACCTATCAATCATGACTTTAGTCATAATTTAAATAGAAAATGAATAATAATTATTTATTAAATTCAAATTAAAGAATAATTTATTTTGGTGGAAGCTAAGAATCTCCTTTAAAAACCTTTTTCCTTTCATCAATTTTGGGTAAAAAAAAAAATTGTCAACCACATAACCTACACATGCCCATCATATCGCCACTTTTTGGACCATCATGATCTTGTACATACCCTTATCTTAGAAAATAACTCATCAAACAAAGGAAGCTAGTGGTGGAAAAGTAAAATGTGATGCATTGAGATTATGTGATGACTGTCAGATCTCCATCTTCTATCCTGAGTTGTTGATCAATGAACATTGCACATCATAACTTCATTCCAAAAATACCAGCAAGAACCAACATGTGATGCAAAGGTATGGTGTAATGGAAAAAAAAATTAAGTGAAATATTTTGTACATGCACTAAAAGTTGTTTTAAAAGGGGGCCACACCTAGGAAAATGATTTAGTGATACTTAACAAAGGTAAAGGCATGACTTAATCGGCGCATGATGAGGTTTTAAAAACCATGGTGGTAGTCAAAAAAGTTATGTGAACAAGTACCAAAGGACCAATGAAGGACCAAATGAATCGAGGGGTGCACACTACTGGTAAAAGAAAAGGCTTTGAGAACCATGGAAACAACTGACATAGTTCTAAGAACTAGCCAAAAGACTAAAAAACATTAGACATAGCCAAAATTTTCAAACTCTTTGGAAATATGGGCAAGGGAAGCTAAAATAAAGTATGGGGCCAATCAGGACATGGACATGTAGGCATAAAATATAACTTAAACCATTCAAAAAATGACTGAACCAGTCAACAAGAAAATAGAAAGAATGACTAAGGTACACAAAAAATAGGAATTTAGGAGGGTTTTAGCCCTATGGTGAACCCTATACATAAAAGTCACAAACCCTAGCCCTCTCAAAACCATCGAAACAATAAAAAATTTAGTAGAATGACCCATACCTTCAAAAAATTTGCAGACTCCATGACCAACCACATAAAAATCATCACATACCTCATTGTCACCAAAAGTTATTTTGAGTTACTGAACTACTCAAGTGTAGGGTGTTAGTAAAACCATTAGGAATAGTGACACTAAATCCTTCAAATTCTTGTCTTCAATCCTCTCTTGGATACATAACCATCATTTATAAAGTTATGTGTTGCATCACTATCTATGAGAATGGTTTTCCTTTAACCTAATATAACTCCCTAAACTCTAAAGGGATGGTAACTAGGTGCTCCAAATAGGGATACTATGGTAACTCCCTTACTGGTTTCTCTTTTTTCCTCTAACTCTGCTTCCTCTTTGGTATAGTGGAGTTCATTAATTATCATTTATATCTAAATATGAAACCACCTCAATAAAATTCAATTGTCCTTTCCCCAAACATCTATTCATTGGTTCCCATGGTTCTCTACAAGAAAAATAGAGCTTTTTCTTGTGAATTTTATACTTTGTCACCTCATCCACTTTCTTACTAGTTGTATTTAGCACATTATTTGGTGGAGGAATTGAAGGAGTCATTTTCTAAAAATTCCTTTATTTTTTCATGGATTTGGTGGTTTAGATTGACAGAAAATTGATTTCTTCGGCATGGAGACTTCAAGATGCAAACTTCTCTTGATGGCTTCATCCAAATTAGTAGGTGAGAATGCTTTAACTAGAGCCTTAACAATTTCAAGGCCCTAGAAGAGGTATAATAACCCATTTTAAAACATTTCTAGCACCATGATAGAAATATTTTTGAATTTTTTTAACATACTCATTAATGGAAAGTGTCTTTCTTAAGCTAAACAACACTTTAAAATAGTCATCTTCATCCTTGAGCTTAAATCTATTTATTAACTTTTGAATAAAGTCATCAAAACAATTCACCTAATTGTATCCTTGAGTGTTCATATCATGATACCACTAGTCATAAGTAGCTCCTTCAAGGTGCAAAGTTGCATACTATATGGCATCTTGCTCTTTCATTGGACTAGGTGTGAAGTAAGTCTAAAACTTCTATTACTAGGCTCTAGTTGAGATATTATCAGTTCTATAAAAGATAGAAGCTGAGAGTTTAATAATTTTTCTCTTGAGTTCTCCTTCATTGGAATCATGGTGATGTTTGTAACCCCTTACTATCATCATGCTTTGCATCTGAGTGAAAGTCATTATAAGAGTCTGCATTTTAAAATCCTTCATCTTGATTGTCATTAGAAACTCTAATGGCTTCTATATCTCTTGATAATTCTTCCATGGGATTTGAAGGGGGATTAGATGTTGCAAGATCACCTTCAGGTAAGAAAATTGATTTGGTATTTTTAGAATTTTTGTGTTGGAACTCTAAAGTGCTCCCTTTTTCCTTTGGTGATAATGGATTTTGGAGCCATTCTACTAACAATGTCATCACCTCCCATGTCTTCGCAAGACTATCAATAGTTTATTTTTGACTTATTTTTAGATCATGTAGGAATTTATTTTGTATTTCCTCTACATCAGCCATATCTTTATTCTTTGGTTTTTCAACTTCAATCATTTCTGAATGGGGGTTATTGGAAATCTCTTTGTTTTCCTCATGCTACAAATACCTCTTTTCCTTTTCACTTAGTTGCATAATTGTTAATGACCCTCAAGATAGAAAGATAATAACTTTGATACCACTATAATATCCCGCATTTAAAATCAAATTCAAATCTGCAACTAATTATTTTTACCCAAACTCAAAAGAAACAAAATCGGGTATAATGAAATAACTTGCTAAAACAAAAATTTATACTTTTTTCATTACATTTGAAACATATAAAAAGGGAACCCTAGGTCCTAAATACAAACAACCTAGAATGCAAGGGGCCTTTTCCAAGTTACACTAAGATGTAGATCAACAAGGTGATTAGATTGACTTACAACCATGGAGGTGATCCAATCAGACCTAGATATACATCTAATTGATGATGGGAATGGATTATAAATGATTTGGAATGATTAACCTAATTAGACTATGTGCCCTAATATGTAGATTGTAAGATACCAACAATTGATAGATGAAAATAATAATTTGTAGGTGGATATGGGAAGTGTAGAGTGATATGTACCTACCCATAAAAGTTTACTTCAACAACTATAGAAGGAAATAGTCACAAAGGGCTGTCTAAGTCCCTGTAGGGGTGTCCTACTCAAAATTTTGGGTCCTATAGTGAAATATCTGAGACTTTTGTTTCTACTTTCCAAGTTGTCAAAATGTTGTTAGATAATTTTGTAAGCGAGTTTTTGTTTGTTGACAAGATGTAGGGCCTTGAATGCAACAATTAACAATTTATCTTCAATATTCCTTCAATCCTCTTCAAAGTGAGATCTACACATCACAAAGAGATAAAATATTGGGCCATTTTAGGGGCTTTCCTCATTCAAACCTCGTGTAAGTTTTTCCACATAGATAATGGAAATGTTGATGATAAATGGATAATTGAAAGGGAGGAATGATCAAATAACAATGTGCTGAAACTCACTACAGTTCAATCACTTTCTTGAAGGGCTAAAGTCATGCACATCACCTCAAGGTCTTGAATGCTTGAATTCTTTGGACACCTACAATAAGGGTTATCCTTCACAAAACAATAATAACCGAATAACATGAACTCACATACACTTCGACATGATTTTTGGATCTTGAATTGATGCAATAAATAACTAAAATTATGCTCTTGAATTGCTCTATAATTCTCTTAAATTTCACCTCTTTCTATATTCTTGTTCCTCTCCTTCTAGTTTCAAATGGTGAAAAGACTACTTATTTATATGTGTTTAGTCAAATTCCCAAAAATTAGAACCCAAATGCCAACACTTAAAATTTGAATTTTGAATGCTAAAATATCACCAAACACATGTCTAAAAATAGGTCTTGACTAAGAAGGGGGGCCCTGATGAGAAGAAAAATGGATACCTAAAGATATCAATCTTCTTCCACCAATCATTCGCTAATGTCCTAGGAGTCCCAATTGGAATGACTATCAACCTCACAAGGTGAGTCAATTCATAATGAGGAGGACCTAGGAGGGGGTTCTTTGAGTTCTAAGGGGTTCACCACCAAGAAAATGCTTGGAAAAGAGAATGTTGGAAAACACAACATGATATAAAAAATGACCTATAATTAGAGATGCAAATAATAAAAATATGCAATAGGGAGATATTATATGTGTACCTAGGAAGTCTTGAGATGTGAGAATTTTGGAAATGTAAAGAAGCTGCCAAAAAGTGTTGTGGAATAAGATGCCTAGGATGGCATATTATTCTTGTTGTTTTTTTTGGGGCAAATACGAAGTCTTCGGATGTCAGAACTGGATCCAAAGGAATCTTTGAAAAATATGCTCGAGAGGACCAAGATGCAAAGGATAGCATATTAGTCTTATTCTAAATTTCTAGAATTTTTGAATGTGGTCCCGAGGCTTAAATCTGAACTTCCTTCTTCACCAAGTTTTCAGATCTAAACCTATAAAAAGACCTACAAAAGAAAGGAATTTATATTGATTGTTTATGGGGATTTTCCTTGTTCAAACACCTTGTTTGGTAATTAAACCTTGATGAAAAAGCATAAATCTAAAAATAGAAATGTGTGTGCCCTAATCTTAAGTGTGTTTAAGATTATGCGAGCTAGAATATGAAGAAACCTTATTCAAATATGTTAAAATAATCTTCCTAAGATGAAAATGTAAATGACCTATAAAGGAGATCTCTAATCACCCTAACAAGTCACAAACTTGAAATGTACCTTCCTTAGGAAAAAAATAGAGCAATAATGGAAGATGGAATCAATCAAGAAACAAGTCTGTAGGCTTGGATAAATGGCTAGTTGCATCACCAACATAGAATATACCATGATTCACAATAGGAATCCATTAATAATCCTTGGAAATGCTAAATTTTGGCTTGGAAATTGACTTGAAAAACCTATAAAAACATAATAGAAGGTTTCTCCAAAACTCTGAAACTTCCTTCAAATTGATTCACTTATGTCAACTTCTATCAAATTATGTGAAAATGGGGTGTAAATATTACTTTTGTAGGAATTCCTACCTAATAACCTAGTTATTAGATCCCAAAGTCTGAAAAAATGTCAAAATAATTCAAATATTTTTCATTTCCCACTCTTAATTCCTAAAAATAATGCCCCTAGGACTAAGACACCCTAGGTGGCATCTTTGTCCCACTAGGTGAGACTAGAACGTCACCAATGGCATCTTGGTCCCACAAGGCTTGATTTTCTAATTCAAAAGGTGGGTTACCAAGATTGATGGTTTCTTATGGGTTTTGGTGAGGTTTAAGGCTACAATATGCCTTAGGATGCACAAAAATGGGTCTTAGGGTCCCACAATAAGTGAAATAAAGGGAAATTAATGCAAGGGGTGTTAAAATAGGTCCAAATTAAGTGTGAAAATGAAAATGTATGCATTTTTCTACGCTACATTTAGCCCCCACTTTAGCATCCATTTGATACTATGTGCATATGCAAGCTAAAGTACTTCAAAAAGCAACTTTATAAGAGGATACTCATTTGGATTCATTAGTGAGAATGAAACCCCCACTATAGTTACCTATAAAACCACAATGTTAGGAACTGCATCCTGCAACATAGATTCCTTAGTAGCTCAAAATTAATCCTCTTATATAACTCTCCTACCAAATTACATTTGAGGGTGGATGTATGCCCCCCTTGGTTCTGCTTGCTTTATGGAGGTGGAATGAACATAGCAAATCAACCACACATAACTAGAAAGGTCTATCATAGGGAGTTTCCAAGTACCATGCCATGTAATAATAGACATTTGATGAGAACGGGAGTGGAACCATGGTTCAAATTCAACAAATAGTGTCTAAAATAGAGTTCACTAGCTCAAAATATGTTAATTTGAATAAAAAGCACTTCTTTTTCTCTATAAAAAGTGACCTAAAAGTACATGCATAATAAGATGAAAGGAAGGATAAATTTTATTTATTTTTTTCCTTTTTACCTTTTTTTAGAGTGATCTTGGAGTAGAGTGAGTCACCATGTTGAACATATGTCCATCCATCCATCCACAGATCAAGCTTCTATGGGAGGCAGTCGCATGGGGTGAGTTGCCAACTACTATGAGTGAATTTATCCTTCTATGTACTTTGATTTTATCAAATTTTTATGTTTTTATGAAATTTTGAAATGAATTTATAGGGTAGGGAAGGTTTCTATTTCTTTTTTTTAGATTTTCGCAAAATGTCCCACCTTTTTGCAAAGTGTCCCACTTTGTCACAAAGTGTCTAGAACCCTTAATGAAGATATTCTAGAACAACTTTAGCACACTTTTTGACCATTAAATCACAAATTTAAGATTTTAAGATGTTTTAGATGACATTTTTTTTATTTTTCTTATGATAGACTACACCCTGATCACACCAACACCTAGGTGGTCAGATGTTCAACCAACTTTGAGAGATCGTCGATTAGCTACCTAAGGAGGGTGTGCAGATATTCTAGGAGATAGGTATTTTCTAGGTCTGTCTTGTGCTAGTAATGTAATATCATGATGCCATGTTGATGGCACTAGTAGAGATATGGGATGTAGACACACGCACCTTCCACCTCTGGAGGAGTAAAGGGGAGATGAGATTCATGCGTGCACTACATACTCTGATTGCCCATCCAAGGAGAGGTATTCT
>VDFB02193867.1:329639864-329707445 GCA_007258455.2 Sequoia sempervirens | reverse complement strand
ATATATATATATATAACATATGTGTATACATACATATATAATTTAATTGCATCCTAATGAGAATTAGGAGTACCATTGTTTCCACTTTGAAAGGAGAATGATGTTTGTTGTTACCTCACACCATGGACACACAACTTATTGAATTTTTAAATGAATGTGTACAATGTGGGAAAAAAATCTAGCACCATGACCCGACAAAATCAAATAGCACATGGTGAAAAGGCATTGAAGAGAACTAATTTGTTTCATAAACAAGTAGTAATAATTTTTCAATCAGTGAATAACCCATTCATGGGTCTTGAAAGATGTAGAAGAAAATAATCAACTAGTACCATTGTTTGCATTTTGAAAGGATAGGCAAACGATACAGACATATATATCGATCTGCTCAATGAACAAGAGACATGAGACACAAAATTTGTAAATGAAAGTGTACAATGTATTGTATATATATATATATAATACATTGCACACATTCATTTCCAAATTCAAACACATAGTTTATTGAATTTGTAAATGAATGTGTACAATGCTATATATAAAACATTATACACGTTCATTTACAAATTCAAACACACAGCTTATTGAATTTGTAAATGAATGTGTACAATGTTATATATTGTTATATATAAAACATTGTACAAATTCATTTGCAAATTCAATAAGTTGTGTTATATATCATTATACACATTCATTTACAAATTTTATAAGTTGTGTTATATATATATATATAACATTGTACACATTCTTTTACAAATTCAATAAGATGCAGAAGAAAATGATTAACCAATACCATTGTTTGCATTTTGAAAGGATAGGCAAAGGATACAAACATATATATCGATCTACTCAATGAAAAAAAGACGTTAGACACAAAATTTGTAAATGAATGTGTACAATATATATATATATATATATATATATATATATATATATATATATATATATATATATATATATATATATATATATATATATATTATACACATTCTTTTACAAATTCAATAAGATGCAGAAGAAAATGATTAACCAATACCATTGTTTGCATTTTGAAAGGATAGGAAAAGGATACAAACATATATATCGATCTACTCAATGAAAACAAGACGTTAGACACAAAATTTGTAAATGAATGTGTACAATATATATATATATATATATATATATATATACACATTCTTTTACAAATTCAATAAGATGCAGAAGAAAATGATTAACCAGTACCATTGTTTGCATTTTGAAAGGATAGGCAACATATACACACATATATTTATTTGTTGAATGAACAAGAGACCCATAATATAAAATGACAAATATATGTATGTTGGCATATTGTATGTGCATTGGAAAGTAGAAAAATATAAGAAAATGCTAGTCTATTGTATTGGACAGTCAAACGAAACGTATTTGAACAATGGGTTTCAATTACAAATTCAAACACACAGCTTATTGAATTTGCAAATGAATGTGTTCAATCTTATATATATAGTATTGTACACATTCATTTGCAAACTCAATAAGCTTTGTTATATATAACTAATATTGTACACATTCATTTGCAAATTCAATAAGCTTTGTTATATATAACTAACATTGTATGTACATTCCAACCCAGATGATGTTAACCTCATATTAGACTAGGTTCACTCTGGCGATATTCTTGCCTCTGCAAGAAATGGCATTGGTGACATTTTTAGGGTTTTTTAATGGGCCTATCAAGAAATTAATGATCTTAATCAAAGAAATAGGGCTCTATATAGCAAGTCATAGGAGCTGGAATTGAAGCTAGTCGCTGTCAGCAACGAAGAAGGAAAACGGAAAAAGAACATCACTAGTATGGGAGAAGGTGACATTGAGGATAAGTACAAGTCTCTAGAAGCTGAAATGGTCAAAATTAAAAAGAACATGAAAAATGTTGTGGAACAAAACCATAAAATGGCTAGGCACAATGCCATCATCATCAATGCTATGTCTGAAAAGCTAGAAAAAATGCAGCAAGGTTCGTTGTTTGTTGACCTGGAAGAGAACAAGCATAAAAGAAAGAACAAGAACCAAGGTATTTCAAAAAGGACCCATGCCAAACTTAAAAGGAAAGTGCCTCCTACTACCTAGATGGTTCAGATTTTAAAGAGGGGGGTTCAAGACATGAACGATTTGGAAGTTGAGACTATAGATTTATCAAAGACCCAAATTTAGTTGGTGTTGGTGTTTTGTCTGATTTTTGGGTTATGTGGCCTTCGCTGGCCTTTTTGGTGGCTATGGAATTTTCTTGTTCTTTTTTTTACAGCCTTTCTGCTTTTAGTGTATTTAACAATCTTATCTTTAGTTTGTAAACTTTGTGGTTTTGGGTCCTTGTAAAACCCATTTTTTCCTCTTTCAAAAACATTGTATGTACATTCATTTGAAAATTTGATAAGTTGTGTTATATATAACTAACATTGTACACATTCATAATTTACAAATTCAATAATATGTAGAAGAATTTTTTTAACCAGTACCATTTTTTGCATTTTGAAAGGATCGACAAATGATACACACACATATATCAATTTTCTTAATGAATAAGAGACAAGAGACATAGATTTTGTAAATGAATGTGTACAATGATATATATATATATATATATATATATATATATATATATATATATATATATATATATATATATATATATATATATATATATATATATATATATATTTATATATATAACATTGTACACATTCATTTACAAATTCAATAAGCTGTGTGTATAATAATTAAAGAACTTCAAATTGCATACAATGATAAAATTTTCAAATTACCCATGACCATGCTGAAAGAATTGCTACAAAAATTAGAAGAATTCAATTTGTAGATATTATAGAATGTTTAGATTTTTGTAAATTACCCTTTCTATACAAAATGGGCAAGTGTTTATTGTGTACAACCTCAAAATAAAGTTTTTTTCCCAATATATTATCCACCATTTTCAGGTGTAATGGTTAAGAAGTGTGCGAATGTCTTTCATAGTCATATAGAATAAATATAACTAACATTGTACACATTCATTTATAGATTGAATAAGTTGTTTGTTTATATATACATACATACAAATACACAAACACACACACACACACACACACACACACACACACACATATATATATATGTTTGTATGTTTATATATGTATACAGATACATATATGTACAGAATATATATATAAACATACAAACATATATCTATATATATGTATATATATGAGAGTGTCTATGTGTGTATATATATACAAAAATAGACACAGTCATATAGAGATGTATATACATATATAATGAAAATGGAAGCTAAGAGAACCAAAAATATTAAATGAACACATAGATTTTTTAATTTGTAAATGGGGTTTGTAAGGAAAAAATTGTCACCAAAAAATACATTCATTTACTTATAAAGTAAAGTAAAAAGATAGTGCATAAATATAAATGTTAAATGCACAACTCATGAAATTAACTATAAGTAGAATGTACAAAGCACATTGTATAGTAAATGAAAGAAGTTGTGCTATATTCAACATCAATAGGATATTAATTTTAACATAGGTAGACTGATTACACACTTGGGTTTTCAGAAATGTGCACAAGAAATTAACCAAGGGTTTCATAATAATAATTCCTCACTCACAGCAATACAAAAGTGCATTTTCAAATAGATGCAAAATATTCCAGGCAAGGGTTTCATGAGATTAATTCTTTAAGCACACAAATTTGGAAAAAACCAAGCAAGGGTTTTCACAAATATGCCCTATTTTAAATGGGTTTGTCGATTTATGCCCATTGTGACATGGGTTTTTTATAAAAAGGGTTGAAGCAGACCAAAAAATATTATTTTGCAGACATGTGGTCAAACCCACGAGATTCCTCATCATTTCTAGAGACAAAATCATGAGACAATCGACTTTACTAGGTTGTATTTAATCATTTAACCCCAAAAAAACCCGTATTTGGAAAAAAAAAAAAAGCAAGGGTCTTCATAAAAATGGCGTATACTAAATGGGCTTACCGATTTATGTCCATATTCACATGGGTTTTTTTATAAAAAAGCTGATGCAAACCAAAAAAATGTTTTTTACAAACATGTGGTCAAACCCATGAAATTCCTCTGTCATTTCTATAGATAAAATCATGATACAATCGACTTTACGAGGCTATGAGCGCGCAGTAAAATGAGGAGAGGAAATCATTTAACCCCAAAAAAACTCATGTGTAAAACACCAGCACCATGACCCCTCAAAATCAAACAACAAATGGTGAAAAGGAGTGTAAGAGGAATGATTTATTTCATAAAAAAGTAGTAATAATTTTTCAATCATCAAATAAACCCTTAACGGGTCATGAAAGATGCAAAAGAAAATGATTAACCAGTACCATTGTTTGCATATTCAAAGGAGAATGGTATTTGTTGTTACCTCTAGGCATGCAAACCAACATGATCCATGGAGAGTTGCCACCATCTACATTTGCTTCCATCGCTGAGAACCTTCCAGACAGAGCATGTGGTAAAATGAGGGAAAAGAATGGGATACCTACAAAAAAAATTAGTCATATGCATTAATCAAACCCTAAATGAAGATTAATTGGGGTGTAATGTGTTTGGTGTCTAGTGCTGATGTTAGGAGATTAATATGTAGGAGTGATTTTTAATGGGCACCAAAATGATTTTATAAGGTGCTAAAGTGAATTAGACCCATTGAATTTTGAGTGGATTTGAATGATAAAATATTTTTAATTAAATTTTAATAGTGACACATTTAGTTATTTAAAAAAAATAAAATTGGTGGTTATAGCTGGCGGATATTGGGACGTTAGGTGGCGGTGAGTAGATGACACCTCTAAAAGGTGTCTTTTTGACCCCCGCGCACATATCCAATGCTCCCGCACTTGACCAAATTGAACAAAATCCAAAACCTTAGTTATAAGCACTTAACTCGTGAGTGAAAAAAGCCCATAATTTTTTTTCCAATTCAACATACGGTTTGAATTATATGGTTGCGTGAAGTTAGCCCTGTTGGATAATGGGTCTTCTCCCCTAATTACAAGAGGTAAAAATAAAAAGAGAGATTTAAATCTATCAAAAATGGTAGGTGGAATATTTAATAATAAATTGTATAAAATTAAAGAAGGTTTAACTAAGAATAGAAAACATGTAGATATAAATTTCAATTACCGATATTCTTCATAATCCCATTATTGAATATGATATAATATGATTGGAATCTCTCACTACTAAATTAAGGATGCAATTATCCTAATAATTACTTTATATATTTTAATCTCATTAGTTTCCTTCCTCTTAGTGCTCTCATTTTTCATAACACATGTTTTAATTTCCATCATATTGTTGCCATTGTAATATTTTAATACTTGAAAACCCCTTTAGACATCCTTAGAACCATTCAATTTTCTTTTTAATTCTTGCCAATGTTTACCTAGCTTCATTCGCTTTGAGATGGTGAAAAATTATTAGTTAGTCTAATGATAATATAAAAATATACATTATTGGCTCTTGACTAGTGACGATGAATAATTTGGAAATTATATTATATGATTTTGATTTTATTTATAAGATGTTTAATTATATTTTGAACATTAAAAATCAATGAATTACTTTCTTTTTTCTTGAAAATTGTTTAGGAAAAAAATGAATGCAAGGTTCTTGAAGGATTCAAAGGTTTATTATATACATCTCAAATTTATTTATGATTTTATCTTCACAAAAGTGAGCAATACAAAAAAAATGTTTCTTGGTAGTTGAACAAAAATAAGTATATTTGTACTTGAACTCTTTCATTTATATATGTTTGATTTATCATTATATATTTTCTAATTTACTATTATAGTTATATGTTGTTATATACTTGATTGTCTTATTATCTTATGTCATATCTAGCTCTTACCTTAAATATATTTTACATTATTGATTTTCATTTAGCACTTATATGAAATATTTATATTATTGATATGATTCATAATTTTGATCTAAAAAGAATCTTTATATGCACTTTGAATTCACCTCAAACCATATCTCAACAAATTATTAAGCCAAGTGGAAGGTTATTATGCTTCACATTCATTCACTTAGAAAAGTGAAATTTAGCTTGTCATAAATGCATAATTGATAGGAGTATAATTGTAACTAGGTTAGGAAAGATCTAAAATTTGAAAGGAAGCTAATTGTGCAGAAGATGCTTCCTACACCAATTTAAACAAGAAAGAGTTGCAAAATTTTCTTTAACACCTTTAAACTGTTACATATTTAAATGCACATACATATCAAAAATAGATAAATAAGGAAAATATTAAATATAAAATTTATGTGGGGAAAACACTTTCAAGAGAGCAAATCCACACTCCAAAACATAACTCTATTATATTGTTCAAAACTAAAAATAAGTTGCAATATATTGTAGAGCTATGATTTTGCGGGAGTGTTCACACTTCTTCTCGATTCTAGATTAATTCTAGCAGCATTATAGTACTTCAACAAAGCAAGAATCTACTACTCCAAAATACAAGTGCTCAACATATAGGAGCTCACAATGCATTAATTAGAATTTTTTAAAATCAAATGCCCAAGGCTCAAGATGCAACATGAAAAGTTCCAAAATCACTAGACATGCATAATGGTAAGTTTCCAATTTTCACCACATGCAACACTACAATAGCCATTTGTCACCGAACCTACACATGTAAAAATTGCACCTACCAAAATATAACTACACCTACCAAGCTCGCATTCCACGCATAACGACTAAAGATGCAACATGAAAAGTGCCAAAATCACTAGACATGTATAATGGTAAGTTTTCAATTTTCACCACATGCAACACTGCAACTGCCATTTGTCACCAAACCTACACATGTAAAAATTGCACCTATCAAAATATAACTACACCTACCAAGCTTGCATTCCATGCAAACTCAACATGGAATAGAAATCACCTTCATGCACAACTCCACCTGTAATAGCAACTTTCCACTTATGACTCTTTCTTGAGTTGTCTTCAACAAGTGAAACCCATAAGTAATTGAACCAAAGATTTTTTTGTTGGGTCTCTCTTACACTTCTAAGGTTTTGAACTTAAAAGGAGAGAGGTAAAAAAATATTAATGGCTCACTCAAGAACAAACCCTTGAGATTCCAATGCAAATGAGATTGAAATTTTTCAAAGGGGATTTTCCTAGAGACTGAAAAACTGATAAAAGAGATTTACTACCAAATGTAAACCTAGAAAATGCAAGATGATTGAAAACACAATGTGATATGCAAAAAGACCTAGAAGGTAAGTAAATTGTAACAAAAACTTATGAAATTGACACTGTGCACTTGGATATTGGAAAGAGATGGAAAGGGGCTTTAGAATCCTAAAGAATTCATTGTTGATGTCAACTGAGATTCATACGCCAAGCTGGGTGACTTAGTCTTGCTTTTGGAAGACTGTGCCAAAATAGGTTTTGGACAAATGGGTACTCAGATCTGCAAAATTCTTGTTTAATCCTGGGAAGTGGAACTCATTCACCACTAATGGTGAATTAGTCCACTTCCAAATTTTTAGAAATTCAAAAGTGGAATCTATAGTTCTCGGTCTGCACTTCTTCTCCTGGTTCAGATTCGGTTCTTAAACTATCAAATTTGACTTGTAGGTGTTCTACAAGCTTGTCTTAGGGTTTTGACAACTTTGAATAGCTTTGATAATTAGATGACAACTTTTCCAACCTTTATCTTTGACAAATCTGCAACTTATACTTGTAAATCACATGCAAAGAGAGGGAAAAATTGTTGTGGGGTTAGTGAATAGGGGTTTGACTTGGTCAAACCCCAAGTTGGTAATTATACCCTTGAAATGAAATAAAATACATGTAGAAAGAGAACAATGAATGAACAAAGACAATGCTACAACTCACGAAACCCTTGAAGTAGAATTCTATAGACATGCAAGTGATAGCTCCAATGGATCTAAACTTGAAAATGCTTGAAGTGCTTAGAGTGCTTGATTGATTGATTGATTAATTGGTTCATTGGTTGGGGGTGAAATGAGTAGAAAAAACCTATATTTATACTTGATTATACAATAATTCTCGAAAATATATCATAGGCTGATCTTGGATCTTAGAAAATAAAATCCCACTAGAAATTTGAATTGATTTTGAATTTTGGGCCAAAGGGGGATCATTTTCCCCTAATGGAGAATGGGTTCCACCTAAGGAATTTAAAGTGGGTTTCAGAATTTAGATATTTTAAATGATGTTTATCGGGATTATTTCAAAAAATACACCTAAGTGAGGCTTGTATATGTAAAATGGGGCCAATTAAAGCATAAGAAATGTCCAATTATTAATGAAAAGCCTCGAAAAGTGTGAAAGTTTGTTACAACACTTTGAAATAAGGCTTGGTAAATGATAAAAAGAGGTAATTTAGGTGAAATATATTAATAAGATCCTAGAAAAGTGTGAAGGTGTGTTACAACACTTTTGCAAGGCATCATAAAATTCTTATTAGTTCACAAGGGCCCAAGATCTAATGTGAATGTGTTAACCACATTACAACACTAAATCAAGGAAAAACTAAGCCAACATCCATAAGAAGGACCCAAATGAGCATGAAAATGTCTAAAGATTCATTTTTTATATGCTACATTTAGCCCCCACTTTAGTGAGAGGAGGAACCTACTTCAAACTCACACTAAAGTAGCCAAACACACACATCAAGAGGGATCTGAATGAATCTATGCTGGCAAGATGAGACAAAAATAATGAAGAGGGGTGATCAAGCCCCTAGGATCAAGATCCCATAGCAAACCAAACATAATCACAAGGGAACACACATGAAAATGATAAAAGCAGTGACAAGGCCAATGATACAATGCCAAATATGAAAGGGAGAAAAGGATAGGAAGAAAAGAAAAGAGAGATTATGATCAAGCTTCAATCATTTGTCCATCCTGATGTGGATCAAATCTAGGTTTTCTTTTTTGGGAAATGCATACTCACTTTGAGGCGATGAAACTCATGGTTGTTCATTAGGTGAGAAGTCCTAGAAGGTGAGAAATATACACTCATGGATGGTATGCACTCCCACACACATAGTTTGCTATGGGGAAATTCATGCCTCAGAATGGGCTTCCCACTCAACCATACCAAATTTATACCTCCTGATAACTTTAATAAGGTGCCACAAAAGAAAATGGATTTTCAAGCTTCATGAGTCAAGAAAAACTTTGTATGCTTGGAGCTCATGAACAAACATGATGGCACTACAGGCATACAAGTTGTATTATGCAAGGTGGCCATATAAATACAAATGAAAAATGAAAAGAATGTTCAAAGGAGTCTTGCTTAGTTCATGTGGGGTCTTTAACTTAGGAAACATTGTGCCTAATGTCTCGAGGAGAGGATCAATCAAAGAATATAAAATTTGCAACTTGGGGGATGCAATGTGTCACATCAAGCCACCAAGAGGAATGTAATATGCTAAGATATATCACACTCATGAAGGACACTATACCCAATGTCATCTACAAGGCAACAAATAGATCGTATGAAGTAAGAAGGCTACACTAAGAACCAAAAAGAATAATGCAAAAGAATAATGCCAATGTAAAGCCCCCACTTTAAAAAAATTTCTAAATACCATGTTGTGAGAAATTACTTTAAAGTAGGAAATGAAAAATGCAAAAAAGAAAGAAAGACATGAGATCCAACTTGAAAATCCCTATGCCAAGTCATATGTTTCCAAGTAAAGCTACGTCATGCAAGAGAAAAAGAAAAGAGAGGAGTTACCCCAAAATGAAAACACCAAAAACATAAGGGATCTGTGGATTTAGGATCAATATGTTCTTTGTTGCATTTTTGTGTAAAGAGCTTGGAACTCTCATCATCCCCCAAATGCACATAGAATTGGAAGAATGACACAAAGAGAATTGAAAAAAAGAAAAATATTTTGGGTCAACATGAAAGAGACATAGGGTTTTTTGACGCTTTGTGTCATCCGCAAAAGGAAAACACAAGACAAATGAAAAAGAAAGGGTGAAAGAAAAAGGAAAATCTTTTGGGTCAACATGAAGAAGACATGAATGTCTCAATGCCTTGCGTCATCCCCAAAAGGAAAAGACAAGAAAAAAAGAAAAAGACAAGTGAAAAAGGTAAAAGAAAAGAAAAAGGGCCTTTTGGGTCAACTTGAAAGATACATGAATGTTTCAATGCCTTGCGTCACCCACAAAAGAAAAAAACAAGTCAAAAATTAAAAAAGGCAAACAAAAAAGGTAAAAGAAAATAAAAAATTCCTTTTGGTTCAACATGAAAGAGACATGAATGCCTCAATACCTTGCGTCATCCTCAAAAAGAAGACATGAAAGATAAAAAGAAAAGGAGATGCATGACATAACTTAGAAGAATGAAGGTACAAATAGAGGAATGTCACAGAGAGAGAACATAAAACAAAACATCATAGGGGATCACATTACACACATGCAATCATGCAAAAGAAAATGCAAAAGAAAAAGAAAATACGAAAGAATAGTAAGGAAAATGTGAGTCAACAATCGAGCAAGTCATTTTCCCCTCAATCTCAGTCTATATAAGTGGAAGGTAGATGACGAACCAAAGGGACAATGAAAAATGCATTACTAGAACAAGTATTACAATTACTTGCGCCCATTGAGTGTGAGACAAGAATGAGCCGAGATAGGTGATGGGAAAGGTTAGGTAATAGTGAGAAGAGAATTTTATACAACTATTACATGACAAGGAGTAGGAGAGTATGTCATGGGATCACTGGATAGAAATTATCGATCGAAATGATTCTTGCTCAATATTTCTTTCAATGTACGACACTCATCACTACTATGTCCAAGAACTCGATGATATGCACAATGTGGTACTTTGGCATCTTTAGGATATATCACCAACCTATTCATAGGTGGTAATAATATTAGATCTTTGTTTAAAAGTATTTGTAATTTCCTTTCACTTTCAGGTGGTGGATGGAGAGGAAAATTTAATTTTTGTAACTTGTAAGGTCGTTTGCGTTTACTAGATTCACCTTTTTCTCTAATTGAAGGAGGACCCAATGGGATCTTTTCATCCTTGTCATTATTGTTAGTCAAGGGTTACTCTCGAGGAAGAAGGACATTTTGGTTAGGGGGAGAATCAAAGATCACTGTGGCATCATCACGAAGCCCTATATATTCTCTAGGAGGATTGTTGTTATGAGGGGGATCTTTATAGCCTATCCCCTTGGTATTTTCATTGGTTGGTAATTGCTCTAAGAGTTGATGCATTTCATGTTCACTTGTTGTGTTACACCATTGTTTTCTCAAGATAGTGAATCCTTTTCCATATGTATCTTTAAGGTTGATGGGAGTGTTTGTTACTTTATTATCATAAAATGGTGGAGTGTTTGCTTGTTTAAAGGAACTAGGTTCACCTTGTGTAGGGAACTTCAGTTCAACTTATATTTCAGGATGTAAGTAACCACACATCTTAGGAGGTGGTACTGTAGGATAATGTGGTTAGTTCATGGATGGATAAAAAGATGCATTAGCTTCAAGGTTCTTAAGGAAATCGTTTAGGAACTTATTCATGCTATCATCATCTTCTCCAATGATGTCAACATCACGAGGACATTCATTAGGAGTTGAAGGAGCATGAGTGAGTTCAATGTCATTAGGATTAGTTCCAAAGGCACAACTTGACACATCTAGTAAGGACTTTAATGACATCCAAATCTTATTAAAAAAATATCCATGATGCAAATTTTAGATTGCACAAGATGAATGAAATTGAACTAAAAGCAATAAATTGAATGAAACAAAAAATTGGGAAACAAAAACAGTTTGGTAACAACAAAAAATAGAAATTTAGAAAATAAACTGTAGATGACAAAAAATGCAATGAAAAAGATGCAACTAGACTTTTTCGCCCAGGGTGGCGAATGAGTCTAGGTAGTGATTTTTTTGAAAATTTTCAAAAATTTTGAATTGGTTTTTATGTTTTTTATATTTTCAAATGAAAATATGATATGAAAATGCGGATTCTACTATTTTTTAATGAAATTAAGTGCAATAATGCAAGCTAAATGATTTTTTCACTAATGCAAATTTTACAACCCTAGAATGCAAATTAAACAATGTAAAATGCAATGCAATGTTAATGTAAGCCATTCCTAGGATGTAATTGTACTCTAAATCAGAAATATAATGCTCTAAATGCAAGTTAACCAAAATGAACCAAATATTTTTGTGTGGGGGGTCTCCCTTACACTTCTAGGGTTTTGAACCTAAAAGGAGAGAGATACAAAAATCTTAATGGCTCACTCAAGAACAAACCCTTGAGATTCCAATGTGAATGAGATTGAAATCTATCAAAGGGTATTTTCTAGAGATTGAAAATTGATAAAAGATATTCACTACCAAAAGTAAACCTAGAAAATGCAAGATGTTTGAAAACACAATGTGATATGCAGAAAGACCTAGAAATGTAAGTAAACTGTAACATAAACTTATGAAATTGAAAGTGTGCACTTAGAGATTGGAAAGAGATGGAAAGGAGCTATGGAATCCTGAAGAATTCACTATTGATGCCAACTAGGACTCATATGCCAAGCTAGGTGACTTAGTCCTACTTTGGGAAGATTGTTTCAGAACATGTTTCAGACATATGGGTACTTAGATCTGAAAAATTCTTGTTTAAGCCTAGGAATTGGGACTCATTTTCCACTAATGGAAAATCAGTCCACTTCCAAATTTTTGGAAATTCAAAAGTGGAATATGTAGCTCTTGGTCTACACTTCTGATCCTGGTTCAAATCTGGGTCTGAAACTGTCAAATTTGACCTGTAGGTGTTTTCCAAGCTTCTCTTAGGGTTTTTCCAACTTTGAATAGCTTTGATAATTTAATGACAACTTTTCCAGAATTTCTCTTTGACAAATCTACAACTTAGACCTATAAATCACATGCAAAGAGAGGGAAAAATTGGTGTGGGGTTAGTGAATAGGGGTTTTCCTTGGTCAAATCCCAAGTTGGTAATTAAACCCTTGAAATGAAATAAAATGTACAAAGAGAATGATAAATGAACAAAGACAATGCTACAACTCACCAAACCCTTGAAGTAGAATTTTGCAAGCATGCAAGTGATGGATCCAATGGATGTAAACTTGAAAATGATTGAAGTGCTTAGAGTGATTGAGTGATTGATTGACTAATTGGTTGGTTGGTTGGGAGTGAAATGAGTAGAAAAACACCATATTTATACTTGATTATACAATAATTCTCAAAAATACAACATCATAGGCCAACCTTGCATCTTAGAAAATAAAAACCCACCAGAAACTTGAATTGATTTTGAATTTTGGGCCAAAGGGGACTCATTCTCCCCTAATGGTGAATGGGTCCCACCTAAGGCATTTAAAGTGGGTTTCAGAATTTAGATATTTTAAATGATGTTTATTGGGATTATTTTCAAAAAATATAGTTAAGTGAGGCTTGTAGATGTAAAATGGGGCCAATTAAAGCATAAGAAAGGTCCAATTATTAATGACAAGCCTATAAAAGTGTGAAATTTTTTTACAACACTTTACAGCGTTTTGAAATAAGGCTTGGTAAATGATAAAAATAGGTTATTTAGGTGAAATATATTAATAAGATCCTAGAAAAGTGTGAAGGTGTGTTACAACACTTCACAACACTTTTAGTAGGCATCATAAAATTATTATTAGTTCACAAGGGCCCAAGATCTAATGTGAATGTGTTAACCACATTACAACACTAAATTAAGGAAAAACTAAGCCAACATCCACAAGAAGGACCCAAAAGAGTGTGAAAATATCAAAAGATCCATTTTTCTATGCTACAATAATAAAATAATAAAATAAATAAAATTTAATAAAACATACTAAGAAAAATAACATGTTGAGACACCTTCTTTTTCTTAACATCCTCCACTCGATAAAACAACCTGCACACTTGAATCATTCAATTTACTCATTAAGCGTAGGTTTTATTCCAAACCCTATATATGCAATACATTATCAATCCCCTTCACTCTACCACCAAAGAATCTAATCTAGACTCTACCATGATTGGAAAAATCTTCAGATGAGATTCATCACCTAGATACACCTTCCCACCATCATATCCTTCATAATTCAAGTATCAACTCTTGTGTGAGGTCATGTGGAAAGAAGCACCCAAGTTTATTAACCACACATCTTCTGATGCATATGTTTCCAAATCTATGGCAAAAACATTTACATCATCTTGAGAGGATTTTTTAGAGTTGGAATTTGAGAAATTCTTTTCACCTTTTTTTTTCTTCTCCTCCTTGTACTTTTTATGGAAATGACTAGATTTGTTGTAGTTCCAACATTTTTCCTTGGACTTGCCAAGAGATTTAGATCTCCTCAAAGATTTATATTTTGAATTGTTGTCCTTCGTCTTTCCATTATCTTAGGCCTTCCATGAATAACAAGACCCTCCTTAGCCATCTCAAAATATCCCCTCTATATCTCTTCAAATAACAGTGATGCAACCACCTCATCCATCTTGAAACTAGTGGTAGTATGCCTATTGGCCATTACTAGGTGATTCCATGAGTTTGGAAAAGAACATAATAGAAGCATGAAATGACCCCCATCTTCAATCTTGTCACCAAGCGAACCCACTTATGCTATCAACATGTTCAACACATTCAAGTGATCTATAGCGGACCCTCCACCTTACATCTTCAGAGAATGCAACTTCTTTCATAGGAATAACATGTTCACTAGGGATTTAGTTCGATAAATATCTCTAAGTTTCTTCTAAAGGGACTTTGTAGTCTTGCCTTCATGTGTGTTCAAGAGCATAGAATTAACCAAACAAAGTCTTATCAAACCCTTGAATTTTTGATCAATCAAGTCCCACTCTTCCTAGGTTGTGCTAGCTGGTTTTGTATTGGATATTTTTTCCCATAGATTTCCATCCATGAGCATATCCTCCATCTTCAACTTTCATAACTCGAAGATTCCACCATTAAACTTCTCCATTTCGATTCTACTAGGTGTTCTCTCCATATTTTTCTTGCAACAAGGTCACAAAATACTCTTCTACAAAAATCCCCCTAAAACAAATATTAGATTAAAAAAACCTTCAAACCCAACAAGAGACTCAAGGTTGGCTAGGCTTTGATACCAATTGAAAGAAAGATGATTGCACGAAAGATGCTTCCTACACTAATCTAAGTAGGAGAGAGTTGGAATTTTTTTTTAAACACTTTTAAACTATTACAAATTTAGATGCACATACATATCAAAAACATATAATCAATACAAATATTACACATACTTTATAGAGGGAAAACCCTTTCAGGAGAAAAAAACCCCACACTAAAAAACACAACTCAATTATACTATTCAGCAACAACAAACAAGTTACAATATAATTGCAAAGCTATGCTCTTGCAAGAGTCTTCACACTTCTTCTCGATTCTAGAGTAATTTTGATAACATAATGGCACTTCAATTAGACAACAATCTACCACTCCAAAATATAAGTGCTCAATATATAGGAGCTTACAATGCATTAATTAAACATTTCTAAAATTGAATGCCAAAGGCTAAAGATGCAACTAGGGATTAAATTTGATGGTCGACCCTGCCTATCAAGCAATTTTTTTTTTACGGTCATTTATTTGAAGTTGCCTTCCAAATATTAAAGGCTATCTATTTTAAGAAAAATATATGTAGATTGAAAAAACATATATAGGAATAATTATATAGAAATTTTGACAGTTTAACTAAATTTTTTCCTTTCAAGTTATACAGTCTTCCTAAAATTTTAATTGTATTTTACAGCTAAAATGACTGAATATGGCCATACAGCCATCAAATTTAAGCCCTGGATGCAACATTGAAAGTGTCAAAACCACTACATGTGAATAACGGTAAGTTTTCAATTGTCACTAAACCTACACATGTGAAACTGCACCTGCCAAAATGTAACTGCAAAACTCACATTCTATGCAAATTCAACATGAATTAGAAATTGCCTTGATGCACAACTCCACCTGTAATAACAACATTCCACTTCCGACTCTTTCTTGAGGTATCTTCAACATGCTAAGAAAATATAAGGTCTAGACACCTTCTTTTTCCTAACAAAAGTTATTTGTCATCATTATTTGTATATAATATGAACATATAATTCTTTCTTTGAATTAGAAGGTTGTAAAATTGAAGCTAGATGATCTAAATGTACTTTTAGTTAATGATACCAGATTTCCACAATCCATATTTTTATTGCTGGATTCGATTTCTACATCTTTAATATACACTTAAAATAAAATAAAAATTAATTAGCTCATACTACATAATCCTAAACAACTAAAATTCTAAAAAACAAAACAAACTACTATAAAACCTTAAATAATTATTAGAAATTTCTGTTTTAAATAATTTGTAAATTTATAAAATAGTTTATAAATATTCCCATATCTTTGATACTGTTTAAAACCATTTTTCTACACAACCAAAATACAAGACATTGATAGCTTAAGCTAGTGCACATTTTCATTCCCAAACGTTAGCCGTATAAGCGAATGTTTTTTTGTTATCTGACAATGTTTCTACTCGAAACGAGACCTTAGAATGGCAGTTTTTTCTAGAAACAATTGATTAAGGCTTTTGTCTCCATTAGAGATTGATTAAGTGGTCACTGCAACTGTTGTTATTTACAAGCGGCAAATTCTAAACAACTCTCGATTATAAATAGATTTGAATTTGCAACTTGTCAGCCATTAACCTGACAACTTACCAATCCTTCTGTCACTTTATACACGCCAAAAGGTGTTTAATAAGAGTCAATCCAGTTTAGAAAAGACAGAAAATTGTTTAAAATGTGCAGAATAAGCTGGGCCCTGGTTTTATCTCGGTGGCCGCCCAGAAGTCTTCGTTTTTCGTATGCTGTGATGATTTTGGAAACATTCAATGTTTATCTTCATGCCCATGTGTGAGATTGTTTGTAATCCGGGATGGGTAATCATCTTTTGGTGTTACATTTATTGTGTTGGAATTGACTGAATAAAGATATGTAAGCTGTCAATTTTTCAATGCTTTTCGTTCTTTCAAGCTTTTTATTATTTTTATTATGATATTTTCATTCTTTGTGATTTGTAATTTTGAAGAAAATATATATAGATTTGTTCTTATCAAAATCAGTATGTACATCTGAAATTGAATGATTTAATTTAATTAATTATTTAATTTTTGTATCTTTATATATATATATAAAGTTATTAGTTATCTATTATTCATTATTATTAATCTACATTAATATTCTTCTATAGCCTCTTTTAGATAAATGAATATAAATATTTATTTTTCAAAATTTTCCATCCCAAATATATAATTTCCTTTTTCCATGCACTAATTTACTAATCGTTTAGTGGCATATTCATAATATTAGTGGAACCTTCTCAGATAATGCACAATCCACAAACATGTAGATAGACATATCATTTATACATGTGATATGGCCTTGATACCATGTCACATAGGTCGCAAGACTTCTCCATCTCTCAAGGGTACTCTGAAGTACCTTTCTCTCATCCTTACCATCCAATCCTCCCAAGGGGAGTCTCCACCATCAATTTCCCCTCAATCCATCTACCCTCTCCATCAACCAATCATGTGAAAGTAGTTGTCCTCTTGTCCTCCTCCCATCTCTCCAAGGGACTCAACCAATTTGAACACTTGATCCTTATTTTTAATTCTAGCTATCCAATCTTATAGCAAAAAATCTATAAATAAGATACTATATTAAGTTACTTTGAGCATATCCATCATAAGAAACCTCATGTTACTATTGAAGGTACTCACATATTATTAGATCTATCATCATTAAGCACAATAGGGGTTGGTATTGGTGAACATATAATATGTTTTTATCAATTTTTGTTAACTCTTTGCTTTATCTTGAGGGTTGCATTTGATTGTGAGTAAAAGAATTGATTTAGTTAGTTCTTGCATGCTCAATTTCTATGTAAATAGTAAATTTTCAAATTTATATATTTACCAATGCTTAGAGTGGTAATCAATTAGAAGGTATGCAATGGTTAGTCTAAACCCTCTCCAACATAACTTGGAGGAATTAAACCTGATTTGAGGTTTTGATAATCCATATAGATTTTCCATTATACATGTACAGTTACAACAAAGCCCACAAATATCAATAAACTTCCAAACCAACATCTTCACCTATACCAAAAATATTAATTAGTCCATAGAATCAAATCTAAAATATATGACAATTAATCAAACATTTATTAATTAATCTTATTAAGAGATAGATTCTAAAATAATAGTATTTTTTTACACCAATAAATTTCAAAAATATCATTTAATTAATATTATTAAGAAATAGATTCTAAAATAATAATAATTTTTTACCCTAATAAATTCCAAAAGTGAAAATGATACTCACACTAAGATTGAACCATGATATTATTCTAAGGAGATAATGATAGGCATAGAGAAGTTTAAAACTCCGTTTTAAGTCTATTAAAGATGGGCATAGAGAAGTTTAAAACTCCGTTTTAAGTCTATTAAAGATGGGCATAGAGAAGTTTAAAACTCCTTTTTATTCTAATATAAGATAATAGAACTATCACAGATTACATTTCTTCTAGTTACATCCGTCCTCCACTCGGGAATTGCCAATAGATAGGCCGTCCAATTGAAAGGGATGAATTAACATATGTGCTTCTAACAATTTATCTGGGCACGCACATATCCCCATTACGGAAACATATCAACATCCGAGTTCTGACCAATGCCTAATTGGATTTAGCATGCGATGAAGTGGCCCGCTACTCTTTGGTGATGCCTTGTGTTCTAATAACACCTCATTGTTTTAAACCATGTACTATTTCCACTATAGAACGCAATGAGAATGGCCAGTAAACATTTAAGGCAGTGCATCTCCGTCTTCATAATTATTCACTGCTCTCAGCTTGTAAAAAGCGAACTGGGCCATAATCTATGGAATTTGGTTAAGCATCACATTTGTTTATACATAAGCACTTACAACCTTATGTCAAGCTTGAATAAAATAAGCTGTTATTCACAAATGCAAGCTGACTATGAATCAATAAAGAAAAAAATAATAACCAACTATTTTAAAGGATACAAAGAAGTCCAATAGTACACACACTGCAGCATCCACAAGCCATGGCATATTTGGCTTTAATAGTTCCCAGTCTAGAGTCCTTACAAGTATACTGAACATTACACCATAACAAAAAAATGGAACATGTGTTATGTTAACATCCCCAGCCATCAAAATAGTTCTTGAAAACACAGAGCATAAAAGAAAATACCAAAAATAGATTTATACCTTCCCACATAGGTTATATTTCCTATTAAAGCAAATATGAACATCAGTGGATTCAGACCCTGATAACAGAAGAAAATAACAAAGATTAATTATGTCCATGCAAACCATATTCAGAGTTATTTGTCAATGAGTTCTAAGGGTAAGCATACCTGAACTGTCCCTCTCCTGATCTGCATCCAACATTTATCAGTAATTACATAGTTAGCTTGTGCAGTAGAAAGTGAAATATTCAACCAAACAAATTACAAGGAAATAAACATGGACCTTGGAAGCTTTGAAATGCAATTGATAAGAACTTACATTTAAACTGATTTGTGGAAATCGTGCACCCATATAGATAGCAGCCATAAGCCACCCCAACCAAGTTCCTAATGGGCTTGATGACTTCACATTCATCCCAGATCGACTGCCATCCGCTCCCTATATTTAAATTAGCACCATAAATACTCAAGCGAAAGACAATTTTTGATTAATCACATATCTAGAAATACCCACATGGAGTATGTTTTATGGTGTACCTGCAAAAGTTTCCTTCCTGCTATTATAATAGCAGATCTCCTTTCTGACAGTGACGAGTAAGGGAATGAAGTTATGTTGTTATAAGTGGGCAACTCCAAGTAGTTTATCCCACCAACAAACAATATTGTTGAAACCACCTAAATCGATGAATGCAAAATGAAAAATCCATTATAATGGTAACTATAATTAGCACTTAATTAATTATGTGAATTCAATGGTATGTGCTGCAGCATGTGTAAAGAAACTTACAGAGCGAAGCATGGTGTTGGACTTTCTAGATCTTGGAGATTCAAGATTATTGAGCAGTCCTTCCTCTACTGATGAGTGATATGACATGTTTCCTTGACCACTTCTAAGAGACCCACGGCCGGAGTGTAGCAGATATGAACCTGGAGTAGGAGTGTGACTGCTTGCTAGAGATCTTGCAGACCTGAAAAACTAAACGTTAACCATTAAGCGAGCGTTGATTTACAAGATCTGAAGCAAGAAATTATTGACTTCACAAAGCATATAAAGAAGGAAACAAAAATGTATTACGTGTAATACAGGTCCCTCCCTGAGTTGGCCATCTGCTGAGAAGAGGCTGTAGATATAGGTAAACTTGATTGAGGTGTGCTTGTCTTGTTGGAAATTTCAGATAAATTGTTTGCGCTCTGTGGCACATTCACATACTCTGCCTTTTTATCATAAATTTGCTCATGTTTCAACACTTCCTTTGGTAGAATCTGATAAATATCAACAAATATAAAAGACACATCATGATCTAGCCGAAGATCTGATATCATTGACATTTATCTAAAAACATTAGGATTTGTGAAGTGGATCACATTCGTTGAAATTACAACCTGGTATTGACTTTTCCCTTTCTTCATCTTCCACCACTTGATGAAATGATCATAATATGTGATCTGGCAAGCTAGAATTAGGGTCATAGTTGTGTAGAGCTGCAGCGCACCATGAATAAAAATATAATGATAAAGAAGAAACTAACATACAGAATACATTAGATCTTGATTTCAGAGAATGGTTTGACCTATAGAAACAAAGGGTAAAGTAAAACAAGTCTTACCATGGCCGTATAGAGCTGTGTTGGTAACTGCAAGTGCATAGAAATGACATTGTTAATGAGTGATCAGATCAAAGGCTAGTAATCAGAGATCAGAAGTTAAAATGCATTTTAGATGAATAGCAATTCTAATGTTAAATACAGAGGAGGCTGCTGCAATATAATGTGAAACCTGCAATCAATAAATGCTTCAGAATTTCATTAGATGGTGCTTTTTCAAAATAGTTCAGTAAAATATTGATTTGGGTTTGGTTGAGTTTAAAAGTGAACAGTTTGTGAGTTGTTTGTTAACTTAGAGATGAAACTTAATTGATTTTTGTCTTCCATTCAATTACATGTGAGAAAAGAATAAAGGTCCACTTTATGTAATATACATATAAGGTGATTATTAATTACTGCTAATATGTTACTCAAACTATATGCTTTCAACATAGTTTCAAAAATTACTTTGCTTTATACCAGCAGATAACAACATAATATATTGATACTGTTTTACTAGAAACATACTTGATGTTTAAGCCCACCCCAAAATCTGTAGATTTGACAAACATGACATGTGGGTATAGGGAATATTGAGATTTGAGCTCTACATCAAAACCTATATGTCTATCCTCACTATGTCCTCCATTTGCTTTACAGATATTATCGATGGTCAATTATTTCTTTCACTTATCCATCTGTTAAGTCACATACTTACTAGGATGTCAATATTATATTATTTTTAAGTCATGATTTCGTTAAGCAAAGATTGTTTTGCTCATCTCAAAAATGTGTTAAGCAGAATTACAGAAAAAGTACAGATAAGATAAAGATGCGTTTTTCATCTCTAAAGTATGTGTTCCATATTATGCAAAACTAGGTAACAAACTCGTTGTCTAGCATGTCACAAAATGTTCCCATCATGTACATCACCTTCTCTTCTGAGATAAACACACAGTCCCTTGGTAGGAACTTATTAGAAAAGATACAAATTGATAACAGATAAAAAAATACGGCGAGCTAATCTAACAATAGCAGCTGAAGTGGACAACGACAATCTGTGCAATAAGAGTACTTTACTCTTGTTGAAACCCAAAACTAAAGACAATATAATTCTAGCAATCTCGATCTTTTGGTTGCAGAGCAAGGGAAGACTTACAGTTGCTGGCTCCAGCCAGCACCCAATAAGATTGAATGAGTTCCTGATACATATTAAAAGGAAAAGTAGATTCATAATGCTATACATATAGAGAGAAAGAGAGAGGGAAAATGGATTCAGTAATATTAAAGAATTGTATCTACAAGAAAGCAGATATACCAGTGGCCCTGAACAGTAAGTACTCTGAGAAAGCAGAGCTGAAATCCTAAAGAAAATAAATGTGAAATCTTTAATTGAAAGGGTTTGACTGATAGTTTACCCTACAACCCATGTCATGATAAAGCCAAGGGAAACACCCTCTGTGGATCCATTCTTAAAGTTAGTAAGAATCTGAGGCACTTCTGCAACTGCCCAGCTGAACAACCCAATAAGCCCCAAACCCACAGACACATAATCTTTCACTCCACACACACAGTCCCTAAGATACTTCTCAATCCACCAAACGCACTCCTTTCCGGGAGCACATTGATATGCCATCACTGAAGCCTCTTGTTTCTCATCGTTGGAGCTCCATATGATTCATATATAAGGCTGAAGTTTTTCCTGTTTAAGCAACAGAGAAGACCGTAACATTCTGCGGTTAAAATGTATTACAGTCAAAATAGGATGACCATGGAAAACAAAATGGTTGGTCCAAGTTTTCTAGCTAGATGGCATTTATTATTACTATGGCTGATGTTAAAGAACATTAAAAGATACAGAAAAAAATATAAGAGACAAAACTGTAAACCGTGACTGCCAAGGCAACTACTAAATGGAATCGATTCTCGGCATATTCGATCAGAGAAGCGAACATCAATCTTTTATTCGCAGTTAAAATAGCACAGTATCCTCAACTGCATAGGGCTGCCGGCTATAAAAAAAAGAGGACACATTCTTGTCCCTTTATCGCTGTGACCAATTATGACTTAATATGAAGTTTTCATTTCCTTTTCACTACCTCACTACTTTAGGTAGAGCTCTTAATTTATTTGTTTAAATAGTCCTTTAGGTATGCAATTGGCAATATATTATTATTATTCTATGAAGTGTCTAGATTCGATTTGTTATATTTAAGTGGGTATGTTAAATAATATTTTAATATTTTTAAAAGATGTGTTTAAGATATTTATATTGATAGTATTTATCATGTAATGTCAAGATATGAATTTTATATTTATAAATAATTTTCTTTGACAAATAATAAAATATATTATATTTATTACAATGATTAATGTTAATCATATCACATAAAATTATGTGAAATTAAATATTGTATATTTTAAATAATATTTTATCGTCTTTAAAATATTTATGCTAATAGTATTTATATTATAATATTAAAATATTAATTTTTTATTTTTATATAGATAATTATTGTTGACAAATATAATCTATATTACACTTGTAATGTAATTGTAATAAGTTCTAGATTACCATTGAGTGCCAATTTTTATATTACACTTATTCTTAGATATCTTAGATATCTTAGATATCTTATATACATCTATATAAAATACGCTAGAGATATCAGTCTCTCGAGATGATATTTCTGGACGTATTTTAGATAGATGTATATAAGATATCTAAGCTAGTATTTATCACATAAGACAATGATTTGGAGAGAAATTTTTTCATACTCATTCAAAATTATATATAGATGCATTTAAAATATTTATGCTAATAGTATTTATATTATAATATTAAAATATTAATTTTATATTTTAATGTAAATAATTATTGTTGACAAATATAAACTATATTACACTTGTAATGCAATTGTAATAAGTTCTAGATCAACACTATGTGTCAATTTTTTATATTACACTTATTCTTATACTTATATTTATCACAAAAGACTAAATGATTGGAGTGAAGTATTTCATCTTCATTCAAAAGTATATATTGTAGTAAAAATTACAAAGGAAAAAGTAGTTAAATCAAGCTCTAGGTCCATGTGCTAATAAATGATAGGGAATGAAGTATATACAAAACAAAAAGTAGCCAAATAAATATCTACATCTCTAAACCATTAAGATTCAAAAGTCACATCACATTAAAGGAGTGTGAAGCATTTATAAAAGATTTATATGTTAATATTGTAGACATCTAGATTCACCCCCACTTCTATTGATTATTTAATTAATTATTTTGACAATTCATGCTATTCCATATTCTCATTACTAATTAAATAATCAATTATTTAACTAATTACTCTTCCCTCAATTAATTTCCATTTTTTTCATAAATTTAATTAAATGAATAACCTTTGTCCATAATTCTTTCAACTTGATTAATTAATTAAACACCAATTAGTTAATTAATTAAACCCCTATTAATTAATTAATTAAGGTTAATTAAGTCCTCATTAACTTGTCTTCTAATTTTTAATTGTACCTCATCCAAATCTTCCAACTTTCAATGCCATCCAGCAGTCCTCACATGGATCAAAATCCAATCTTGTCATCACTTGACATGTGTCCCCACCCTTTTCATGCTCACACATAATAATATTTTATTGGGTATGTTAAATACTATCTTATCTACTTTTAAATAGATGCATGAAAGATATTTTTGTTATAATATTTATAGTATAATATTAAAATATTATTTTTATATTTAAAAGTATAAATTAATTAAATAAATTTCTTTGACAAATAATAAAGTATATTATATTTATTACAAAATTTAATATTTATCACATCACAATATAGAATGAAGTATTTCATTTTCCTCCAAAAGTATGTTTGTTGTAGAAAAAACTTGGAAAAGAAAAAGTATCCAAATAAATTTCTACATCTATGAGCCATTATAGATCAAAAGTCACATCACATTAAAGGAGTGTGAGGTAATTAAAAAATATTTATATGTGAATATTGTATATTGTTGAGATTCACCACCAAATTTTTATTTATTTTATCATTGATAAAAATAAACTATATAATTACCCTTAATCTTATATTTATCACATAAGACAATGGTTTGGAGTGAAGTATTTCATATTCATTCAAAAGTATATATAGATGCATTTAAAATATTTATGCTAATAGTATTTATATTATAATATTAAAATATTAATTTTATATTTTAATGTAAATAATTATTGTTGACAAATATAAACTATGTTATACTTGTAATGTAATTGTAATAAGTTCTAGATCAACACTATGTCTCAATTTTTTATATTACACTTATTCTTATACTTATATTTATCACAAAAGAATAAATGATTGAAGTGAAGTATTTCATCTTCATTCAAAAGTATATATTGTAGTAAAAATTACAAAAGAAAAAGTAGTTAAATCAAGCTCTAGGTCCATGTGCTAATAAATGATAGGGAATGAAGTATATACAAAACAAAAAGTAGCCAAATAAATATCTACATCTCTAAACCATTAAGATTCAAAAGTCACATCACATTAAAGGAGTGTGAAGTATTTATAAAAGATTTATATGTTAATATTGTAGACATCTAGATTCACCCCCACTTCTATTGATTATTTAATTAATTATTTTGACAATTCATGCTATTCCATATTCTCATTACTAATTAAATAATCTATTATTTAACTAATTACTCTTCCCCCAATTAATTTCCATTTTTCTCTTAAATTTCATTAAATCAATAACCTTTGTCCATAATTCTTTCAACTTGATTAATTAATTAAACACCAATTAATTAATTAATTAATTAAACCCCAATTAATTAATTAATTAAGGTTAATTAAGTCCTCATTAACTTTTCTTCTAATTTTTAATTGCACCTCATCCAAATTCTTCCAACTTTGAATGCCATCCAGTAGTCCTCACATGGATCAAAATCCAATCTTGTCATCACTTGACATGTGTCCCCACCCTTTTCATGCTCACACATAATAATATTTTACTGGGTATGTTAAATACTATCATATCTACTTTTAAATAGATGCATGAAAGATATTTTTGTTATAATATTTATAGTATAATATTAAAATATTAAATTTATATTTAAAAGTATAAATTAATTAAATAAATTTCTTTGAAAATAATAAAGTATATTATATTTATTACAAAATTTAATATTTATCACATCACAATATAGAATGAAGTATTTCATTTTCCTCCAAAAGAATGTTTGTTGTAGAAAAAAATTTGAAAAGAAAAAGTATCCAAATAAATTTCTACATCTATGAGCCATTATAGATCAAAAGTCACATCACATTAAAGGAGTGTGAGGTAATTAAAAAATATTTATATGTGAATATTGTATATTATTGAGATTCACCACCAAATTTTTATTTATTTTATCATTGATAAAAATAAACTATATAATTACCCTTAATCTTATATTTATCACATAAGACAATGGTTTGGAGTGAATTATTTCATATTCATTCAAAAGTATATATAGATGCATTTAAAATATTTATGCTAATAGTATTTATATTATAATATTAAAATATTAATTTTATATTTTAATGTAAATAATTATTGTTCACAAATATAAACTATATTATACTTGTAATGTAATTGTAATAAGTTCTAGATCAACACTATGTCTCAATTTTTTATATTACACTTATTCTTATACTTATATTTATCACAAAAGACTAAATGATTGGAGTGAAGTATTTCATCTTCATTCAAAAGTATATATTGTAGTAAAAATTACAAAAGAAAAAGTAGTTAAATCAAGCTCTAGGTCCATGTGCTAATAAATGATAGGGAATGAAGTATATACAAAACAAAAAGTAGCCAAATAAATATCTACATCTCTAAACCATTAAGATTCAAAAGTCACATCACATTAAAGGAGTGTGAAACATTTATAAAAGATTTATATGTTAATATTGTAGACATCTAGATTCACCCCAGTTCTATTGATTATTTAATTAATTATTTTGACAATTCATGCTATTCCATATTCTCATTACTAATTAAATAATCTATTATTTAACTAATTACTCTTCCCCCAATTAATTTCCATTTTTTTTCATAAATTTAATTAAATGAATAACCTTTGTCCATAGTTCTTTCAACTTGATTAATTAATTAAACACCAATTAATTAATTAATTAAGGTTAATTAAGTCCTCATTAACTTTTCTTCTAATTTTTAATTGCACCTCATCCAAATCTTCCAACTTTCAATGCCATCCAGCAGTCCTCACATGGATCAAAATCCAATATTGTCATCACTTGACATGTGTCCCCACCCTTTTCATGCTGACACATAATAATATTTTACTGGGTATGTTAAATACTATCTTATCTACTTTTAAATAGATGCATGAAAGATATTTTTGTTATAATATTTATAGTATAATATGAAAATATTATTTTTATATTTAAAAGTATAAATTAATTAAATAAATTTCTTTGACAAATAATAAAGTATATTATATTTATTATAAAATTTAATATTTATCACATCACAATATAGAATGAATTATTTCATTTTCCTTCAAAAGTATGTTTGTTGTAGAAAAAACTTGGAAAAGAAAAAGTATCCAAATAAATTTCTACATCTATGAGCCATTATAGATCAAAAGTCACATCACATTAAAGGAGTGTGAGGTAATTAAAAAATATTTATATGTGAATATTGTATATAGTTGAGATTCACCACCAAATTTTTATTTATTTTATCATTGATAAAAATAAACTATATAATTACCCTTAATCTTATATTTATCGCATAAGACAATGGTTTGGAGTGAAGTATTTCATATTCACTCAAAAGTATATATAGATGCATTTAAAATATTTATGCTAATAGTTTTTATATTATAATATTAAAATATTAATTTTATATTTTAATGTAAATAATTATTGTTGACAAATATAAACTATATTATACTTGTAATGTAATTGGAATAAGTTCTAGATCAACACTATGTCTCAATTTGTTTTATTACACTTATTCTTATACTTATATTTATCACAAAAGACTAAATGATTGGAGTGAAGTATTTCATCTTCATTCAAAAGTATATATTGTAGTAAAAATTACAAAAGAAAAAGTAGTTAAATCAAGCTCTAGGTCCATGTGCTAATAAATGATAGGGAATGAAGTATACACACAACAAAAAGTAGCCAAATAAATATCTACATCTCTAAACCATTAATATTCAAAAGTCACATCACATTAAAGTAGTGTGAAGCATTTATAAAAGATTTATATGTTAATAATGTAGACATCTAGATTCACCCCCACTTCTATTGATTATTTAATTAATTATTTTGACAATTCATGCTATTCCATATTCTCATTACTAATTAAAAAATCGATTATTTAACTAATTACTCTTCCCCCAATTAATTTCCATTTTTTTCATAAATTTAATTAAATGAATAATCTTTGTCCATAATTCTTTCAACTTGATTAATTAATTAAACACCAATTAGTTAATTAATTAAACCCCAATTAATTAATTAATTAAGGTTAATTAAGTCCTCATTAACTTTTCTTCTAATTTTTAATTGCACCTCATCCAAATCTTCCAACTTTCAATGCCATGCAATAGTCCCCACATGGATCAAAATCCAATCTTGTCATCACTTGACATGTGTCCCCACCCTTTTCATGCTCACACATAATAATATTTTACTGGGTATGTTAAATACTATCGTATCTACTTTTAAATAGATGCATGAAAGATATTTTTGATATAGTATTTATAGTATAATATTAAAATATTATTTTTATATTTAAATGTATAAATTAATTAAATGAATTTCTTTGACAAATAATAAATTATATTATATTTATTACAAAATTTAATATTTATCACATCACAATATAGAATGAAGTATTTCATTTTCCTCCAAAAGTATGTTTGTTGTAGAAAAAACTTGGAAAAGAAAAAGTATCCAAATAAATTTCTACATCTATGAGCCATTATAGATCAAAAGTCACATCGCATTAAAGGAGTGTGAGGTAATTAAAAAATATTTATATGTGAATATTGTATATAGTTGAGATTCACCACGAAATTTTTATTTATTTTATTAATTAAATAAGCAATTATTTAATTCATTATTCATTACTATTCCATATTCTCGTAATTAACTAATTAATTAAATGAAATATATTATTTAATTTATCTTATTTTTTAAATTAATTTTTATCTTCTTCTTAAGGTTAATTAAATCAATAACCATACTCCTTATACCTCCAACTTGAATAAGTAATTAATTAAGTCCACATTAAATTTTCTTCTCATTTTAAATTCCACCTCAACTCAATCTTCTAGGTTTTAATCATGGCCATCCAATATCCTCACATGGATCAAAGTGTAATCTTATCATCACATGACATGTCTCCCCACACATTCATGTTCCCACTTGTGTGAGCATGCCTACTCACCCAACTCCTTTACCATATGTGTGTGTGAGTATGCATAGTTGTAAACTAAAAACCCTCTCAAGACTCCACCTCATTAGTGATAACTTTAAGAAAATCCTTCTTTTTTTTTCAACTTCTAATTTTATGGGTAAATTTTTTACATCACTAAAAAAATTTATCTAAAATTTTATCAAAAAATAAAAGAAAATGTGTTTATTACCATGGTGAATCCTTCTTAGCTAAAAATAAATATTTTTTTATAGAAATGTAGGGGCATGAGGGTGGGAACAATCGATGGTTTAAGGGGTAGACTCTAAAATACTTAGTTTCCACCATTGATTTAAAATATAATCTTTAATAGTTCTCCTTGTATTCCATGAGGTAAAATAAACCCATAGTTTGTAATGGTCATGGGCCAAAAATCGCTTTTAGATCATTGATCTCCATTGAGATCAACAATGTAAAAGTAATTTTTGGCCTCATGAGTAGTACAAATTGTGGGTACATCTTACCTCTCAAAATGCAATGAGGTCCATTAGATGGTATTTTAAATCAATGGTGGAAACTAAATATTGGCAATATAGCCCTAAAGTAACTAATAAACATGTTATATTATTAAAAATTTAATTTAGATTTCTATTATAACTTATAGAATTTAGAAAAATATGATCTAATCATATATTGAATACTATGATGATGAGTTCAATTTTTTTGATAAAATAAAAAATTTCCAAGTTAAATAAGACAAAAAAAAAAAAATTGTAAAAAGGTGGTGAATCAGGTTGCCTTATAGCTTGAACTATTAGCCAAATTTTGATTTCTAAATTCCAATTATTTGCCACTAAAATAAATTTCTACACCTCATATTTGTCCCATTAGCCCAAACCTATCATCTTTCTCACACACATGTGAGAATTCTCTTAACATATGTGTAGCCTCCATATCTATTATACATTTTTCTCACACATGTGTATGAATGCATTCCCTTACACCTCATGGGACACTTGTATTATTTCCCCCTTCCTCTGGTGAATTATGTCACAAAGATAAGCCTTCAATCCATGTCTCCACAATCATCAAATCTGAATCCTCTATCAACTTTGCATCTTGGCCCTTGATTTTTATTGTGAAATATATATTAATTGAGGATTTTCTCTTCCATTTTTTCAATCTATCTTCATGATAAATATTGTTGTTATTCTCACCATCAAATCTTGAGCTATTGTTATATGATGGTGTAATTGAGATTAATTCACATTCAATTGGTTACATCTATTATACAATCTATGTAAATCAAGTGGATCTTAAAATATGCACTTCAATTTATCTCAAAATTGGAGTAAGTTAAATAAGGTAAAATATTACCTTTCATTGGATATTTTGTGTTTGATCATCTTTTTATTTACATTGTCTTCATCTTGACACACTAGATGGGACCCAACTTATTACTATTTCTTTTTCAGTTTTTATGTGTAAACTTCTAGTTTAACATTTGTGCTCTACATTTTAGCACTTAGAATGGTGCTTCTAAAACCTATGGTTCTCGCACACTTTCTACTTTTCAAATTTTGTTACATCTTATTTTTAACTTGATCTCATACTTTCCTAACTTGTTGTTTTCTAATGTGTGAGGATTCTCTATCATTGCTTCCCCACTTTTTAATCCTCTATGTGTTGGTTTTCTATATTTTATTGTAAGTGTTTGTAATTCATCGTGAATTAGTTCTTACACCCTATTTATTATCACATACATGGAACAACACCTCTATGAATTAAAACCTATGTGAATAAGTTCCTTCTATAAAAATTTAACACTTTAATATTTGAACACTTTCATTTATTTTCTATATTTTTAATGCTCAATGTTTTTATTTTTCTAACATTTTGTTTGTTTGCTAGCTTAGTTTTTTTCATTTTCATCATTTTTTATATTTTTTTCCCTATAGGTCCTTACTAATTTCCCTAAAATCACTATTGCTTTCCTCTTGTCAAATGAGGGTCATTGAATCACTTCTTGTGTGGTTTAGTGCTTCCATGGCTTGATGTCTCCACATATTTGGTATAATTTTAATTTCTATCTTTTTTATGTTTTAGTGATTATTTTTATTCTAGTTCACTTGTGTGGTTCACCACCTATGCTCTATGTAGGCTCTCTTCCACATTTTCTATTTTTTTCTCAATTTTTTTAGTTTTTCTATACTAACATTCTATCTTTATTTGGTACTCTAGGTAAGTGGTGTATTTGTTTATCGTTATCCAATTTCATATTCTAAACTACTAACACTTTTGGTGATTGTTAGTTTGATCTTTGGAACATAAAATTCCCCACTTTCTCTTTATGTTTTACATTAAAAACTAGTGGTGTTAGTTTGTGTGAATGCTCTCTCCTTGTGCTTCATGCAATCTTAGGTGATTGAAGGAGTGTATGGTGAACTCCTCAACAACCCAAGATCACCTGCAAGACAAAATAACTTACACAAGAGAGAAATGGCAGAAATATCTTGCTATGATTATGGATGCAAGATTTCGAAAATGAACTTAGAAGGTATATATGAAGCCTAAATGAGTGTAATAATTAAATGACCTAGGACACAAGAATTAAATAAAATTCAACTAGATAAGATAAGTGACAACAAATGATTAACTAGAAAGATTCCTTCATAGGAACTAAGTGGAATTAACATGTACAAATAGAACCTAGATAAGAATAGATAGGAAATGTACCTATTTACACCAACACCCCCCTTAAGTACAACTTAGGGAGTAATTATGTAAATTACACAAAGATGGGTCCCAACTGTGAGGCCATATTAAGTACCCATCATGTCCCATTTCTAAATTTAGCACTTTCTATATATAGAAAATCTTGGTTTCCTAAAATAGCAAGTCAAGTCCTATGGATGAGCTAGGAAAATTGATTTTCCAAAATGAATTAATGAAATTATTCTTAGTGGAAAATTAACAAATATTCATATATTAATATTGCGGTCTAAGGTGGGCGTGGCTCTTTGAAAAAAAAGCCAATTAATTATGATTTGGTTTTAGTGGTACAATTAGCGACTCCTTTTTAGCAATTCGGAGTAGAGTGTTTAATGATGACTTAATTATTGGCTTTGAGAGTTACAACCGTGGCATGCAAGATTCCTCTCTTGGGCATGGGATTTTTGGGGACCCATGTTTTCTAGAAGTAACTTTTATATTAATGCTTTTCCCCTCAAGAGTTCATTCATTCTATGGTTATGTTTTCCTTTCATAGGTTGTAGATCCTGCAAAGGATGATAAACCAAAGTGGTAAGAAATATCCAAGGCTAGTAAACTAAGGAGATAAAGGATCAAAGATAATGGTTCTAAGAGTCTACAAAGTAGTTTCATCTAAAAGTTGCCACAATGTTGAAAGTTCTAGTTTTTGGTGTGCATTTCATGAGACAGTTGGTATGAGTAGTGTAGTTTGGAGTGGATAGCTTGGATTTTTGGGTTTTTGGTTGTGTTATTGTTGTCTATAGAATTTGTTAATGATTTTAGGAGTATTTCAATGTATGTTTCTATTCAAAACTTTGTAAGAAGTGTTGGAGAGTTTGTGTTTTGATTTTTAATTTATTTTTGATGTGTTTTGGGATTTCATACAGAGTTTCCACTAATGTAATTTGTGATAGATGTACATCGTTGTTCATTTTTGCACTTAACAACAATATATTGTAGTGTCAAATATTGTCACCCTTAATAATTTCACACTATGTTTTGGCCCCCCTAAATTTTTGAGCCTAATTGACCCTCTAATGTCCTAAATTATCCATTCTGAAGCCCATTTATATCATTTTTCAATAAATTGCAAGCGTTGAATAAATTCATCCAACTCATATGTTGTTCCTAACATTTGGTGTTATAGAAGTTTGGGCATATGGGTCCCCATTTTTATTGAGGAACTAATTTTGGACATATTGTTGGTGATATTTTAACATTCAAATTTAAAATTTCAAGTGTCAGCTTTCAGGAGGTAAAATTTGGGAAATTGGATAAATTCATATAAATACCTAGTATTTTAACCATTTGAAACTAGAAGGATAAGAAAAATAATCTAGCAAGAGGTGAACATTAAGAGAATTCTAGATCAAGTCAAGAGTAGTATTTCATAGATTTATTGCAGCAATTTGAGATCCAAGCATCATGTCAAAGTGTATGTGAGTTCATGTTATCAAGTTATCATTGTTTTGTGAAGGCTAACCCTTGTAGTAGGTATCCATATCATTCAAGCATTCAAGCAATAAAGATCAAGACCTTGAGGTCATTTTTGTGACTTTAGTCCTTCAAGGAGGCTAGTGAAGGGTGGTGAGTCGTAGCACCTTGTGATTTCATCATTCTTTCCTTTTTAATTATCCATTTATCATCAAAATTTTCATTGTGGAAGTGGAAACACTTACATGGGGTTATCTTTGTTGCATTCAAGGCCCTACATCTTGTCAACAAACAAAAACTCAAATAACTATCTAACAATGTTTTGAAAACTTTGCAAGAAGAAACACATGTCTCATATCTATCACTAGATGACCCCAAAAGTTGAGTAGGACATTGGGCTACAAGAACTTGGATTCCCATTGGTGATAATTTCCTTCTATAGGGGTTGAAATAAGCTTTTCTAGGTTGGTACATATCACACTCTGCACTTCCTAGATCCACTTGCAAATTACTATTTATGTTTGTCAATTGTCAAAATATTGCAATCTACATATTAGGGCACATAGTCTAATTAGGTTAATCATTCTAAATAATTTATAATCAATTTCCATCCTCAATTAGATGTAGATCCAAGTTTGATTAGATCACCTTCATGGTTGTAGGTCAATTTAATGTATGAGCATCCTTGGTTCTTTACAATCTTGCATCAACCAAAAAAACTATTTTCATTTCACTTTGTCCTTGTTTCAATTCTTGTTCAGTTCAAGTTGGTAGATTCAGTATTTCTTCATATTTTCTCACCAGACCCCATAGATCTATGTTTTCATCATGGACATGTTCATTTTCCTTATTCTAATATTTCAACAGGATTGGATCTTTTTCTGTCAAGTTATTGTTTCCAGAATAAGTGACATTCTCTAGAATAGAGCACCGAGCAATTTCAAGCTTAATGGTTGGATTTGTCTCTTGTGGATCCTTATGGTGTGTTTTGAATTGTTCTATGGAGTGTTCCTCGACCTTAATTTAGGTTCACAATTCATCCTAGGCAACCATTCAGGAGAAATTCAAATCTGAGGCTAACCCATTTCATGCACATGTTACACTTCCTTCATTGGAGATTGTAGTGATCTTTGGCCGACATGGATGATTCTAGATCTCAAGACATGATATAAATCATTGTAGCCAATCATTAGAAAGTCATTCAAGTAGATTAGTATTAAGATCTATAAGATTTTTGCTCGCATTAAGTAGCATATAGGAATATTGTATTTTGAGCATGTTATATCAGGCATGTGAGCCCAATCTATAAACCCAGATGTTGTCAGCTGATTGTAATTGAATTTTCTAATAATAAGAATTTTTGAATTTGCATTTTCCTCCATAATATGTGTTGCTTCTATTGTGTAACTCTTTTCGCATAGTTCAAATTGTTCTCTTCAAGGACCCTCCTACTGTGACTGCACCAGATTGGTATCAAAGTGAGATTTGTTTCCTGAGAGATTGTCAGAGTTTGAGGAGTCCTGTTGAATATTTTTTGTGGGGCGGCGGACTCAGGATCTGACCTGCAACTACAAAGGACTTGTGTAAAGATGGCAGGAAGAAAAAATGGTAGAGGAAATGGAGCATGTGGAAATGTAGACCCAACCATAATGGAGATGTTAAGAGGAATTGTTGCTAGATTAGAAGCATTCGAAATGGCCCAGAGGAGAGGTCGAATAGTTGATGATGTGAGTGATGAAGAGGTAGAAGAACATGAAGAAAGTGAAAGAGAAGATCACCTTGGCCTGGATTAGGGAGAAGAAAGGTTCATAAGAGCCCTAGCTATAGTAAATACTAAACCAAATTTCAATACACCAGATTATATTGGTAAGTTGGATTCTGATGAATTGCTTGATTGCATAAAGGAGATAGAGAAGTACTTTGATTTTGAAGGTACCACTGAAGACAAGAAGGTGAAATTTTATTGTACAATGTTCAAAGGACATGCATCCCTTTGATGGGAACATTTGTAGAAAGATATGCAAAGAAGAGGAAAGGAGAAGATAAAATCATGGGATCGGATGGTGAATAAGTTAAAAAGAAAGTTTATGCCTACAAACTATTAGATTAGCTTGTTCAAGAAGTTGCAAAATTTGAAGCAAAAGGAGTCAAGTGTGATAGAATATGTTAGTTCCATCTCTGGTTTTCTCATTGTCTAGTTGTGTACTCGGGTTTTTCATGATAAAATTTTAGCTATGGGGTGTTTCTCATTTTGGCAGGTGGGTTAAATGGGCTCCCATAAGGGTTGAGTCCAGCGTGCTAGTTTTCATCTCTCTGGTGGGGCGGACTGTGTTAGGGTTTTTCCTGGCTTTTCTTTTTTCTATTTTTGGGCTTTTAATTCGATTCCCCTTTCTCTCTTGCTTGCCTTGGCTTTTCTTTTGTTTTATCGGAGCCTAAATGGATGCTTGAACGGAACTAGAACTTTTCCAAATTTTGAAGTTCTAGTTCTTGTTCACGCATCCGTCCCAGTTCCAATTTCGTGTGATTGGAGTTTCTTTTCCTTTCTGCCCTATGTCGGTCGTTGGTCGTTTTCCTCTCTGCGTTCTTCCCTTTGTTTTCTTTTTTTTTCTTTGTTTCCTTTAGCGACCACGAGATCAGAATGAGAATAGGTTTTGGAATCTTTTCAGGGGTTCCAGTTTCGAGTTCTGTTATGCTCCCATCTCCCTTCCTTTGTCTTTTGTGGAGGTGGATCTAGGTTGGATTTTGGTCTTAGGTGATCATTTTGGTTTTCGTCTCTTCCCCCGCTCCGGCTCCAGCTCCGGCTCCATCTCTTTCCTGGTTCCAGCTCTGACCTTGTTTGGTCCTTGTTCTACTGGACTTTTGATTCATTGACCTACCTAGCCGGTTCGCTCTTCACTTAAGTTCCTCCCCAAGCCTTGTCTCTCATTCATTACCGGCCCCTTGTTACCATTTTCACCGGCTCCTCCTTGCCTTTGGCGTGACTTTTGGCTCTCGGGGTGACATCTCGGTGACTCTTTTTTGTCTCCCCGAAGTCTTCTTTTCTCGGCCGATGTTGGTTGCATTGGGGAGATGTCTCCCTGACCCCTTTGTGTCTCACCGACTGAATTTTCCCTTCGATATGTTGACGTCTGTTCAGGGTGATCTCTCGGTGAACTCCTCTTGGTCTCATCGACATGAGCATATGGAAGTCTTCAGCATGAGTTATGCCTTTCGTTGAAAGATCTCAACGATGTCATCTTGTTACACTGACCGGTGATGGAGGATTTAATGTTTCAGTGGGACTTTTATTTCAGTGTGTGGTCATGGCGATGGGGTCGGGTCTTACCGACAGTGGTTCAATATGTGGCTTTTGGTGAAGGTTATAAATTCTCTTGGCGAACAAAAGTGGTTATGTGGTCTTTTGGTGAAACTGTTGGCTATCAATGTAATGTCTTAGCGAACCCATCATGTTCTGGTGACTACGAGTTGTTACACCGACCGAAAATAAAGGGTATTCTCTTTGGTAAGGGTCTAGGTTTTCGGCGAGACGTCTCGGTGAGTGACCTTCGGTCTCACCGATGGAACATGGTGGGTCTTCTTCGGCATAGGTTTTGAATGTCTTAGTGACAAAGGGTGAATGAAGACTTTCGAAAAGACATGATGTGCAGTAGGAGGTCTTCCCGATATCTTGGTGAAACAGCGATGCACAAAAGGAAGGGGTTTCGGTCGGTGTGAGGTCGTTAGTGTCTTGGTGATCTATTGTGAGCTCGAGATGTTTTCGCAAGTTACGATTGTCGGTATGAGGTCTCGCCGACATTGTGATCTCTTGCCGACTATGATGACTATTTGGTGTTGCATCCATCCTTCGGCCTGACATCTCCCTGAGTTCCTTCTGTCTAGTCGATGTGCTTGATGACTTCGGTATGACTCTCTTTGGCCGCGGTGACTTCGCCATGATGTCTGGCCGACCCGACCATCTCTCTGTGACTTCTCCGCCCTTTCCCCCCAAGCAACTTAATGGCCATCAGAACGCACATGTAGATAATGAACGGTGATGTTTTAATTGAATGGATAGTGGTGCCTAATGTTTAACTTGAAGACTGAGCATCGGGTATATCACGTAGATGTCTACAGAAGTCAACGGCGGTCGGGTGCCAAGCGATGAGATCAACGGATCTCACTCACTGCGCCAGTGCAAGCTACAGGGACATTATGTCCTATGAGGAGTGCAATCTAATGGAGGCCTGCTTCAATGGTCTAATGTATTTAAATGATAGTCGTTCGATCTTAATGATCGATGGTAGAGATTCAAACATGCGCATGGTTAGGGCATGGTATTGACAGTGTGGGAAAAAATAGAAGGCCTTGAGCATTCATGGTGGCAGATGAGAGGGTCGCTAGATCCACAAAACCAGCATTCATGGTGACGTGACTCTAGGACTAGGATGACATGGCTCGAGTGTGGGCACGCGGATTTGGCAGCGGATTTGGTGCAGGTTGATTGATCTCTATCCGTGCGAGAATGTCCCCACTGATAGAGATCCAACCGATGGCATTTATGAGACTTGTGAAGTAGTTGGAAATAATTACTTGGCCTACAAGTTGTTTTAGGGTTTGTCCTAGTCAGCTGGTGATGTGTATTCTCATCTGGTTGGTTCCTTGTTGCTCTCACTGTTCCTATAAAGGGAGAATTCATGGCCAGATGTAGGGGTTCAGAACTTTGGTGTTTTGTTCCACATTTTTATGAGTTCTGGAATAGTCTTGGGATAGGCTAGGGTTTAGTCTTGAGTCAATATTGAGTCTGTAAGCTTTAAATTTCAAATTTGTCTATAAATACAATCAGTTTGAGCAATGAAAACATGAAGATGCTTGTCTCTCATGCATGTTATCAGACTATTTCCTTATTTGTGTGATATTAATCATTTGAATGAATGCATAAGGTGTCTTTGTTCATCTTCTCATACTTCATGAGACTGTGTTGTTTGTTGATAGGTCTGCTTCAAGGAAGCAGTTAAATCCTTTGAACAGATAGCAGTAATTACTTGTTTGCAGGTAGGATTTGGTAAGAAGAGTTTGGTTGCTACAGGAGCTAGATTGTCAGTGTAAGGCACTGATAGTTGATGTAAGGAATCAACAAAAAAATATCCACTGATTGAGGTCTATTTACAAATGTTTTCCCCTTTTGTGTTTGACTTTGTGGCCCAAAATTAGGCACTAGTTTGTCCTGCAGCCTGTTCCCCTCAGAAAACAATTTTTATAAATTATTGAATATCCTTATTTGGTTTGTGTCCTACCTCTTGGTTGCTGCAAGTATTGTGTTACTGAGAATCTAGCCCTATTTGAGGTCCTCAACGCTTGGCATCAGGAGTCATCTGCTATAAAAAGCAATGTCTGGTCTTCTTTAAGGCATTGTGTGGGTAAACCCGCCCTGGTTCTGCATAGCCTAAAGAGTAGAAGATCTCAGTCTTTGACTAAATCTTGTTAGTTGGTTCAGGTCCTCTGAGCTACCCTTGATTGGAGTTGGCTACTCCATAGGTAGAATAGGAGACCAACCTGGTTGCTCCAAAACAAAAAAACAACCAACAAGATGACAACTCTGCTGGGGAATTACTTAGAAATTCAGTTATAAGTGCCATATCAAAGAGTCATATTTGTTTGCCATGTTGGTTATGTTCAAAGTTTGAAGAATCTTAGGCCTAGAGAATTTTTTGTTGCAGTGAACCTGAAAGCCACAAGATCTATGGTGCTCTGTCAGATGGAACTTAGAGAAAGATTTAGATTCAGTGAGCTTCATACCTTTTGAAGCTCAGTCCTCTGCAAAGAGGTGGTGACTCTGTCAAGGTGAACCTGTTGAATATTTGAAAAATAGTTACATGGCTGCAACATTCTCAGGTATTCTTCATGATTTTGAACTTATTTAAAAAAAAAAAAAAACTTTATTCCCCTTTATTTGGTGAGATCAAGCACTAGCATCAAGGGAGGTTTGAATGTTGCAATTCGATAGTGTAGAGGGATAGGTTTCATTTGCAAAATGCATTTCTATCCTGTTTCTCCCTCTACAAGCTATGATTCCATGCTTAAGGCACAGTCTTGTCTTCATAAGTGGGCGTATGATAATGAAAGATACCGCCCTTTGGATTTTGATAAAATCCAGGGTTACCCACATGCTGCCCCTAGGGGAATCAATAAATATTTACCCAAATTTAAAGGTGGTGTTGAGGATTTAGCATCAAGACATATGCATTGTTTTATTGATTTCATTAGAGACTGTCAGGTTGAAATGGAGGATATTGTCATGAAATTATTTATAAGGACTTTAGAAGGTGTGGCTGATGATTGGTTTACTTGCTTACCTGTGCACTCCATTGGTTCATGGTATCAGGTCAAGACTTTGTTCCTTGATACCTTTGATGATGCTTCATTAGATGATGAGGAAGTTATTTTTGAACAACTTGCAGAAGTGATGCCCTAAGCTATAGATCAGAGTTTGAGTCTCCCAAGCCAAGAACCCGAAGAGGAATATCAGTTGGACTGGCTCTTTGAAGAAGGGAAGTGTGATCAACAATGTGATGAGACAGGTAAGTAGTTCAAGTGCACAAATGAGTGCAATCTTGACACAAGTCTTCATGAGAAGACAAATGAAGTTGCTAATGCAGGGAGCGCTCTAGAGGATATCAGGTTTGACTATGAGGATGTGGGGTTTCACTCTCATGAAGGTAATCTTTTTGAAGATACCTTGGGATATCCTGATTTGCTGCTTGGTTTTGCATCCAGTCCTGGTGGAGGTCAAGAAGAGGAAGAAGTGGTTGAAAGGGTAGGACAAAACATTGACCTACTAAGTTGTGAACAAATATCAGATTTGTTAGCCACCGAATATCAAAGGTTTGCACACAACAACTCTAGGTTGTTGCGGGCAACTCATTTCGGTCTTGACAATGAGGACATACAGGATGCAAGGTATGATGCAAGTGATTCTGATGCCCCTTCTAATGGTGATCTTACAGATCATGATGACACTGATTTTAGTCTGAAATCAGATTTTTCTTCTAGACCAGAGTTACTCAATGATGAGCAAGATTGGGATGATGATGATAGTGGGACAGCCCATGAGGATGAGTTAGAGTCCTTTGATGAATCTCATTGCCAGCATGATGAAAAATAGAGCCAAGTGAAAAGAGGAAGTGGGAGTAGTAGTTTAAACCATCATTACACTAATGATGTGCCTCCCCCTACTAAAAATGATATGGAGCAGTCGCAAGATGTGTTGAATGGTGAGTGTATCCCTTTGTGTACACTTGATGAAGTTTTCACAGAATGTGATAGTATGCAGAACACTAAAGCAAGTTGTTTTCAGCTTCAGGATGATATAATTGATAAAAATGATGGCCTTTTGTCACATGACAGTCAGCGTTCTGAGGATTTTCCTGATTCTCAAATGCATAGTGACTTTGAAAATGTTTATAATGATGAATATGATAGCCTATTGAGAGGTACTAACATGTTTTGTCGGGTAGCTAATTGTGATCAGACTATGTTTTTATGGAGTCCTGATCAGTATTCACATGTATTACCACATGATATAGAATCAAAGAATCAAGAAGGTGGTAATGATTAAGTTTATTGGATCTGGTTGCCAGTTGAAGATAAGACTAAAATGAGAACAAGTTTTCACTTGCAAAGAGGTAATCAGATACTTGTATTTGCAAAGTTGCATTCATTTATATTGTTGCAGATTGGTAGAGGCAAGCACAAGTTAGGGAAAGTCAGCTCATTTAGCAGAATTTTGTTCAACAGAGGAAAGCTGTGGCTTCGCATTTTCATTTGGTGGCCTAGTGTCATCAAATGAAATAAAGAATCAACAATATGACTCTTGAATTTCCTGTTCATGGACAATTCTCGAAGTGGTGCTTCATCTGAAGCATTTCTTTTTCCATGAACATTAGGTTAGGTTTTTACTTTTCTAGTCGGTTTTGTTTTGTTGTGTTTGCTAACCCTGTCCGGTTAGCTCCTCGCTGTTTTTGGATTTTTGTTTTGGTCTGCTCTCCCAGTGATCTGAATTCTTGCTATGCCCATGGGGGGCATACATCCCCAACTGGAGCCTATGTTAGTGCCATTTCTGGTTTTCTCATTGTCTAGTTGTGTACTCAGGTTTTTCATGATAAAATTTTAGCTATGGGGTGTTTCTCATTTTGGCACGTGGGTTAAATGGGCTCCCATAAGGGTTGAGCCCAGCGTGCTAGTTTTCATCTCTCCGGTGGGGCGGCCTGTGTTAGGGTTTTTCCTGGCTTTTCATTTTTTCATTTTTGGGCTTTTAATTCGATTCCTCTTTCTCTCTTGCTTGCCTTGGATTTTCTTTTATTTTATCAGAGGCGGAATGGATGCTTGAACAGAACTAGAACTTTTCCAAATTCTGAAGTTCTAGTTACTATTCACACATCCGTCCCCGTTCCAATTCCGCGTGATTGGAGTTTCTATTCCTTTCTCCCCTATGTCAGTCACTGGTCATTTTCCTCTTCGCGTTCTTCCCTTTGTTTTTTTTTTCTTTGTTTCCTTTGGCGGGCGCAGGATCAGAACGAGAACAGGTTTTGGAATCTTTTTAGGGGTTCCAGTTTCGGGTTTTGTTTCGCTCCCATCTCCCTTCCTTTGTCTTTTGTGGAGGTGGATCCAGGTTGGATTTTGGTCTTGGGTGATCATTTTGGTTTTCGACTCTTCCCCCACTCTGGCTCTAGCTCCGGCTTCATCTCTTTCCTAGTTCCGGCTCTGACCTTGTTTGGTCCCCATTCCGATAGCCTTTTGATTCATTGAACTGCCTGGCTGGTTTGCTCTTCACTTAAGTTCCTCCCTGAGCCTTGTCTCTCGTTCATTACTGGCCCCTTGTTACCGTTTTCACTGGCTCCGCCTTGCCTTTGGTCTCGCTGATGGAACATGGTGGGTCTTCTTCAGCATAGGTTTTGAATGTCTCAGTGACAAAAGGTGAATGAAGACTTTCAGAAAGACATAATGTGCAGCAGGAGGTCTTCTTGATATCTTGGTGAAATAGTGATGCACAAAAGGAAGGGGTTTCGGTCGGTGTGAGGTCATTAGTGTCTCGGCGATCTATTGTGAGCACGGGATGTTTCGGCAAGTTACGGTTGTCGGTATGAGGTCTCGTTGACATTGTGATCTCTTGCCAACTATGATGAGTGTTCGATGTTGCATCCGTCCTTCGGCCTGACGTCTCCTCAAGTTCCTTCTGTCTGGCCGATGTGCTTGATGACTTCAGTATGACTCTCTTTGGCCGCAGTGACTTCGCCATGATGTCTGGCCAACTCGACCATCTCTTTGTGACTTCTCCGCCCTTGCCCCCCGAGCAACTTAATGGCCATCAGAATGCACATGCAGATAATGAACGATGATGTTTTAATTGAATGGATAGTGGTGCCCGATGTTTAACTTGAAGAATGAGCATCGGGTATATCACGCAGATGTCTACGGAAGTCAATGGTGGTCAAGTGCTGAGCGATGAGATCAACGGATCTCGCTCGCTGTGCCAATGCAAGCTGTAGGGACATTATGTCCTGCAATAAGTGCGATCTAATGGAGGCCTACTTCAACGGTCCAATGTATTTAAATGACAGCTGTCTGATCTCAGTGATCAACGACAGAGATTCAAACATGCGCTCGGTTAGGGCTTGGTATTGACAGTGCGCGTGAAAACATAAGGCTTAGAGCATTCATGGTGGTAGATGAGAGGGTCACTGGATCGAATGAACCAGCATTCATGGCGATGTGACATTGGGCCTAGGACAGCATGGCTCGAGTGTGGGCGCATGGATTTGGCGATGGATTTGGTGCAAGTTGATTGATATCTATCCGTGCGAGAATGTCCCCCTTGATAGAGATCCAACCGGTGGCATTTATGAGACCTATGAAGTAGTTGGAAATAATGACTTGGCCTATGAGCTATTTTAGGGTTTGTCATAGTCAGCTGGTGATGTGTATTCTCATTTGGCCGGTTGCTTGTTGCTCTCCCTGTTCCTATAAAGGGAGAACTCGTGGCCAGATGTAGGGGTTCAGAACTTTGGTGTTCTATTCCACATTTTTTTGAGTTTTGTAATAGTCTTGGGATAGGCTAGGGTTTAGTCTTGAGTCAATATTGAGTATGCAAGCTATAAATTTTGAATTTGTCTATAAATACAATCAGTTTGAGCAATGAAAACATGAAGACGCTTGTCTCTCATGCATGTTATCAGACTGTCTCCTTATTTGTGTGCTATTAATCATTTGAATGAATGCATAAGGTGTCTTTGTTCATCTTCTCATACTTCATGAGACTGTGTTGTTTGTTGATAGGTCTGCTTCAAGGAAGTTGTTAAATCCTTTGAACAGATAGTGGTGATTACTTGTTTGTAGGTAGGATTTGGTAAGAAGAGTCCGGTTGCTATAGGAGCTAGATTGTCAGTGTAAAGCACTGATAGTTGATGTAAGGCATCAACAAAACAAGATCCACTGATTGAGGTCTATTTACAGATGTTTTCACCTTTTGTGTTTGACTTTGTGGCCCAAAATTAGGCACTAGTCTGTCCTGCAGCCTGTTCCCCTCAGAAAACATTTTTTATAAATTATTGAATATCCTTATTTGGTTTGTGTCCTACCTCCTGGTTGCTGCAAGTATTGTGTTACTGAGAATCTAGCCCTATTTGAGGTCCTCAATGCTTGGCATCAGGAGTCATCTGCTATATAAAGCAATGTCTGGTCTTCTTTAAGGCATTGTGTGGGTAAACCTGCCCTAGTTCTGTAGAGCCTAAAGAGCAGAAGATCTCAGTCTTTGACTACATCTTGTCAGTTGGTCTAGGTCCTCCAAGTTTCCCTTGATTGGAGTTGGCTACTCCATAGGTAGAATAGGAGACCAACTTGGTTGCTCCAAAAAAACAAAACAACCAACAGAGTACATTGAGGAGTTCTACAAGTTGAATATCAGATTTGGACATTTAGAGGATGAGGTCGAGCAAGTAGCTAGATATGTGAACAGCTTGAGGTTGTCTATATAGGATGAGATCAATTTGATAAAATTGTTGAGTGTGGAAGAGGCATATCAATGTGCCCTAAAAGCATAAGAGAAGCTGAATAAGAGAAATGAGTAAGACAAAGAGGAAGAGGTCGAAGATTTCAGAGAGGAAGAACTTTTACTCGAGGAGGAAGAGGATCTTTTGCAGATCAAAATAAAGATAAGGAAGTCAGTAAGAATGATAATTCGTATTGTAGGGATGATGGAAACTCCTACTGGAGAGGAGGAGTTGGTGGTTACCAGAATGAAGGTTATAGAAAAGATGATAGAGGATAGGAGAAAAGACTATTCAGGGGAACTTGTTTTAAGTGTGGTGGAGAAGGATGTAGAGCATTTGAATGTAATCAAGTAGAGACAAGCAAAAAGACAGGGAACAGTAGAAGGAAAAACTTTGTTGAGGAAGATCATGTCAGACCATCTAATAAACTGGAAGAGGGAGAAGTGTTGGTGAATAGAAGAGTATTGTATCAAAGTGAGATGGAGTAGGAACCATTGCAGAGAAAGAATTTGTTCTCGACTAGATGCAAGGTAGCTCGTAAATGTTGCAGAGTGATTATTGATAGTGGAAGCTCTGAGAATCTGGTTTCTAAAGAAATGGTGAGCAAATGAAAGTTGGAAATATTGAAACACTGGAAGCCCTAGGGTATGTGCAGGATCATCATGGAAAAAATAGGCCCTTAAGTGGCAAAAAATTCAGAAAAATCAATGTTAGGCAACTTCATGTAAAAAATTGAATAAGTTATCTATATTATTTCAAAAATATGTAAGAATAAAATTTGTAGAAAATTGAATGTAGTTTCTAATCTACTAGGTTTATTTTTTTTTAAAAACTATTTGCTAAAAATTTGAAATTTCAATGCAATAGTACTTAAATTTTAGGGAAAAAATAAGAAGTGGGTGTCTGTCTCACCACCCTAAACATAATAAAATGATAATATTTTTTAGTAATATTTTAGATATAAGTAGAGGACTCATGTCCTGATGTGATGCATATTTTTGTAATTTTTTCCAAGTAAATAATTAATTATGATTTTTTATTACAACATTTAAAAAATATAAAAAATTGTATGTCTAACCACCTTAACTTGGTCAAAACTTCATGAAATTCAAATTTTCTTCTTGTAATCCAATAGTATGTGAAGCATAGAATGCGACATGTTTCAAATTCAAAAAATGTGATATTTTTTGGAAGCTATAGATGTTTTTCAATTAGTCTATCAATCAGGACTTTAGTCATAATTCAAATAGAAAATGAATAATAATTATTTATTAAATTCAAAGTAAAGCATAATTTATATTTGTGGAAAGCTGACAATCTCCTTCAAAAACCCTTTTTGTTTCATCAATTTTGGGTAAAAAAAGGGTCATCAACTAGATACCCTACACATACCCATCATGTTGCCACTTTTTGGCCCATCATGATCCTACACATACCCCCTATTAGATAGCATGGATACAAGATGAGCATAAGATATTGGTAAGTGAACAATGTTTGGTGAAATTGAAGATAGGAAATTATCATGATGAAGTTTTGTGTGATATCATGCCTATGGATGTATGCCATGTTTTGCTAGGAAGGCCTTGGTAGTGTGATAGAGAGGCTATTGATGATGGAAAGAAGAAAACATATACCATTGTTGCTAATGGGATGAAGCAAACTTTGTTTCCATTGGAGGATGCTCCTAAAGTTAAGGTTTGTACGAATGCTAGAATTTGTTTGGTTGATGGAAGGATATTTTTGGATGGACTGAGACATGATAACATGTGTTATGCCTTGATTCCTAAGAAGGTTGAAGACTTCAAGCATGTAGAAGAATAACCAAAGGAGATAAAGGGGATACTAGTAGAATATGAAGAGATCATTTCATATATTGTACCTGATGGATTGCCACCTGTGAGGAGTATTAGTCATTGCATGGATCTGATTCTTGGAGCTAGTTTTCCTAATAAAGTAGCACATTGGATGACACTGACAAAGAATGAAGAGTTGAATAGACAAGTGCAAGATTTGTTGAAGAAGGGTTTTATTAGAGAAAGCTTAAGTCCTTGTGCAGTACCTACTATGATATCACCTAAGAAGGATGGAGAATGGAGGATGTGTATAGACTCTAGAGCCATAAACAAAATCATAGTGAAGTATAGATTTCCTTTACCCTAGAAGGATGAAATTATGGATTGCTTGTGTGGAGCTAAATACTTTACAAAGATAGATTTGAAGTGTGGATATCATTAGATTAGAATTAGATAAGGGGATGAGTGGAAGAAAACATTCAAGACAAATGAAGGATTGTGTAGTTGGTGATGCCTTTTGGACTAACAAATGCACCAAGTACTTTCATGAGACTGAGGAATGAGGTATTGAAGAAATTCTTCGGTAATTTTGTGATTTTTTATTTGGATGACATCTTGACTTTTAGTAAGACTATATATGAACATTTTTTTGCATATAAGACAAGTTTTGCAGAGGTTGAGAGAAGAGTGGTTGCTGATAAACATTAAGAAGTGTATTTTCATGAAGGAAGAACTAGTATATTTGGGATTTGTGATATCTATAGATGGATTGAGGATGGATCCTCAGAAAGTAAGAGCAGTTATTGAATGGCCTACACCAAAAAGCGTTGGAGAGGTAAGATCATTTCATGGTTTGGCTAGTTTTTACAGAAAGTTGATTAGGAATTTTAGTTTTATTTGTAGTCCTATGATAGAGACAATGAGAGGGGATAAGAAATATTTTAGGTGGAAATATAAAGAAAACCAAAGCTTTGAGTTGTTGAAATGGAAGGTGACTGAGCAACCTATGTTGGATTTACCAAAATTTAATAAGGTATTCCAAGTAGACTGTGATGCAAGTGGAAATGCAATTGGAGTAGTATTAAGTCAAGAAGGAAGACCAATAGCTTATTTCAGTGAGAAATTGAATGATGCTAGGAGAAGGTATTCAGTGTATGACTAGGAGGTTTATGCCATTGTTTAAGCCTTGAAGAAGTGGAGATGTTACTTGTTTCCTAAGGATTTTGTGTTGTATACAAATCATAAGGTGTTGTAGTATTTGAATAGTCAAGGTAAGTTGAATCAGAGACACATGAGATGGGTGGAATTCTTGTAGAGTTATACTTCTGTTTTGAAACATGGGAGTGGAAAGTCAAATAAATTTGTTCATGCTCTGAGTAGCAGAAGTAATTTATTGTCAGAGATGAGAATGGAGGTATTAGGCTTTGATGAATTGAAGAACTTGTATGAGGAAGGCCCAAATTTTGCAAAACCTTGGAGAGCTTGTAAAGAACCAGTCTTGGAGAATTGGAGTTAGTAGTTGGATTATTTTATTTAGGAAGCTATGTTGTTCAGAGGGAGTCAATTGTGTATGCCCTGGAGTTCAATGAGGGATAGCTTGGTGAAAGAAAAACATAGTGGAGGATTGGTAGGACACTTTGGAATTGATAAGAAAATAGCATTGGTATGTGAGAATTATTTTTGGCCACAAATTCATAAGGATGTTAGGAAATTTGTGTGGAGTTTCAAGTTTTTCAAGTTGTAAAAGGGAGTAGTTAGAATGTTGGAATGTATAAGCCTTTGATAAATCTAGAGAGACCTTGGAAGGATATCAACATGGATTTCATACTTGGCTTGTTGAAGACACTAAGAGGTAATGATTCTATATTTGTGGTGGTGGATAGATTTTCTAAAATGGCACATTTCATACCTTGTAAGAAGACAACAAATGTAGTACATGTAGGAGACTTGTTTTTCAAGGAAGTGGTTAGATTGCATGGATTACCTAGGAGTATTGTTTCATATAGAGATACAAAGTTTGTTGGTTACTTTTGGAGGACCCTTTGGAAGAAGTTAAAGATAGATTTAAATTTCAGTTCTACTTTTCACCCACATACTGATGGATAAATAGAGATAGTAAATAGGAGATTAGGGAATTTGTTGACATGTTTGGCTGGAGAGAAGACCAGAATTTGGGATTTAGTTCTTGCACAAGTAGAGTTTTCTTACAATAATTCAATGAGCAGGAGTACCAGAAAGACACCTTTTGAGATTGTTACTGGAGTTCATCCTAGAGGTATATCAAAGTTGCAAGACATCAGTAAGGAAGATAAAAGGAGTATAGAAGAAAAGGAATTTGTAGAACATATGAAGAAAGTGCATAATCAAGTAAAACAACAATTGGAGGACATGAACCAGAAGTATAAGGAGCGAGTAGATGAAAAAAGGAGACATGAGGAGTTTTAAATTGGAGATGAAGTGATGGTGTATTTGAGGAAGGAAATATTTCGAGTTGGAACATACAATAAGCTCAAGATGAGGAATTTTGGACCCTGTAATATTTTGAAGAGATTTAATTCTAGAAATGCATATGAAGTGAAGATATTAGATGGTGTAGGTATATCACCTATATTTAATGTTGTAGATCTACATTAGTACCATGAAGCAAAATTTAGTGAAGAAACTGAAACACAATTGGAGGAAAAATTTCATAAACAACAATTATATGAGATAGAAGAGATTTTGGATATCAGAGATGGGAGGAAAACATGTGGAAGACAATACAAAGAATATCTTGTGAAGTGGAAAAGCAGACTAGTGGAGGATTCTTCTTGGATTTCTCAGGCTAAGGTATATAATATTGGTTTTCCTTTAGCCCCAATAAAGTGAGGGACTCATTTTTCAAATAACCCTAGATTTCTGATGTAGGAGCATCCTTGGTTCTTTGCAATCCTCCATTAACCAAAAAGAATATTTTCATTTTAGTTTGTGCTTGTTTCAGTTCTTATTTAGTTCAAGTTGGAAAATTTGATATTTCTTCATATTTTCTCACCAAACCTCGCAGATCTATGTTTTCATCGTGGACATTTTCATTTTCCTTATTCCAATATTTCAACATGATTGGATCTTTTTCACGCAAGTTATCACTTCTGAAATAAGCGACATTTTCTAGAATAGAGCATCGAGCAGTTTTGAGCCTAACGGTTGGATTTTTCTCTTATGGATCCTTCTTGTAACTTGTGAATCCATACAGTGTGTTTTGAATTGTTCTATGGAGTGTTCTTGGACCTTAATTTAGGTCCACACTTCATCCTATGCACCTGTCGAGGAGAAATTCAAATTTGAGGCTAACCTGTTAAATGCATACATTATGTTTCCTTCATCGGAGATTGTAATGATCTTTGGCCGACACAGATGATTCTAGATCTTAAGATGTGATATAAATCATTGTAGTCAACCATTAAAAATTCAATCAAGTAGATTAGTAGCAAGATCTGTAATATTTTTGCTCGCATTAAGGAGAATATAGAAATATTTTATTTTGAGCATGTTATATCAGGCATGTGAGCCCAATCTATAAAGCCGGATGTTGTCAGCCAGCTATAATTGAATTTTCTAATAATAAGAATGTTTGAATCTTCATTTCCCTCCATAATCTATGTTGCTTCTATTGTGTAACTCTTGCTACACAGTTTGGATTTTTCTCTTTGAGGACCCTCCTACCGTGACTGCACCACAATCTAATCACCTTGGTTATCTACATATTAATGTAACTTGGAAAAATTCCCCTTGCATCCCAGGTTCTTTGCATTTAGGAGCTAGGGTTCCATTTTTGGTGAATCTCACATTTGACATCATAACCTTTCTAAAATTAGAAGTCTTTCAAACCCTCAATCTAGGTTTTGCATTGCATTGTTTTCATTTCTCATTTAGGGTTTCATTTTTGCATTATAAAAGCATAAAAATTGAAGAAAATTTTCATCACATATTGCATCATAGGTTGCATTACGGTTTATCACAATGATTTGGATCATATATTCATTCAAATTGCATTCAATAAGTGGTAAAAATCTAAAAAAATTCATTGCATATAAATTGTATCTTTCATTTAAGTCAAAAACAAGTGAAAAGATAGCATAGTTGTGTTTCAAAATTGCATCAAATCATCATTCTCAAAATTTGGCATCCTTGAATTAGTCAAATATTGCATATTAGATCACAAAATTTCATTCAAAAATTATCCTTTATTGTTGCATATTTACATTTAAATCACATTTTCTTAAATTGAAAAACATTGCATTGTTTTGTTTCAAATTTGCATCAAATCATCATTTTTAGTATTTTGAATCTTAGAATCAGTCAATAGTTGCATGATTATATTTGTAAATTGCATTCAAAATTGTAAAATAAATTCAACATTATTGCATGCTTGCATTGGGCATCACTTTTATCTTAAACTGACCAAAATTTGGAAAAAATAATCACTAAAAACCTATTTCTGGAAGCAAAAACATTAATATTCAACAACATAACATTTAGTTTTTCAATTTTTGAACTATTGTCAAGGACTTAGACACCCTTGGGAATCTCTGTCCTACTACAGGCGTCTCAAGGAAATTTTGTATAGATTTTTGTCTTTGTATTTTCAGACCATTTCTGCTTGCAACTGTCTGATTTGAAATCCTGAAAAGATATTAGGGTATGTGCAAGAAAGATGTCATTTTGCTTGATTTACTACAAATTTGGGAAAAATTATTTCATTTCAGTATTGGAAATCATCAAGTATATAGGACAATTATTGACATTTTCTGAAGCATTAAAGATTAGTTTTCATTTTTGGACAAATTTAAAACCCTAGGTTGTTACAACACATTTCCAATCTATAAAGCAAGTACCAACATGTTTTCTTTTCAAAAAAATGGTTCTCATAGGGTAACATGGCTTGTATGATTTTAACCTCCCCACTTATGAGTATCATCCAAGGAAACTAAATGAAACCTTTTCAAAGCATGCTAATCACTCTCCCAATATTTTTTTGATTTGTGAGAATGTTTTGGTGCAAGAGGATGCAATCATGGACAATCATGACAATAATAGTTGTTCTTCTCCTGATACCTATCATACTTGTGAAGAAGGTATCTTGGTATTAGAATACCCAATCATTGAGTGCCATGAGAATCATTTTAGTACATATCCTGATACTTCTACCACTTGGGAATATATTATGGCACAAGAGAATGAAATCATTGACACATTTCTTAATATCACTAAATTCCTAGTTCCATTTATCTCCCACCATCTCTCCCACTTGTGAGAATTTTTTGGTGCAAGAGGATGCAATCATTTTCAGCAACGTGACAATCATACTTTTTCTGTTCCTGATACCTCTCCTACTTGTAAAAAGGTTACCTTGGTGTTAAAAGATCCAGTCATTGAGCATCATTGGAATTTTATTTGTTTATTTCCCCCTACCTCTCCTACTTGAGAATATATTATTGGGAAATAGGAAAAAATCATCGATACATTTATTTCAAAAGGTAGTAATAGGGCTTGCTTAGATGAAGATGATAAGGTCACCTTAAATTCCCCCTCATTAGAAAATCATCAACAAGAGACTAAATATGTTGAGGTTTTAAATGCTCAAGTAACTATTAGGTATCTTCTAATTATTGGACCTCCTCAAACTCCTTGTAGACCACCTAAGAGTATTATAGTTATTGGGCCTCCTAAAACTTCTTTTGAACCTCCTAAGAGTCCTATAATTATTGGACCTCCTAAAAATCCCCTAATTATTAGGCCTCCTAAGTCACCTCTCATTATAGGACCTCCTAAACCCCTAGGTGCTATCTTAAAATTTTCAAGACAAATCACTAGTAATAATGTGTCACAACAACCAAGTTATCATAATGTAGCTCACACATATAATACTAGGAATAATAAGTCACCAAAACCAATATCTATTCCATTTCCTTAACCATATCTACCACTCACACCTAACATTTTCGTAGTGTAGTGGTAAAGAATTTGATCTTGTTGAGAAACTTTGTAATAGTCCTTCTAAGATATCCTTGTTGGATTTTATTAAAACCTCACTCAATTACCATGGAACGCTTTAAAAGGATTTGAAAAAAAATATTATCCCTCCTAGTGCGCAACCAAATAAGGTGGAAGCTTTGATTGAGAATATGAATTCACCTAACTTGGGCATTATCTTTCAAAAAAATGAGTTACCCCTTTAGAAAATAAAAATAAAAATGATGCTTTGATGATATTAGTTGTTATTAACAAATTTAGGATTAGGTATACCCTTGTTGACAATGGTTTAGAGCTTAATGGTTGTAGTATAAACCTTTTGGATAAAATTGGGGTGGATAAGACTAAAATTCAACTAGATGACATGTCTATTCATGGTTTTGACAATGACGGAAAACAATTGCTTGGAGTGATAACATTACTTATCAAATTCAGATTTGTTACTTTACAAACTCATATCCATGTCATGCCCCAAGATCTTTCATATAATATTATTTTGGGTAGACCATGGAATCATGAAATGAATTAAATGCCTTTAGTGTTTCATCTTTCAATGAAGTACATATACCAGGGTGAAGCCACAATAGTGGTTTACAATTTGATGGAGGAAGGAAAAATAGGAAAAAATGACCCCATGGCAAAAAAAATTGGTTTTAGGGGTTTGAATGAACCTACAAGTTTGTCCAAAACAAAAGGGGTTCACCCGAACTAGGGTTAGAGCGAACCCATTAATTACTGGGACCACATTTTCCTCCCAAAATAACAAAAGGAAATGCATATTGAGGGTGGTTCGCTCAAACCCATAGGGGTTCGTACGAACCCCCCTTATTCCTCATTCTACCCCTGAAACACAAAAAGAACCTAAATTTTTACTCTTCGAAGCTTGGGTTGAGGATGAAAATGGAGGAAACTTCACAAACCCAACTAGATTCAAGTAGTCCTTGGAAGAAGCTATCAAACAAATATAATTTTAAAATTTTTTAGTTTTATTATGTTTTTTTTTTTTAGTTTTATTAAACATAAGTTTTTCATCAAAAATGAAGGTCCCTATTCTGCACACTTGGAAAAATAATAGATTATAAAAAATAAAAAAATTAAATATGAGTGCACTAGATATTGAAGTCCTTGATCCAATAGAAAAAAAAATCAATACATACAAAAAATTTTGTGTTATATGATGTATGTCAATTGTAATTAGTTTGACTTTGAAACTTGATTAAAGAAAAAATATTAAAAAAAATATCTAACCAAGTGGAAGCACTAGATATTGGAGTTAAGTTTGAAAGAATTCTAATTTTATCCTTTATGGAAAAAAAATTATGCGTTATACAGTGTGTGTCACTTTTTAAAATATTGTTTTATGAAAAAAACCAGTTTTCATGGGAGATGGAAAAAGAAGTGTAATTTGATTCCAAAAATTTTGAAAAAAATATTTTTAGAATCTACAAACAAAATGTGACGAGACTCTAGTTTGCATCATCTTCAAATTCCTCATGGTTTAGCTACTATAGGTGCCCGAATGTGAATATTTAGTTAAATATACAATTTCAGTGTCTAGTTTGGCAGAAAATTGTAAACCACTATTGTGGGATAACCCACCACAAATACAACAATAAGGTTTACATGATAAAATCTTATCCTAAATCTAAAAAATGTTTACAAACTAAAAGAAGAATGAAAAATCCTCTTACCACATTAACACCAACTACAAAAGTGGAACCTTTTCAAATGAGTGTCCTTCATCAGTGAAAATTGTTGGATGATGCTTGGAGTCTATTCAATTTCACACCTACATCCATAGGGGAATACAAGATAAAAATCAGAAAAAGAGAAAGAAGCAACAATGTTATCAACACAACCTAACCCTAAATCATAAAAAATATATTATTGAATAACTTCTAGAAAATAGGAAGATACAACTTGCATGTTCACTTATGACAAAAATGATCATGAACAACCACATTCCTCAAAAGAAATGGAAAAAATTTATGGAAGAGGGTGCCAACTTTTGAAATAATTTAGCTATAATGGGAAAATATGTGGTGTAAAATAAAAATTTATTCATTTTCCCATAGAATCTAACATGCAAGAAGCAACAAGAGGTCTTGGTTATTGTTCTTTGAAAGAAATGAAAACATTAAAGAAACCTTTGCTTAATGGCAATGTCATCATGCAAAACACTCCTAGGAAAAATATAAATAATGGTCATGATATTGCTTCATATTCAAACACATGTTTTAGTGATGGTTGTGGTTCATTATATTTTTCACCCTCCTTTATGGGAGAGTACAAAATCTCAAAATCTAAACCTAAAAAGTCTTTTGTGTGTATGACATCTTGTGATAAGAAAGCAATCTTTTTTCACAAAAGATAGAAATGACCCGTACTATGGATCAAGAGATTATCTTGTCAAGGCTTCTGAAAGTCCACTTGATTTCTCTTCCTCCAAGAACATGAAAGAAATTCTCTAAAAAAAGCTCATTTTGTGCATATCATCAAGTGCATGGTCATTTTACCAATGAATGTAAGGCCTTGAGTAATAAAATACAACATATTAGGGATTGTGATGCTCTTCCTTGTGTTGATACACCTAATTCCTATAATCCATAATGATCTTCATCCTATCATGTTTCTCATCACTATGTGGCATTTGTAGCCATATGTCTTTTGGCTCATGGCCATTCATGGTGGTAAAATCTTAAGTGCATGTAATTTTTTGTTCATGGCCGCAACATGATCATGGTCATTGTTTTGGTTGTCCTTGTCTCTATGCTTGGGAGGAAGGATAACTTGTTTTAGGTAGGTGTGCATTCTTTTCAAGGATCCCCTCTTTACCTCTTTCTCCTTAAAATACCAACATAGCAAGTATGTTGACATTTTAAGGGAGGAATATAGTCTCCTTTATTTTTTGCATAGTAGATGGTCCTCTCTTCTTAGTAATGATACCATACATATCCTAGGAAGTGTGACCTTGTCAACAAAATTATCATCCTCTTAATCCATGTGACATGTCTCCTTTGTGGTGATATTAGGCTTGATGTCCCACAAGAGTGCACGACTTTCCTTGGCATATGACTTTCTCCTAGGTGGTAATGCTGTGGCTAGCATTCCCTAAGGTGTGATTTTCTATCCCATGACTATTCCTCTCTTGGTGGTGATTTCATGTGTGATGTTCTCTAAGGTGTGACCTTCATGTATTACGCAAAGCACCTTTGTTATTTTTATCATCTTTTGTGGTGGTGTTGATATAAAATCCCTTGAGTTTTTGTCCTTATCCTATTGTCGCTATGCACCCCTTGAGGTGAGTTTTTTTTCACCCATTGAGGTCGGTTTGGAATTTTTTCTCCACTTTGTTCATGGGAGTTGAACTTAGTGTGGAATTGACACAACATATTGATCATTTTGTGGCACACTATTGGAGTTTTATGGATTATAACTCCTGGTATAGTTGTTATAGGTACACACTTAGTAGACCTAGTGTTTATATCATTTTTTCCACCTTTTATGGGTACACCTAGTAGACCTAGTGTGTTTATTATCCTTTTCTTGGGGGTTCACCTAGTGAATATCGAACTTCACTAGCCTGTGTGCATTCTAGTTTTTGATTCACATATAAACTATTAGGCTTTAATATGGCGTGAGTCATGAACACCCTTTAACATGGTAACCTAGAATAACATACCTTAATTTCCAATGGAGCCATGTGGCCCATGAGTGATTTGTATGACTTAAGTCCTCATAGGAGAATTCCTTTATTTAATGTATGACATTTGGTATTTAAGACAATTTAAGGCTAAGGCCTCTTTACCTTATCAACTTAATTCTTATAGTACTAACATGGTGTTTTTTATATGTATTTTGTTTATGTTTACATCATTTTTATTTTTATTTTTCATTGTCATCTTTATGTTCCACCATGTCATTTGTTTTCATCGCGTATGCTTCATGTTTTTTGACATGTATGTTTGCATATGTTGTCTTTCTACATATCATACATATGTGTGTGTGTTCCTTTATGCTTATGTTGGTTTTCCATGGGATCTTGGAGGCTTGTGTGGTCCCCATAGATATTTGTCATCGTATTCTCGGCATTTGGACAATCGGTCCCCTCTTGACATATTTCTCTACTTTAGTGTGAGTATGAGTGTAAGTTCATACTCTCACTAAAGTGGGGGCTAAATACAGTGTCATAAATTGTCACCCTTAACAATTTCACACTATGTTTTGGCCCCTCTAAATTGTTAAGCCTAATTAATCCTCTACTGTACTAAAATCATGCATTATGGATCCCATTTGTACTATTTTTTCAGTAAATTGAAAGCATTAAATAAATGCATCCAACTCATATATTCTTGTCATTCTATGTCTCATAAGTTTGGGCTAGGACCCATATGCCTTGGGCGTATGGGTTTGTAGTGTAGAAAAATGCATACCTTTGCATTTTGAAACTTAATTTAGACCTATTTTAGCACCCCTTGCATTAATTTCCCTTTAGGTCACTTATTATGGGCCCTTAAGACCCCTTTTCTTCCATCTCGAGGCATATTGTAGCCTTAAACCTAACCAAAACCCATAAGCAACCATCAATCTCGGTAACCCACCTTTTGAATTGGAAAATCAAGCCTAGTGGGACCAAGATGCCACCTAGGGAATCTTAGCCCCAAGGGATTTATTTTTGGGAATTAAGAGTGGGAAATGAAAATATTTGAATATATTTGACCTTTTGTTAGCCTTTGGGATCTAATAACTAGATTATTGGGTAGGAATTCCTATAAAAGTAAGATTTACACCCCATTTTTACATAAGTTGATGAAATTTGATATAATTGAAGCAAGTTGACGGAAGTTTTAGAGTTTTGGAGCAGCCTTCTATTGTGTTTTTGCAAGTTTTTCAATTCTATTTTCAAGCCAATATTTAGCATTTCCAAGGATTAGTAATGGATGCCTATTGTGGATCATGAGAGATTCTAGGTTGGAGATGCAACTAGGAATTTATCCAAGCCTAAAAGACTTATTTCTTGATTAATTCCATCTTCCATTACTACTTTATTTTTTTCCAAAGGAAGGTACATTTTATGTTTGTGACTTGTTAGGGTGATTACAGATCTCCTTTATAGGTCATTTACATTTGCATCTTAGGAATTTTATTCTAACACATTTGAATAGGGTTTCTTCATTTTATAGCTTGCATAATCTTAGACACACTTAAGATTAGGGCACACACATTTCCATTTTTAGATTTATAATTTTTAATGTTGTTTTAATTACCAAACAATGGGTTCAACCAAGGAAAACCCCCATAAACAATCAATCCAAATTCCTTTCTTTTGTAGTACTTTTTATAGGTTTAGATCCAAAAACTTGGTTAAGAAGAATTTCATATCTTAAGCTTCGAGACCACATTTAGAAATTCCAGAATTCAAAATGGGACTAATACGCCATCCTTGGCATCTTAGTCCTCCTGAGCATATTTTTTAGAGATTCCTTTAAATCTGGTTCTAACATTCAAAGACTCTATATTTTCCTTGAAACATAGTAGCGAGACTTATATGCCATCATGGGCGTCTTAGTCCTCCACATCACTTTTTGGTAGCTTCTTTACATTTCTAGAATCCTCACAACATCTCAGGACTTCACAGGTACACATATCATATCTCCTTGTTGCATAATTTCATTATTTACATCTCACTTAGCTTACATCTCTAATTATAGGTCATTTTGCATATCATGTTATGTTTTCCAACATTCTCTTTTCCAAGCATTTGCTTGGTGGTGAACCCCTTAGAATTCAAAGAACCCCCTCCTAGGTCCTCCTCATTGTGAACTGACCCACCTTGTGAGGTTGATAGTCATTCCAATTAGGACTCCTAGGACATTAGTGAATGATTGGTGGAAAAAGAATGATATCTTTAGGTATCCATTTTTCTTCTCATCATTTTGTTGAACCTATATTTTAAGCTTTCATTTCTAATTCGGATTCCATTAAGTCCTTAGATCTAGATTGCATCTTGCATTAATGAAAGTGCATGTAGGATTTCTTTCCTTTTGCATTAGTGAAATTGCATTTAGGGTTTCCTATATTTGCATTAGTGAAAGTGCATATAGGTTGCATCTTTACTTTATTAAATCATTTCATTTCATTGAAAAACTAAAAAGTGCATTGTTACTCACCCTAATTGCATTTAGAAAAATTGTTATTGCATTGAAAATTGAAAATTTTCTTTCACATCTTGCATTCAATTGCTTGTTATTAGTTGTTTTTCTTTGCATCCATTTGCAGAGTCTCCTATTTCCAAACATCAGGCCCCTAGGTAGGCAACCTGCGAACATTTTTTTCAACTTAGATCTTGTTTTTTTGAAAAAAATCTTCACTAGGACTAAAATGCCCTTACTGGAATCTTAGTCCCTCTTAGTATTTTTTGTCCAAAATCATATGTGAGTTATGTGTTATTTATTCCAATGTATGGAATCTTTAAATTTCATCAGGAAGACTAGTCTTATTCCTTGGGCAATTAAAGGTTACAGTTTTCAAAGTTAACCTATGCCTTTTTTATGTATTCGTTTGTTGTAGTTAGTTGGCTATTTCAGTTTTCCAATTTACTATTTTATTAATTTTCATAGTTTATGTTTATAATTTATTTATAAAGGTAGAGCCTCATTAGATTTCCATATTGTTTGTTGTAGACTTCCCTTACATTAGAAAATCAAAACATAAAACCAAAAACATTAAACTTAAACACACATAGATGTATGGTTACTTAAGCATGTTAACAACCTTTTTCAAAGTTAACCTAAACCTCAAGCCTTTTAGTCATGATGACCTGAAAATGTTAGAGGAATCCCTTGAGGACTTCACCTCACAAGGTTCATCCACTAAGGCTTGTTTAAGCAAAATTGAAGTAAACTTTATGCAATATCAACCTATTAACAAACACAAACCTTTTAGTCGTGATGACTTTGACATGTTAGATGAAGCCCTTGATGACTTCCTCTCACAAGGTTCATCCACTAAGGCTTGTTCAACTAAATCTAAGAAAAATTAAGTAAATGTTAAATTCAACCTCAAATTATCCTTTATCCACCTTCAAACAACCCTCAACCTTCTAGCAAACCTGTCCTTATCCTTGATGCACCTAAAGAGAATGTGTTGTAGCAACCAAACTATAACACTATTTCTCATACATATAATACAAGGAATAACGAACAACCTCAAATTAATCCTCTTTCATTATCATTACTGACTCATGTGTTGCCTAGTGCTCCTTGGTTACCATCACATAGTGGAAAGAGGTATGATATTGTTGAACAACTTAAGAATACTCTTGCTAATGTTTCTTTATGGGATCTTATTCAAGCTTTGGCTAGTTACCACACCATGCTTCAAACAACTTTGCAACAAGTTGTGGTTTCTCCTAATATAAATGCAATTATGTGGAAACTCTAATAAAAGGAATGAATATAGTTAATGTAGACATTACCTTTCACCAACATGAGCTCCCTCCCTTAGAAATGGGGAAGAGATATGATGCATTCATGATAATAGCCAGATAAAAAACCAAAGGAATAAAAAGGACCCTTGTTGATAATGGCTCAACTCTAAATGTGTGGAATGTAAATTGTTTGGATAAGTTGGGAGTAGATAAATCACAAATAAAACCTCATTCCCTATCAATTCAAGGATTTGACAATATAGGGAAGCACCCAGTTGAACTTATTACCTTTCCCATTTCAGTCGAAAAGGATACCCTACAAACTTCTATCCATGTTATGCCTCATGAATTTTCATACAATGTTCTTTAAGGCAGACCATGGATTCATGAGATTCATGTGGTCCCTCGATCCTTCATTGTATTATGGAGTATGTTTATAGGAATAAGGTATACCAAATCAAAATGGACCCCGAGCCTAAAATTTACTTGCTAATTGAAAAGGGAACTACCAGTCCTCTGAAAACATTAATTCCAAAATAAAAAATAGAGCCTATCATGGAGGAAACAAAAGGGATGGATACAGTGTCAAAATTAGCAGATGATGATTGGGATTCCTTGGAGTTCACAACTTCATTCATGGGGAAATATATAATCACAATGAAATAGGATGAAAAATAAAAGAAACCAATGGTTATGTCAACATAGAATTCAGGAGAAAACTCACAAACATCTACTATTGAACATAACACAAACTGCAAAATGAATTTCGATGAGATAGACTGCCAACAACCACCAAACTTGAAAGCAATGGAACAAATTTATGGGAGAGGTTATGAACTTCTAAAATAATTAGGTTATAGTGGAAAAGGATGTGGAAATAAAGAGCAAGGAATTTGTGTCCCTATAGAACCTAACACCTAAGAAACGTGTATGTGTAGGATCATGATGGGCCAAAAAGTGGCGATATGATGGGTATGTGTAGGGTATGTGGCTGATGACTTTTTTTTAAACCCAAAATTGATGAAACGAAAAGGGTTTTTAATGGAAATTATCAACTTTCCACCAATATAAATTATGCTTTACTTTGAATTTAATAAATAATTATTATTCATTTTCTATTTGAATTATGACTAAAGTCGATTGATAGGCTAATTGAAAAACATCTATAGCTTTCAAACGGTATCACATTTTTGAATCCAAAAATGTTTCACATTCTATACTTCGCATACTATAGGATTAAAAAAAATGAATTGAATTTCATGAAGTTTTGACCAAGTTAAGGTGGTTAGACACACAATTTTTTATATTTTTTAAAACTTGTAATAAAAAATTCATAATTAATTATTTATTTTGAAAAAAATTACAAAAAAATATGCATCACATCGGACATGAATCCTCTACTTATATCTAAAATATTATAAAAAATATTATCATTTTATTGTGGTTAGGGTGGTCAAACAAACACCTACTTTATTTTTCCCTCAAATTTAAGTACTACTGCATTGAAATTTCAAATTTTTACCAAATAGATTTTTTTTTAAAAAAAAACCTAGTAGTTTAGAAACTGAATTCAATTTTTTACAGATTCTATTCTTACATATTTTTGAAATAATATAGATAACTTATTCAAATTTTTACGTCAAGTTACCTAAATCTGATTTTTCTAAATTTTTTGCCACTTAAGGGCCTGTTTTTTCCATGATGATCCTACACATACCCAAAAAAAAAATGGTTTGGGATACTATCCTTCTAAGATAATGCAAGAAAAGAAAAGACCTTGACTAAACATCAACACCATTACATGCAAACCAAAAACCAATCTCACTTTGAAACATCCTGAATTACTTGATATGGAGTTACTGCCATCATGGGAATACTTTGAAAATGATGAAGCTTTGAAACAAAGGCTCAAATTTTATGATAAACCATATATTCCTCCTCACAAGAACAAGGTTATATGTGCTTTGATAAGCACCAAACAAGTAGATGGAGAAAAAGAGAATAGTGAGACATACATGAATAGTGAAGAATACAATCCAGAATTTCTGAGATTAAACATAGTTCCTTTAGGGGATACAATAGACATAGTAATGGAAATAAATGATAAATATAAATTCATTAAGATAGGTAAATTCCTCGATGATGATGAAAAAGAAGATACTGCAACCTTGCTTCATGACTTTCCTGAACTCTTTGCTTGGACTTATTCAAATATGCTAGGAATTGACCCTAAGATTGTAACACACTTGACATAGTCCTCACTGAAAATGCCAAGCATGTTAGATAGAAAATTCAAAAAATGAATCCTAAAATAGCCTTGCTAGTTAAGGATGAAATTGAAAAATTTCTTGGCGTTGGTTTAATAAGACCTATATATTATTCTCCTTAGATCTCAAACATTGTCGCAGTTAGAAAACCTGGTAATTGTAGTAGGATGTGTATGGATTTTCATGATCTGAATAAAGAATATTTAACATATGACTTTCCTCTTCCTAATATTAACATGATAGTAGATTCGACTGTGAGACACACTTTGTTGTCATTGATGGATGGATTTTCTAGATATAATAAGATTTTAATCAACCCTCAAGATCAGTACAAAACAATGTTTACAATTGTTTGGGGAACATTTTGTTGGGTTATGATGTCTATTGGATAGAAAAACGTAGGTGGGTATGTGCAGGATCGTGATGGGCCAAAAAGTGGTGATATGATGGGTATGTGTAGGGTATGTGGCTGGATACTTTTTAACCGAAATTGATGAAACGAAAGGGTTTTTAAAGGATATTCTCAACTTTCCACCAATATAAATTATGCTTTACTTTGAATTTAATAAATAACTATTATTCATTTTCTATTTTAATTATGACTAAAGTCCTAATTGATAGGCTAATTGAAAACATCTATAGCTTTCAAAATGATGTCACATTTTGAATCAAAACATGTGTCACATTTTATGCTTCACATACTATAGGATTAAAATAATAATAATTTCATGAAGTTTTGACCAAGTTAAGGTGGTCGGACATATGAGTTTTTATATATTTTAAACGTTTTAATAAAAATCATAATTAATTATTTACTTGGAAAAAAACAAAAAAAAAAAATTACAAAATTATTATGCATCACATCTGACATGAGTCCTCTACTTATATCTAAAATATTATAAAAAATATTATCATTTTATTGTGGTTAGGGTGGTCATACAGACACCTACTTATTTTTTCCCTTAAATTTAAGTACTACTGCATTGAAATTTCAAATTTTCACCAAATAGATTTTATGTTTTAAAATAAACCTGGTAGTTTAGAAACTAAATTCAATTTTCTATAGATTCTATTACATATTTTTGAAATAATATCTATAACTCATTCAAATTTTTACGTCAAGTTGCCTAACTCTGATTTTTGTAAATTTTTTGCCACTTAAAAACCTATTTTTCCATGATGATCCTGCACATACCCAGGTGCAACATATCAATGAGCTATGACATTGGTATTCCATGATTACATACACAAGATCTTGAAAGATTATGTTGATGATATTCTTACTAAACCTTTAACACGACAATATAATGTGAATGTTCTTCGGAAGATCTTTGAGGGACTTCGAAAATACAACATGAGATTGAACTTGAAAAAGTGTGTCTTTGGTATAGATAGTGGGAAACTTTTACATTTTATTGTATCTCATAGAGGCATCAAGGGTAATACAAAGAAAATTTATGCTATAGTTAACATGCAACTTCCTAGAAATATCTCTCAATTGTGTACATTATAAGGAAGAATTCAAGACATTCAATGATTTGCAGCATCCTTAGCAGATCGAATGTTACCATTTACACATCTTCTCAAGAAAGGAATAAACTTTTATTGGAATGAAGATTGTAAATAGGAATTTGAGATTTTAAAAGATTATCTTGTCACTCCACCTATTTTACAACCCACTATACAAAACAAACCATTCATTCTTTACACATCAGCTTCAGCCCATGCCCTTGTGGCATTGTTGGCTCAACAAGATGACAAAGGTAAAGAACATGATGTTTATTAAATTATTCAAACATTTATTGATTATGAGAAATGATACACCACAATACAAAAAAATGTTTGGCTTTTGTATTCACTACCAATAAGTTGTAACATTACTTATTGAATGCTAAATACATGTAATGATGAAGTCTGATCCTCTAAAACACTTGTTCACTAAAATAGATTAATCTGGATGCTTAGCTAAATGGGTAATGTTGTTGACTGAGTTTGACCTTAAATTTGTTTCACAAAAATTAATTAAGGGTCAAGTCTTGACCAACTAGTTAGCTGATGCTCCTTCTCCTTTAGTGAACTACCCTGTAATGATTCTTTCCTTGATGAAAACATGTTAACCATCGAAGATGATACATGGGAATTGTATTTTGATGGATCTAAGTGTAGAACTAGCTCCAACATAGGGGTTATAATCAAATTTTCCACAAAAGATCCTATTCCCTTATCATATCGGTTAAATTTCCTATGTAAAAATAACACTGCTTAATATGAGGCGTTAATCACTAGTTTGCATGCCACTCTTGTTATGGGTGCTATGGACATTAAGATATTTGACAATTCAAATTATTCATAAAGCAATAAAAACACTCAATCCTGTCTTCAAAAAGTTGCATCTAGATATATCATCCTAGCAGACATCTTATGTAAGCAGTCCTTTGATTGCCTCTTGCTTAGGTGTCTTAAAAAAATGAAATCTCTATAGCACTTAACAAGCTCATGCAACTACTTGTGGGGGAAATTTTAGAGGAAGATCATTAGTTGAAAAATTACTCTACATAGGATATTATTGGAAGAATATGGAATGAGATCACTTTGAATACATTAATAAATGTCACAAGTGTTAAGAGCATCAAAAATTAATTCACACTCCTACCTCTGAGCTTCATGCACAAGTTCCTACTTGGCCATTCTTGGTGTGGGGTTTGGATATTATTGGAAAAATATCTCCACCATCATCTGTAGGGCATACATTTATAATCATAGCAATAGATTATTTAATGAAATGGGTAGGAGCTATCCCCTTGCATTCAACAACAACTGATGTAATATGTTGTTTCATATTAGAACAAATTATTTATCGCTTTGGGCTTCCTTTCACATTAGTTTTGGACAATGGAACACCATTTAATAATAATTACGTGAGGAAGTTCTTGAAAATTTTTAATATACAATATCAATTCTCAATACCTTACTACCCATAATCCAATAGACAAGCCAAATCAAATAACATAACTCTTGAGAAAATCCTAAGAAAAAAAAAAACAAACACAATAAATATTTGCATGTACACAATTAACATACACATTATGGGCTTATCATACTAGTATCAAAAGGTCAATAGGAAATACACCTTATAACCTTGTTTATGGTGTTGAGGCAATTATGCCCTTGGAGTTAGAGATTCCTTCATTAAGAATCACTCTTCAAGGGCTAATTGATGACAATACTTACAAGGAACAATGATTACACCAACTTGGAATGCTCGATGAAAGGTGCATCAACACCCACGAACATCTTCAAGCCTATCAAAATAAAATGCAGTGAAATTATAATGATGAGGTCATCCCTCATTCATTTAACAAAGGTGATTTAGTGCTATATGAGAACCAACAAAACGTTAATGCCAACCTGACAGAAAAAGGAAAGTTTAGCCCTAACTGGTTAGGACCTTCTATAGTTAAAGAAAGCTATAGGTCTAAAGAATACCTAATATTTGAAATGGATGGCACACCTCTGCGAGAACCTATTAATGTCACACATTTTTGTCGGTATTATGTTTAGCTCTTTTCTAAATAGTGTGAATTTTAAAGCAATGATGTTAGAGTTAATAGATAGTATGTAATTATCTATCACATTTGCTTCATTCCTAACACATGGTTCTTTGTGTCTTGAATTATGGGGTGGTGGGTCATGTTGTGCCTATAGCACACAGACCCCGTTTAGAATGGGGACCCTCTCTTTTCGCCTTGTTGGGTCACCTTTTACTTCACCTCATTTTGCATACCCCTATTTTTTGAGAAATAAGTGATTGAGGAGTCTTGAAAAAATATTCCTAATTTGACCAAGTTTCACTATTTCCCAAATTTCCAACTCTTTGGCCTTGGCAGGGTTCTATTGATGATCTGCCTTCAAACTTTCCTTTGGGCAATGAAGGTCCGCCCTTGTGGACCGCCCTATGTGGGATTCCCTTGAAACATTTCCATTTTGAATGGCTTGCTCAAGGCATCTTTCTACCTCACGAATCCTGCAGCTTCGTTCACCTTTTTCATCGTTGATCGACTGAGAGACCAATCTTTGACTACTGTCCACTTAGCAGATCCCGCTACCTCCGGCACTGCCCTTTTTGAAACACGTGTCCACCAACTTTGGTCACCACCATACCTGCATTAATGGATGGAATTAAATGCTATGATTTCTATAAATAGCAAGCTTGACCCATCATTTTCACTGTCAGAAGTTTTAGAAAGCCTATCAGAGCCTCCTGCCAATGCCGCCCTCGTGCCCACAAGATTGCATCGCTATTTGTCCCTCTACTATTTATGGTTCTCTTAACTATCTTCATTAGGTTCTTTAGGATGGTCCTACACCATGAGCCATATTTTTATTTTTCTTTAAAATTTTGTGGAAGTTAAATTTTGAAGAAAACTAAGAACTAGTTAGATGAGACACTGACGAACAAAACCCACAAGTCATAATTTTCATAACCTTCAAAAATTTCCCAAGCATCCCATGTAGAACTTGGACCTCCCATGACCGTTCTTGAACTAGGGTGTTCATGCCTTGCAGGCCCGCAAGGTTCCCGCTGCCATTGCCTTTCCCTTAGCCACCAAAATTTAAAATTGATCAATGCCTTCACTAGGCCTGCCCTAGTGTGAAGACCCACCTAGTCCATCATCCATCTTTGGCTTAACCAAAATCCATGAATCACAAAAGAATGAGCCTTTGGGTCCTTTGGGGCTTCTTGTGAAATTCGCTTTGAATCCCTCCATTCCAAATGACCATTTGATCCCATCCTTCCACTGGGCAGGTCTCACCCCAGTGACTGCTAATCAAACTTAACTGTGCTAGAATGACCAAGTCTTGACTTATTGAAAAATTATCAGTACAAACTTCCATCCACGAGCTATCACCCTGGGTTCACCATTCCAAATGGCCTTGGTAACTCATCCTTCTACTCGATAGATCCCACCTTTATGTTTGCCATCCAAACTCAAAACTAAAGCAACCTACCTATTGTAGACCATTCTTTGTAGGTTTTCGTCTGCCTTTCGCCGTTGCATAAATGACCCCTCAAAATGGCAGAACCATAGAGTCCTTTCGACAGGTGGGTCTTGATCCTATTGCTACCATCTAATTTCCCCTATGCCAAAAATAATCAAGTGTTGGCCTCTCCTTATGGACTTTTTTCCATGGCCCATCGTGGTGAGTCCGTCGTTTCAAATGACCGTGAATGCTTGTCTTTCCTCCCTACAAAACCCATGCTTTTGACTGTCGTCTGAGCTCAAAGAAGCAGAAACTTCCCAAGTAAAAGAGACTTTGTAGGCTGCCCCATGCGGCCAACTGTCTTATCATCGCCATGCCAAGATGACCGTGGACCCTCGTCAACCGACTGCGCGAGATCTGACCCCATCGTTTCCCTTGGACTATCCACTAACCAATGAGCCATGCCTATGCTA
>VDFB02193867.1:329526168-329639764 GCA_007258455.2 Sequoia sempervirens | reverse complement strand
CACCATTGATTTAAAATTCCATCTAATGGACCTCATTGTATTTTGTGAGGTAAGATGTACCCACAATTTGCACTGCTCATGAGGCCCAAAATTACTTTTAGATTGTTGATCTCAATGGAGATCAATGATCCAAAAATAATTTTGGGCCCATGACCATTACAAACTATGGGTTTATTTTACCTCATGGAATACAAGGAGAACTATTAAAGATTATATTTTAAATCAATGGTGAAAACTAAGTATTTTAGAGTCTAGCCCTTAAACCCATCAATTGTTCCCACCCTCATGCCCCTACTTTTCTATAAAAAAATATTTATTTTTAGCTAGGAAGGATTCACCATGGTAATAAACACATTTTCTTTTATTTTTCGATAAAATTTTAGATACAAAATTTTAGTGATGTAAAAAAGTCACCCATAAAATTAAAAGTTGAAAAAAAAAAGGATTTTCTTAAATTTATCACTAATGAGGTGGAGTCTTGAGAGGGGTTTTAGTTTACAACTATGCATACTCACACACACATATGGCCAAGGAATGGGGTGAGTAGGCATGCTCACACAAGTGGGAACATGAAGTGCATGGGGAGACATGTGATGTGATGATAAGATTACATTTTGATCCATGTGAGGATATTGGATGGCCATGATTAAAACCTAGAAGATTGAGCTAAGGTGGAATTTAAAATTAGAAGAAAATTTAATGTGGACTTAATTAACCTTAATTAATTACTTAATCAAGTTGGAGGTATAAGGAGTATGGTTATTGATTTAATTAACCTTAAGAAGAAGATAAAAATTAGTTGCAAAAAGAAGATAAATTAAATAATATATTTCATTTAATTAATTAGTTAATTACGAGAATATGGAATAGTAATGAATAATGAATTAAATAGTTACTTATTTAATTAATAAAATAAATAAAAATTTGGTGGTGAATCTCAACTATATACAATATTCACATATAAATATTTTTTAATTACCTCACACTCCTTTAATGTGATGTGACTTTTGATCTATAATGGCTCATAGATGTAGAAATTTATTTGGATACTTTTTCTTTTCCAAGTTTTTTCTACAACAAACATACTTTTGGAGGAAAATGAAATACTTCATTCTATATTGTGATGTGATAAATATTAAATTTTGTAATAAATATAATATACTTTATTATTTGTCAAAGAAATTTATTTAATTAATTTATACTTTTAAATATAAAAATAATATTTTAATATTATACTATAAATATTATAACAAAAATATCTTTCATGCATCTATTTAAAAGTAGATAAGATAGTATTTAACATACCCACTAAAATATTATTATGTGTGAGCATGAAAAGGGTGGGGACACATGTCAAGTGATGACAAGATTGGATTTTGATCCATGTGAGGACTATTGGATGGCATTGAAAGTTAAAAGATTTGGATGAGGTGCAATTAAAAATTAGAAGAAAAGTTAATGAGGACTTAATTAACCTTAATTAATTAATTAATTGGGGTTTAATTAATTAATCAAGTTGAAGGAATTAAGGACTAAGGTTATTGATTTAATTAAATTTAAGAAAAAGATGGAAATTAATTGGGGGAAGAGTAATTAGTTAAATAATAGATTATTTAATTAGTAATGAGAATATGGAATAGCATGAATTGTCAAAATAATTAATTAAATAATCAATAGAAGTGGGGGTGAATCTAGATGTCTACAATATTAACATATAAATCTTTTATAAATGCTTCACACTCCTTTAATGTGATGTGACTTTTGAATCTTAATGGTTTATAGATGTAGATAATTATTTGGCTACTTTTTGTTTTGTATATACTTCATTCCCTATCATTTATTAGCACATGGACCTAGAGCTTGATTTGACTACTTTTTCTTTTGTAATTTTTGCTACAATATATACTTTTGAATGAAGATGAAATACTTCACTCTAATCATTTTGTCTTATGTGATAAATATAAGTATAAGAATAAGTGTAATATAAAAAATTGACACATAGTATTAATTTAGAACTTATTACAATTACATTACAAGTGTAATATAGTTTATATTTGTTAACCATAATTATCTATATAAAAATATAAAATTATAAATGCATCTATCTAAAAATGATAAGATATTATTTAAAATATAAAATATTTTATTCCATATCATTTTATGTGATATGATTAACATTAATCATTATAATAAATATAATATATTTTATTATTTATCAAAGAAAATTATTTATAATATAAAATTAATATTTTAACATTAAATGATAAATATTATCAACATAAATATCTTAAACACATCTTTTTAAGAATGCTAAAATATTATTTAACATACCCACTTAAATATAACAAATCGAATATAGACACTTCATACAATAATGCCAATTGCATACCTAATGGACTAACTTATTTAAACAAATATTTAAGAGATCCAGTTAAAGTAGTGAGGTAGTGAAAAGGAAATGAAAACTTCAAAGTCATAATTGGTCACAGCGATAAAGGGCCAAGAACGTGTCCTCTTTTTTTAATAGCCGGCGCCCTATGCAGTTGAATATACTGTGATTTTTAACTGCGAATAAAAGATTGATGTTCGCTTCTGTGATAGAATATGCCGATTATTGATTCCATTTTAGTAGGTGCCTTGGCAGTCACGTTTTACAGTTTTGTCTCTTATATTTCTTTCTGTATCTTTTAATGTTCTTAACATCAGCCAGTGATACTAAATGCTGTCTAGCTGAAAAAACTTGGACCAACTATTTTGTTTTCCATGGTCATCCTATTTTGACTGTAATACATTTTAACCGCAGAATGTTATCTGTTGGTTAAACAGGAAAAACTTCAGCCTTATATATGAATCATATGGAGGTCCAACGATGAGAAACAAGAGGCTTCGGTGATGGCATATCAATGTGCTCCTGGAAAGGAGTGCGTTTGGTGGATTGAGAAGTATCTGAGGGACTGTGTGTGTGGAGTGAAAGATTATGTGTCTGTGGGTTTGGGGCTTATTGGGCTGTTCAGCTGGGCAGTTGCAGAAGTGCCTCAGATTCTTACTAACTTTAAGAATGGATCCACAGAGGGTGTTTCCCTTGGCTTTATCATGACATGGGTTGTAGGGTAAACTATCAGTCAAACCCTTTCAATTAAAGATTTCACATTTATTTTCTTTAGGATTTCAGCTCTGCTTTCTCAGAGTACTTACTGTTCAGGACCACTGGTTTTTCTGCTTTCTTGTAGATACAGTTCTTTAATATTACTGAATCCATTTTCCTTCTCTCTTTCTCTCTATATGTATAGCATTATGAATCTACTTTTCCTTTTAATATGTATCAGGAACTCATTCAATCTTATTGGGTGCTGGCTGGAGCCAGCAACTGTAAGTCTTCCCTTGCTCTGCAACCAAAAGATCGAGATTGCTAGAATTATATTGTCTTTAGTTTTGGGTTTCAACAAGAGTAAAGTACTCTTATTGCACAGATTGTCGTTGTCCACTTCAGCTGCTATTGTTAGATTAGCTCGCCGTATTTTTTTATCTGTTATCAATTTGTATCTTTTCTAATAAGTTCCTACCAAGGGACTGTGTGTTTATCTCAGAAGAGAAGGTGATGTACATGATGGGAACATTTTGTGACATGCTAGACAACGAGTTTGTTACCTAGTTTTGCATAATATGGAACACATACTTTAGAGATGAAAAACGCATCTTTATCTTATCTGTACTTTTTCTGTAATTCTGCTTAACACATTTTTGAGATGAGCAAAACAATCTTTGCTTAACGAAATCATGACTTAAAAATAATATAATATTGACATCCTAGTAAGTATGTGACTTAACAGATGGATAAGTGAAAGAAATAATTGACCATCGATAATATCTGTAAAGCAAATGGAGGACATAGTGAGGATAGACATATAGGTTTTGATGTAGAGCTCAAATCTCAATATTCCCTATACCCACATGTCATGTTTGCCAAATCTACAGATTTTGGGGTGGGCTTAAACATCAAGTATGTTTCTAGTAAAACAGTATCAATATATTATGTTGTTATCTGGTGGTATAAAGCAAAGTAATTTTTAAAACTATGTTGAAAGCATATAGTTTGAGTAACATATTAGCAGTAATTAATAATCACCTTATATGTATATTACATAAAGTGGACCTTTATTCTTTTCTCACATCTAATTGAATGGAAGACAACTATCAATTATGTTTGATCTCTAAGTTAACAAACAACTCATAAACTGTTGACTTTTAAACTCAACCAAACCCAAATCAATATTTTAGTGAACTAATTTGAAAAAGCACCATCTAATGAAATTCTCAAGCATTTATTGATTGCAGGTTTCACATTATATTGCAGCAGCCTCCTCTGTATTTAACATTAGAACTGCTATTCATCTAAAATGTATTTTAACTTCTGATCTCTGATTACTAGCCTTTGATCTGATCACTCATTAACAATGTCATTTCTCTGCACTTGCAGTTACCAACACAGCTCTATACGGCCATGGTAAGACTTGTTTTACTTTACCCTTTGTTTCTATAGGTCAAACCATTCTCTGAAATCAAGATCTAATGTATTCTGTATGTTAGTTTCTTCTTTATCATTATATTTTTATTCATGGTGCGCTGCAGCTCTACACAACTATGACCCTAATTCTAGCTTGCCAGATCATATATTATGATCATTTCATCAAGTGGTGGAAGATGAAGAGAGGGAAAAGTCAATACCAGGTTGTAATTTCAACGAATTTGATCCACTTCACAAATCCTAAGGTTTTTAGATTAATGTCAATGATATCAGATCTTCGGCTAGATCATGATGTGTCTTTTATAGTTGTTGATATTTATCAGATTCTACCAAAGGAAGTGTTGAAACATGAGCAAATTTATGATAAAAAGGCAGAGTATGTGAATGTGCCACAGAGCGCAAACAATTTATCTGAAATTTCCAACAAGACAAGCACACCTCAATCAAGTTTACCTATATCTACAGCCTCTTCTCAGCAGATGGCCAACTCAGGGAGGGACCTGTATTACACGTAATACATTTTTGTTTCCTTCTTTATATGCTTTGTGAAGTCAATAATTTCTTGCTTCAGATCTTGTAAATCAACGCTCGCTTAATGGTTAACGTTTAGTTTTTCAGGTCTGCAAGATCTCTAGCAAGCAGTCACACTCCTACTCCAGGTTCATATCTGCTACACTCCGGCCGTGGGTCTCTTAGAAGTGGTCAAGGAAACATGTCATATCACTCATCAGTAGAGGAAGGACTGCTCAATAATCTTGAATCTCCAAGATCTAGAAAGTCCAACACCATGCTTCGCTCTGTAAGTTTCTTTACACATGCTGCAGCACATACCATTGAATTCACATAATTAATTAAGTGCTAATTATAGTTACCATTATAATGGATTTTTCATTTTGCATTCATCGATTTAGGTGGTTTCAACAATATTGTTTGTTGGTGGGATAAACTACTTGGAGTTGCCCACTTATAACAACATAACTTCATTCCCTTACTCGTCACTGTCAGAAAGGAGATCTGCTATTATAATAGCAGGAAGGAAACTTTTGCAGGTACACCATAAAACATACTCCATGTGGGTATTTCTAGATATGTGATTAATCAAAAATTGTCTTTCGCTTGAGTATTTATGGTGCTAATTTAAATATAGGGAGCGGATGGCAGTCGATCTGGGATGAATGTGAAGTCATCAAGCCCATTAGGAACTTGGTTGGGGTGGCTTATGGCTGCTATCTATATGGGTGCACGATTTCCACAAATCAGTTTAAATGTAAGTTCTTATCAATTGCATTTCAAAGCTTCCAAGGTCCATGTTTATTTCCTTGTAATTTGTTTGGTTGAATATTTCACTTTCTACTGCACAAGCTAACTATGTAATTACTGATAAATGTTGGATGCAGATCAGGAGAGGGACAGTTCAGGTATGCTTACCCTTAGAACTCATTGACAAATAACTCTGAATATGGTTTGCATGGACATAATTAATCTTTGTTATTTTCTTCTGTTATCAGGGTCTGAATCCACTGATGTTCATATTTGCTTTAATAGGAAATATAACCTATGTGGGAAGGTATAAATCTATTTTTGGTATTTTCTTTTATGCTCTGTGTTTTCAAGAACTATTTTGATGGCTGGGGATGTTAACATAACACATGTTCCATTTTTTTGTTATGGTGTAATGTTCAGTATACTTGTAAGGACTCTAGACTGGGAACTATTAAAGCCAAATATGCCATGGCTTGTGGATGCTGCAGTGTGTGTACTATTGGACTTCTTTGTATCCTTTAAAATAGTTGGTTATTATTTTTTTCTTTATTGATTCATAGTCAGCTTGCATTTGTGAATAACAGCTTATTTTATTCAAGCTTGACATAAGGTTGTAAGTGCTTATGTATAAACAAATGTGATGCTTAACCAAATTCCATAGATTATGGCCCAGTTCGCTTTTTACAAGCTGAGAGCAGTGAATAATTATGAAGACGGAGATGCACTGCCTTAAATGTTTACTGGCCATTCTCATTGCGTTCTATAGTGGAAATAGTACATGGTTTAAAACAATGAGGTGTTATTAGAACACAAGGCATCACCAAAGAGTAGCGGGCCACTTCATCGCATGCTAAATCCAATTAGGCATTGGTCAGAACTCGGATGTTGATATGTTTCCGTAATGGGGATATGTGCGTGCCCAGATAAATTGTTAGAAGCACATATGTTAATTCATCCCTTTCAATTGGACGGCCTATCTATTGGCAATTCCCGAGTGGAGGACGGATGTAACTAGAAGAAATGTAATCTGTGATAGTTCTATTATCTTATATTAGAATAAAAAGGAGTTTTAAACTTCTCTATGCCCATCTTTAATAGACTTAAAACGGAGTTTTAAACTTCTCTATGCCCATCTTTAATAGACTTAAAACGGAGTTTTAAACTTCTCTATGCCTATCATTATCTCCTTAGAATAATATCATGGTTCAATCTTAGTGTGAGTATCATTTTCACTTTTGGAATTTATTAGGGTAAAAAATTATTATTATTTTAGAATCTATTTCTTAATAATATTAATTAAATGATATTTTTGAAATTTATTGGTGTAAAAAAATACTATTATTTTAGAATCTATCTCTTAATAAGATTAATTAATAAATGTTTGATTAATTGTCATATATTTTAGATTTGATTCTATGGACTAATTAATATTTTTGGTATAGGTGAAGATGTTGGTTTGGAAGTTTATTGATATTTGTGGGCTTTGTTGTAACTGTACATGTATAATGGAAAATCTATATGGATTATCAAAACCTCAAATCAGGTTTAATTCCTCCAAGTTATGTTGGAGAGGGTTTAGACTAACCATTGCATACCTTCTAATTGATTACCACTCTAAGCATTGGTAAATATATAAATTTGAAAATTTACTATTTACATAGAAATTGAGCATGCAAGAACTAACTAAATCAATTCTTTTACTCACAATCAAATGCAACCCTCAAGATAAAGCAAAGAGTTAACAAAAATTGATAAAAACATATTATATGTTCACCAATACCAACCCCTATTGTGCTTAATGATGATAGATCTAATAATATGTGAGTACCTTCAATAGTAACATGAGGTTTCTTATGATGGATATGCTCAAAGTAACTTAATATAGTATCTTATTTATAGATTTTTTGCTATAAGATTGGATAGCTAGAATTAAAAATAAGGATCAAGTGTTCAAATTGGTTGAGTCCCTTGGAGAGATGGGAGGAGGACAAGAGGACAACTACTTTCACATGATTGGTTGATGGAGAGGGTAGATGGATTGAGGGGAAATTGATGGTGGAGACTCCCCTTGGGAGGATTGGATGGTAAGGATGAGAGAAAGGTACTTCAGAGTACCCTTGAGAGATGGAGAAGTCTTGCGACCTATGTGACATGGTATCAAGGCCATATCACATGTATAAATGATATGTCTATCTACATGTTTGTGGATTGTGCATTATCTGAGAAGGTTCCACTAATATTATGAATATGCCACTAAACGATTAGTAAATTAGTGCATGGAAAAAGGAAATTATATATTTGGGATGGAAAATTTTGAAAAATAAATATTTATATTCATTTATCTAAAAGAGGCTATAGAAGAATATTAATGTAGATTAATAATAATGAATAATAGATAACTAATAACTTTATATATATATATAAAGATACAAAAATTAAATAATTAATTAAATTAAATCATTCAATTTCAGATGTACATACTGATTTTGATAAGAACAAATCTATATATATTTTCTTCAAAATTACAAATCACAAAGAATGAAAATATCATAATAAAAATAATAAAAAGCTTGAAAGAACGAAAAGCATTGAAAAATTGACAGCTTACATATCTTTATTCAGTCAATTCCAACACAATAAATGTAACACCAAAAGATGATTACCCATCCCGGATTACAAACAATCTCACACATGGGCATGAAGATAAACATTGAATGTTTCCAAAATCATCACAGCATACGAAAAACGAAGACTTCTGGGCGGCCACCGAGATAAAACCAGGGCCCAGCTTATTCTGCACATTTTAAACAATTTTCTGTCTTTTCTAAACTGGATTGACTCTTATTAAACACCTTTTGGCGTGTATAAAGTGACAGAAGGATTGGTAAGTTGTCAGGTTAATGGCTGACAAGTTGCAAATTCAAATCTATTTATAATCGAGAGTTGTTTAGAATTTGCCGCTTGTAAATAACAACAGTTGCAGTGACCACTTAATCAATCTCTAATGGAGACAAAAGCCTTAATCAATTGTTTCTAGAAAAAACTGCCATTCTAAGGTCTCGTTTCGAGTAGAAACATTGTCAGATAACAAAAAAACATTCGCTTATACGGCTAACGTTTGGGAATGAAAATGTGCACTAGCTTAAGCTATCAATGTCTTGTATTTTGGTTGTGTAGAAAAATGGTTTTAAACAGTATCAAAGATATGGGAATATTTATAAACTATTTTATAAATTTACAAATTATTTAAAACAGAAATTTCTAATAATTATTTAAGGTTTTATAGTAGTTTGTTTTGTTTTTTAGAATTTTAGTTGTTTAGGATTATGTAGTATGAGCTAATTAATTTTTATTTTATTTTAAGTGTATATTAAAGATGTAGAAATCGAATCCAGCAATAAAAATATGGATTGTGGAAATCTGGTATCATTAACTAAAAGTACATTTAGATCATCTAGCTTCAATTTTACAACCTTCTAATTCAAAGAAAGAATTATATGTTCATATTATATACAAATAATGATGACAAATAACTTTTGTTAGGAAAAAGAAGGTGTCTAGACCTTATATTTTCTTAGCATGTTGAAGATACCTCAAGAAAGAGTCGGAAGTGGAATGTTGTTATTACAGGTGGAGTTGTGCATCAAGGCAATTTCTAATTCATGTTGAATTTGCATAGAATGTGAGTTTTGCAGTTACATTTTGGCAGGTGCAGTTTCACATGTGTAGGTTTAGTGACAATTGAAAACTTACCGTTATTCACATGTAGTGGTTTTGACACTTTCAATGTTGCATCCAGGGCTTAAATTTGATGGCTGTATGGCCATATTCAGTCATTTTAGCTGTAAAATACAATTAAAATTTTAGGAAGACTGTATAACTTGAAAGGAAAAAATTTAGTTAAACTGTCAAAATTTCTATATAATTATTCCTATATATGTTTTTTCAATCTACATATATTTTTCTTAAAATAGATAGCCTTTAATATTTGGAAGGCAACTTCAAATAAATGACCGTAAAAAAAAAATTGCTTGATAGGCAGGGTCGACCATCAAATTTAATCCCTAGTTGCATCTTTAGCCTTTGGCATTCAATTTTAGAAATGTTTAATTAATGCATTGTAAGCTCCTATATATTGAGCACTTATATTTTGGAGTGGTAGATTGTTGTCTAATTGAAGTGCCATTATGTTATCAAAATTACTCTAGAATCGAGAAGAAGTGTGAAGACTCTTGCAAGAGCATAGCTTTGCAATTATATTGTAACTTGTTTGTTGTTGCTGAATAGTATAATTGAGTTGTGTTTTTTAGTGTGGGGTTTTTTTCTCCTGAAAGGGTTTTCCCTCTATAAAGTATGTGTAATATTTGTATTGATTATATGTTTTTGATATGTATGTGCATCTAAATTTGTAATAGTTTAAAAGTGTTTAAAAAAAAATTCCAACTCTCTCCTACTTAGATTAGTGTAGGAAGCATCTTTCGTGCAATCATCTTTCTTTCAATTGGTATCAAAGCCTAGCCAACCTTGAGTCTCTTGTTGGGTTTGAAGGTTTTTTTAATCTAATATTTGTTTTAGGGGGATTTTTGTAGAAGAGTATTTTGTGACCTTGTTGCAAGAAAAATATGGAGAGAACACCTAGTAGAATCGAAATGGAGAAGTTTAATGGTGGAATCTTCGAGTTATGAAAGTTGAAGATGGAGGATATGCTCATGGATGGAAATCTATGGGAAAAAATATCCAATACAAAACCAGCTAGCACAACCTAGGAAGAGTGGGACTTGATTGATCAAAAATTCAAGGGTTTGATAAGACTTTGTTTGGTTAATTCTATGCTCTTGAACACACATGAAGGCAAGACTACAAAGTCCCTTTAGAAGAAACTTAGAGATATTTATCGAACTAAATCCCTAGTGAACATGTTATTCCTATGAAAGAAGTTGCATTCTCTGAAGATGTAAGGTGGAGGGTCCGCTATAGATCACTTGAATGTGTTGAACATGTTGATAGCATAAGTGGGTTCGCTTGGTGACAAGATTGAAGATGGGGGTCATTTCATGCTTCTATTATGTTCTTTTCCAAACTCATGGAATCACCTAGTAATGGCCAATAGGCATACTACCACTAGTTTCAAGATGGATGAGGTGGTTGCATCACTGTTATTTGAAGAGATATAGAGGGGATATTTTGAGATGGCTAAGGAGGGTCTTGTTATTCATGGAAGGCCTAAGATAATGGAAAGACGAAGGACAACAATTCAAAATATAAATCTTTGAGGAGATCTAAATCTCTTGGCAAGTCCAAGGAAAAATGTTGGAACTACAACAAATCTAGTCATTTCCATAAAAAGTACAAGGAGGAGAAGAAAAAAAAAGGTGAAAAGAATTTCTCAAATTCCAACTCTAAAAAATCCTCTCAAGATGATGTAAATGTTTTTGCCATAGATTTGGAAACATATGCATCAGAAGATGTGTGGTTAATAAACTTGGGTGCTTCTTTCCACATGACCTCACACAAGAGTTGATACTTGAATTATGAAGGATATGATGGTGGGAAGGTGTATCTAGGTGATGAATCTCATCTGAAGATTTTTCCAATCATGGTAGAGTCTAGATTAGATTCTTTGGTGGTAGAGTGAAGGGGATTGATAATGTATTGCATATATAGGGTTTGGAATAAAACCTACGCTTAATGAGTAAATTGAATGATTCAAGTGTGCAGGTTGTTTTATCGAGTGGAGGATGTTAAGAAAAAGAAGGTGTCTCAACATGTTATTTTTCTTAGTATGTTTTATTAAATTTTATTTATTTTATTATTTTATTATTGTAGCATAGAAAAATGGATCTTTTGATATTTTCACACTCTTTTGGGTCCTTCTTGTGGATGTTGGCTTAGTTTTTCCTTAATTTAGTGTTGTAATGTGGTTAACACATTCACATTAGATCTTGGGCCCTTGTGAACTAATAATAATTTTATGATGCCTACTAAAAGTGTTGTGAAGTGTTGTAACACACCTTCACACTTTTCTAGGATCTTATTAATATATTTCACCTAAATAACCTATTTTTATCATTTACCAAGCCTTATTTCAAAACGCTGTAAAGTGTTGTAAAAAAATTTCACACTTTTATAGGCTTGTCATTAATAATTGGACCTTTCTTATGCTTTAATTGGCCCCATTTTACATCTACAAGCCTCACTTAACTATATTTTTTGAAAATAATCCCAATAAACATCATTTAAAATATCTAAATTCTGAAACCCACTTTAAATGCCTTAGGTGGGACCCATTCACCATTAGGGGAGAATGAGTCCCCTTTGGCCCAAAATTCAAAATCAATTCAAGTTTCTGGTGGGTTTTTATTTTCTAAGATGCAAGGTTGGCCTATGATGTTGTATTTTTGAGAATTATTGTATAATCAAGTATAAATATGGTGTTTTTCTACTCATTTCACTCCCAACCAACCAACCAATTAGTCAATCAATCACTCAATCACTCTAAGCACTTCAATCATTTTCAAGTTTACATCCATTGGATCCATCACTTGCATGCTTGCAAAATTCTACTTCAAGGGTTTGGTGAGTTGTAGCATTGTCTTTGTTCATTTATCATTCTCTTTGTACATTTTATTTCATTTCAAGGGTTTAATTACCAACTTGGGATTTGACCAAGGAAAACCCCTATTCACTAACCCCACACCAATTTTTCCCTCTCTTTGCATGTGATTTATAGGTCTAAGTTGTAGATTTGTCAAAGAGAAATTCTGGAAAAGTTGTCATTAAATTATCAAAGCTATTCAAAGTTGGAAAAACCCTAAGAGAAGCTTGGAAAACACCTACAGGTCAAATTTGACAGTTTCAGACCCAGATTTGAACCAGGATCAGAAGTGTAGACCAAGAGCTACATATTCCACTTTTGAATTTCCAAAAATTTGGAAGTGGACTGATTTTCCATTAGTGGAAAATGAGTCCCAATTCCTAGGCTTAAACAAGAATTTTTCAGATCTAAGTACCCATATGTCTGAAACATGTTCTGAAACAATCTTCCCAAAGTAGGACTAAGTCACCTAGCTTGGCATATGAGTCCTAGTTGGCATCAATAGTGAATTCTTCAGGATTCCATAGCTCCTTTCCATCTCTTTCCAATCTCTAAGTGCACACTTTCAATTTCATAAGTTTATGTTACAGTTTACTTACATTTCTAGGTCTTTCTGCATATCACATTGTGTTTTCAAACATCTTGCATTTTCTAGGTTTACTTTTGGTAGTGAATATCTTTTATCAATTTTCAATCTCTAGAAAATACCCTTTGATAGATTTCAATCTCATTCACATTGGAATCTCAAGGGTTTGTTCTTGAGTGAGCCATTAAGATTTTTGTATCTCTCTCCTTTTAGGTTCAAAACCCTAGAAGTGTAAGGGAGACCCCCCACACAAAAATATTTGGTTCATTTTGGTTAACTTGCATTTAGAGCATTATATTTCTGATTTAGAGTACAATTACATCCTAGGAATGGCTTACATTAACATTGCATTGCATTTTACATTGTTTAATTTGCATTCTAGGGTTGTAAAATTTGCATTAGTGAAAAAATCATTTAGCTTGCATTATTGCACTTAATTTCATTAAAAAATAGTAGAATCCGCATTTTCATATCATATTTTCATTTGAAAATATAAAAAACATAAAAACCAATTCAAAATTTTTGAAAATTTTCAAAAAAATCACTACCTAGACTCATTCGCCACCCTGGGCGAAAAAGTCTAGTTGCATCTTTTTCATTGCATTTTTTGTCATCTACAGTTTATTTTCTAAATTTCTATTTTTTGTTGTTACCAAACTGTTTTTGTTTCCCAATTTTTTGTTTCATTCAATTTATTGCTTTTAGTTCAATTTCATTCATCTTGTGCAATCTAAAATTTGCATCATGGATATTTTTTTAATAAGATTTGGATGTCATTAAAGTCCTTACTAGATGTGTCAAGTTGTGCCTTTGGAACTAATCCTAATGACATTGAACTCACTCATGCTCCTTCAACTCCTAATGAATGTCCTCGTGATGTTGACATCATTGGAGAAGATGATGATAGCATGAATAAGTTCCTAAACGATTTCCTTAAGAACCTTGAAGCTAATGCATCTTTTTATCCATCCATGAACTAACCACATTATCCTACAGTACCACCTCCTAAGATGTGTGGTTACTTACATCCTGAAATATAAGTTGAACTGAAGTTCCCTACACAAGGTGAACCTAGTTCCTTTAAACAAGCAAACACTCCACCATTTTATGATAATAAAGTAACAAACACTCCCATCAACCTTAAAGATACATATGGAAAAGGATTCACTATCTTGAGAAAACAATGGTGTAACACAACAAGTGAACATGAAATGCATCAACTCTTAGAGCAATTACCAACCAATGAAAATACCAAGGGGATAGGCTATAAAGATCCCCCTCATAACAACAATCCTCCTAGAGAATATATAGGGCTTCGTGATGATGCCACAGTGATCTTTGATTCTCCCCCTAACCAAAATGTCCTTCTTCCTCGAGAGTAACCCTTGACTAACAATAATGACAAGGATGAAAAGATCCCATTGGGTCCTCCTTCAATTAGAGAAAAAGGTGAATCTAGTAAACGCAAACGACCTTACAAGTTACAAAAATTAAATTTTCCTCTCCATCCACCACCTGAAAGTGAAAGGAAATTACAAATACTTTTAAACAAAGATCTAATATTATTACCACCTATGAATAGGTTGGTGATATATCCTAAAGATGCCAAAGTACCACATTGTGCATATCATCGAGTTCTTGGACATAGTAGTGATGAGTGTCGTACATTGAAAGAAATATTGAGCAAGAATCATTTCGATCGATAATTTCTATCCAGTGATCCCATGACATACTCTCCTACTCCTTGTCATGTAATAGTTGTATAAAATTCTCTTCTCACTATTACCTAACCTTTCCCATCACCTATCTCGGCTCATTCTTGTCTCACACTCAATGGGCGCAAGTAATTGTAATACTTGTTCTAGTAATGCATTTTTCATTGTCCCTTTGGTTCGTCATCTACCTTCCACTTATATAGACTGAGATTGAGGGGAAAATGACTTGCTCGATTGTTGACTCACATTTTCCTTACTATTCTTTCGTATTTTCTTTTTCTTTTGCATTTTCTTTTGCATGATTGCATGTGTGTAATGTGATCCCCTATGATGTTTTGTTTTATGTTCTCTCTCTGTGACATTCCTCTATTTGTACCTTCATTCTTCTAAGTTATGTCATGCATCTCCTTTTCTTTTTATCTTTCATGTCTTCTTTTTGAGGATGACGCAAGGTATTGAGGCATTCATGTCTCTTTCATGTTGAACCAAAAGGAATTTTTTATTTTCTTTTACCTTTTTTGTTTGCCTTTTTTAATTTTTGACTTGTTTTTTTCTTTTGTGGGTGACGCAAGGCATTGAAACATTCATGTATCTTTCAAGTTGACCCAAAAGGCCCTTTTTCTTTTCTTTTACCTTTTTCACTTGTCTTTTTCTTTTTTTCTTGTCTTTTCCTTTTGGGGATGACGCAAGGCATTGAGACATTCATGTCTTCTTCATGTTGACCCAAAAGATTTTCCTTTTTCTTTCACCCTTTCTTTTTCATTTGTCTTGTGTTTTCCTTTTGCGGATGACACAAAGCGTCAAAAAACCCTATGTCTCTTTCATGTTGACCCAAAATATTTTTCTTTTTTTCAATTCTCTTTGTGTCATTCTTCCAATTCTATGTGCATTTGGGGGATGATGAGAGTTCCAAGCTCTTTACACAAAAATGCAACAAAGAACATATTGATCCTAAATCCACAGATCCCTTATGTTTTTGGTGTTTTCATTTTGGGGTAACTCCTCTCTTTTCTTTTTCTCTTGCATGACGTAGCTTTACTTGGAAACATATGACTTGGCATAGGGATTTTCAAGTTGGATCTCATGTCTTTCTTTCTTTTTTGCATTTTTCATTTCCTACTTTAAAGTAATTTCTCACAACATGGTATTTAGAAATTTTTTTAAAGTGGGGGCTTTACATTGGCATTATTCTTTTGCATTATTCTTTTTGGTTCTTAGTGTAGCCTTCTTACTTCATACGATCTATTTGTTGCCTTGTAGATGACATTGGGTATAGTGTCCTTCATGAGTGTGATATATCTTAGCATATTACATTCCTCTTGGTGGCTTGATGTGACACATTGCATCCCCCAAGTTGCAAATTTTATATTCTTTGATTGATCCTCTCCTCGAGACATTAGGCACAATGTTTCCTAAGTTAAAGACCCCACATGAACTAAGCAAGACTCCTTTGAACATTCTTTTCATTTTTCATTTGTATTTATATGGCCACCTTGCATAATACAACTTGTATGCCTGTAGTGCCATCATGTTTGTTCATGAGCTCCAAGCATACAAAGTTTTTCTTGACTCATGAAGCTTGAAAATCCATTTTCTTTTGTGGCACCTTATTAAAGTTATCAGGAGGTATAAATTTGGTATGGTTGAGTGGGAAGCCCATTCTGAGGCATGAATTTCCCCATAGCAAACTATGTGTGTGGGAGTGCATACCATCCATGAGTGTATATTTCTCACCTTCTAGGACTTCTCACCTAATGAACAACCATGAGTTTCATCGCCTCAAAGTGAGTATGCATTTCCCAAAAAAGAAAACCTAGATTTGATCCACATCAGGATGGACAAATGATTGAAGCTTGATCATAATCTCTCTTTTCTTTTCTTCCTATCCTTTTCTCCCTTTCATATTTGGCATTGTATCATTGGCCTTGTCACTGCTTTTATCATTTTCATGTGTGTTCCCTTGTGATTATGTTTGGTTTGCTATGGGATCTTGATCCTAGGGGCTTGATCACCCCTCTTCATTATTTTTGTCTCATCTTGCCAGCATAGATTCATTCAGATCCCTCTTGATGTGTGTGTTTGGCTACTTTAGTGTGAGTTTGAAGTAGGTTCCTCCTCTCACTAAAGTGGGGGCTAAATGTAGCATATAAAAAATGAATCTTTAGACATTTTCATGCTCATTTGGGTCCTTCTTATGGATGTTGGCTTAGTTTTTCCTTGATTTAGTGTTGTAATGTGGTTAACACATTCACATTAGATCTTGGGCCCTTGTGAACTAATAAGAATTTTATGATGCCTTGCAAAAGTGTTGTAACACACCTTCACACTTTTCTAGGATCTTATTAATATATTTCACCTAAATTACCTCTTTTTATCATTTACCAAGCCTTATTTCAAAGTGTTGTAACAAACTTTCACACTTTTCGAGGCTTTTCATTAATAATTGGACATTTCTTATGCTTTAATTGGCCCCATTTTACATATACAAGCCTCACTTAGGTGTATTTTTTGAAATAATCCCGATAAACATCATTTAAAATATCTAAATTCTGAAACCCACTTTAAATTCCTTAGGTGGAACCCATTCTCCATTAGGGGAAAATGATCCCCCTTTGGCCCAAAATTCAAAATCAATTCAAATTTCTAGTGGGATTTTATTTTCTAAGATCCAAGATCAGCCTATGATATATTTTCGAGAATTATTGTATAATCAAGTATAAATATAGGTTTTTTCTACTCATTTCACCCCCAACCAATGAACCAATTAATCAATCAATCAATCAAGCACTCTAAGCACTTCAAGCATTTTCAAGTTTAGATCCATTGGAGCTATCACTTGCATGTCTATAGAATTCTACTTCAAGGGTTTCGTGAGTTGTAGCATTGTCTTTGTTCATTCATTGTTCTCTTTCTACATGTATTTTATTTCATTTCAAGGGTATAATTACCAACTTGGGGTTTGACCAAGTCAAACCCCTATTCACTAACCCCACAACAATTTTTCCCTCTCTTTGCATGTGATTTACAAGTATAAGTTGCAGATTTGTCAAAGATAAAGGTTGGAAAAGTTGTCATCTAATTATCAAAGCTATTCAAAGTTGTCAAAACCCTAAGACAAGCTTGTAGAACACCTACAAGTCAAATTTGATAGTTTAAGAACCGAATCTGAACCAGGAGAAGAAGTGCAGACCGAGAACTATAGATTCCACTTTTGAATTTCTAAAAATTTGGAAGTGGACTAATTCACCATTAGTGGTGAATGAGTTCCACTTCCCAGGATTAAACAAGAATTTTGCAGATCTGAGTACCCATTTGTCCAAAACCTATTTTGGCACAGTCTTCCAAAAGCAAGACTAAGTCACCCAGCTTGGCGTATGAATCTCAGTTGACATCAACAATGAATTCTTTAGGATTCTAAAGCCCCTTTCCATCTCTTTCCAATATCCAAGTGCACAGTGTCAATTTCATAAGTTTTTGTTACAATTTACTTACCTTCTAGGTCTTTTTGCATATCACATTGTGTTTTCAATCATCTTGCATTTTCTAGGTTTACATTTGGTAGTAAATCTCTTTTATCAGTTTTTCAGTCTCTAGGAAAATCCCCTTTGAAAAATTTCAATCTCATTTGCATTGGAATCTCAAGGGTTTGTTCTTGAGTGAGCCATTAATATTTTTTTACCTCTCTCCTTTTAAGTTCAAAACCTTAGAAGTGTAAGAGAGACCCAACAAAAAAATCTTTGGTTCAATTACTTATGGGTTTCACTTGTTGAAGACAACTCAAGAAAGAGTCATAAGTGGAAAGTTGCTATTACAGGTGGAGTTGTGCATGAAGGTGATTTCTATTCCATGTTGAGTTTGCATGGAATGCAAGCTTGGTAGGTGTAGTTATATTTTGATAGGTGCAATTTTTACATGTGTAGGTTTGGTGACAAATGGCAGTTGCAGTGTTGCATGTGGTGAAAATTGAAAACTTACCATTATACATGTCTAGTGATTTTGGCACTTTTCATGTTGCATCTTTAGTCGTTATGCGTGGAATGCGAGCTTGGTAGGTGTAGTTATATTTTGGTAGGTGCAATTTTTACATGTGTAGGTTCGGTGACAAATGGCTATTGTAGTGTTGCATGTGGTGAAAATTGGAAACTTACCATTATGCATGTCTAGTGATTTTGGAACTTTTCATGTTGCATCTTGAGCCTTGGGCATTTGATTTTAAAAAATTCTAATTAATGCATTGTGAGCTCCTATATGTTGAGCACTTGTATTTTGGAGTAGTAGATTCTTGCTTTGTTGAAGTACTATAATGCTGCTAGAATTAATCTAGAATCGAGAAGAAGTGTGAACACTCCCGCAAAATCATAGCTCTACAATATATTGCAACTTATTTTTAGTTTTGAACAATATAATAGAGTTATGTTTTGGAGTGTGGATTTGCTCTCTTGAAAGTGTTTTCCCCACATAAATTTTATATTTAATATTTTCCTTATTTATCTATTTTTGATATGTATGTGCATTTAAATATGTAACAGTTTAAAGGTGTTAAAGAAAATTTTGCAACTCTTTCTTGTTTAAATTGGTGTAGGAAGCATCTTCTGCACAATTAGCTTCCTTTCAAATTTTAGATCTTTCCTAACCTAGTTACAATTATACTCCTATCAATTATGCATTTATGACAAGCTAAATTTCACTTTTCTAAGTGAATGAATGTGAAGCATAATAACCTTCCACTTGGCTTAATAATTTGTTGAGATATGGTTTGAGGTGAATTCAAAGTGCATATAAAGATTCTTTTTAGATCAAAATTATGAATCATATCAATAATATAAATATTTCATATAAGTGCTAAATGAAAATCAATAATGTAAAATATATTTAAGGTAAGAGCTAGATATGACATAAGATAATAAGACAATCAAGTATATAACAACATATAACTATAATAGTAAATTAGAAAATATATAATGATAAATCAAACATATATAAATGAAAGAGTTCAAGTACAAATATACTTATTTTTGTTCAACTACCAAGAAACATTTTTTTTGTATTGCTCACTTTTGTGAAGATAAAATCATAAATAAATTTGAGATGTATATAATAAACCTTTGAATCCTTCAAGAACCTTGCATTCATTTTTTTCCTAAACAATTTTCAAGAAAAAAGAAAGTAATTCATTGATTTTTAATGTTCAAAATATAATTAAACATCTTATAAATAAAATCAAAATCATATAATATAATTTCCAAATTATTCATCGTCACTAGTCAAGAGCCAATAATGTATATTTTTATATTATCATTAGACTAACTAATAATTTTTCACCATCTCAAAGCGAATGAAGCTAGGTAAACATTGGCAAGAATTAAAAAGAAAATTGAATGGTTCTAAGGATGTCTAAAGGGGTTTTCAAGTATTAAAATATTACAATGGCAACAATATGATGGAAATTAAAACATGTGTTATGAAAAATGAGAGCACTAAGAGGAAGGAAACTAATGAGATTAAAATATATAAAGTAATTATTAGGATAATTGCATCCTTAATTTAGTAGTGAGAGATTCCAATCATATTATATCATATTCAATAATGGGATTATGAAGAATATCGGTAATTGAAATTTATATCTACATGTTTTCTATTCTTAGTTAAACCTTCTTTAATTTTATACAATTTATTATTAAATATTCCACCTACCATTTTTGATAGATTTAAATCTCTCTTTTTATTTTTACCTCTTGTAATTAGGGGAGAAGACCCATTATCCAACAGGGCTAACTTCACGCAACCATATAATTCAAACCGTATGTTGAATTGGAAAAAAAATTATGGGCTTTTTTCACTCACGAGTTAAGTGCTTATAACTAAGGTTTTGGATTTTGTTCAATTTGGTCAAGTGCGGGAGCATTGGATATGTGCGCGGGGGTCAAAAAGACACCTTTTAGAGGTGTCATCTACTCACCGCCACCTAACGTCCCAATATCCGCCAGCTATAACCACCAATTTTATTTTTTTTAAATAACTAAATGTGTCACTATTAAAATTTAATTAAAAATATTTTATCATTCAAATCCACTCAAAATTCAATGGGTCTAATTCACTTTAGCACCTTATAAAATCATTTTGGTGCCCATTAAAAATCACTCCTACATATTAATCTCCTAACATCAGCACTAGACACCAAACACATTACACCCCAATTAATCTTCATTTAGGGTTTGATTAATGCATATGACTAATTTTTTTTGTAGGTATCCCATTCTTTTCCCTCATTTTACCACATGCTCTGTCTGGAAGGTTCTCAGCGATGGAAGCAAATGTAGATGGTGGCAACTCTCCATGGATCATGTTGGTTTGCATGCCTAGAGGTAACAACAAATACCATTCTCCTTTGAATATGCAAACAATGGTACTGGTTAATCATTTTCTTTTGCATCTTTCATGACCCGTTAAGGGTTTATTTGATGATTGAAAAATTATTACTACTTTTTTATGAAATAAATCATTCCTCTTACACTCCTTTTCACCATTTGTTGTTTGATTTTGAGGGGTCATGGTGCTGGTGTTTTACACATGAGTTTTTTTGGGGTTAAATGATTTCCTCTCCTCATTTTACTGCGCGCTCATAGCCTCGTAAAGTCGATTGTATCATGATTTTATCTATAGAAATGACAGAGGAATTTCATGGGTTTGACCACATGTTTGTAAAAAACATTTTTTTGGTTTGCATCAGCTTTTTTATAAAAAAACCCATGTGAATATGGACATAAATCGGTAAGCCCATTTAGTATACGCCATTTTTATGAAGACCCTTGCTTTTTTTTTTTTTCCAAATACGGGTTTTTTTGGGGTTAAATGATTAAATACAACCTAGTAAAGTCGATTGTCTCATGATTTTGTCTCTAGAAATGATGAGGAATCTCGTGGGTTTGACCACATGTCTGCAAAATAATATTTTTTGGTCTGCTTCAACCCTTTTTATAAAAAACCCATGTCACAATGGGCATAAATCGACAAACCCATTTAAAATAGGGCATATTTGTGAAAACCCTTGCTTGGTTTTTTCCAAATTTGTGTGCTTAAAGAATTAATCTCATGAAACCCTTGCCTGGAATATTTTGCATCTATTTGAAAATGCACTTTTGTATTGCTGTGAGTGAGGAATTATTATTATGAAACCCTTGGTTAATTTCTTGTGCACATTTCTGAAAACCCAAGTGTGTAATCAGTCTACCTATGTTAAAATTAATATCCTATTGATGTTGAATATAGCACAACTTCTTTCATTTACTATACAATGTGCTTTGTACATTCTACTTATAGTTAATTTCATGAGTTGTGCATTTAACATTTATATTTATGCACTATCTTTTTACTTTACTTTATAAGTAAATGAATGTATTTTTTGGTGACAATTTTTTCCTTACAAACCCCATTTACAAATTAAAAAATCTATGTGTTCATTTAATATTTTTGGTTCTCTTAGCTTCCATTTTCATTATATATGTATATACATCTCTATATGACTGTGTCTATTTTTGTATATATATACACACATAGACACTCTCATATATATACATATATATAGATATATGTTTGTATGTTTATATATATATTCTGTACATATATGTATCTGTATACATATATAAACATACAAACATATATATATATGTGTGTGTGTGTGTGTGTGTGTGTGTGTGTGTGTGTTTGTGTATTTGTATGTATGTATATATAAACAAACAACTTATTCAATCTATAAATGAATGTGTACAATGTTAGTTATATTTATTCTATATGACTATGAAAGACATTCGCACACTTCTTAACCATTACACCTGAAAATGGTGGATAATATATTGGGAAAAAAACTTTATTTTGAGGTTGTACACAATAAACACTTGCCCATTTTGTATAGAAAGGGTAATTTACAAAAATCTAAACATTCTATAATATCTACAAATTGAATTCTTCTAATTTTTGTAGCAATTCTTTCAGCATGGTCATGGGTAATTTGAAAATTTTATCATTGTATGCAATTTGAAGTTCTTTAATTATTATACACACAGCTTATTGAATTTGTAAATGAATGTGTACAATGTTATATATATAAATATATATATATATATATATATATATATATATATATATATATATATATATATATATATATATATATATATATATATATATATATATATATATATCATTGTACACATTCATTTACAAAATCTATGTCTCTTGTCTCTTATTCATTAAGAAAATTGATATATGTGTGTGTATCATTTGTCGATCCTTTCAAAATGCAAAAAATGGTACTGGTTAAAAAAATTCTTCTACATATTATTGAATTTGTAAATTATGAATGTGTACAATGTTAGTTATATATAACACAACTTATCAAATTTTCAAATGAATGTACATACAATGTTTTTGAAAGAGGAAAAAATGGGTTTTACAAGGACCCAAAACCACAAAGTTTACAAACTAAAGATAAGATTGTTAAATACACTAAAAGCAGAAAGGCTGTAAAAAAAAGAACAAGAAAATTCCATAGCCACCAAAAAGGCCAGCGAAGGCCACATAACCCAAAAATCAGACAAAACACCAACACCAACTAAATTTGGGTCTTTGATAAATCTATAGTCTCAACTTCCAAATCGTTCATGTCTTGAACCCCCCTCTTTAAAATCTGAACCATCTAGGTAGTAGGAGGCACTTTCCTTTTAAGTTTGGCATGGGTCCTTTTTGAAATACCTTGGTTCTTGTTCTTTCTTTTATGCTTGTTCTCTTCCAGGTCAACAAACAACGAACCTTGCTGCATTTTTTCTAGCTTTTCAGACATAGCATTGATGATGATGGCATTGTGCCTAGCCATTTTATGGTTTTGTTCCACAACATTTTTCATGTTCTTTTTAATTTTGACCATTTCAGCTTCTAGAGACTTGTACTTATCCTCAATGTCACCTTCTCCCATACTAGTGATGTTCTTTTTCCGTTTTCCTTCTTCGTTGCTGACAGCGACTAGCTTCAATTCCAGCTCCTATGACTTGCTATATAGAGCCCTATTTCTTTGATTAAGATCATTAATTTCTTGATAGGCCCATTAAAAAACCCTAAAAATGTCACCAATGCCATTTCTTGCAGAGGCAAGAATATCGCCAGAGTGAACCTAGTCTAATATGAGGTTAACATCATCTGGGTTGGAATGTACATACAATGTTAGTTATATATAACAAAGCTTATTGAATTTGCAAATGAATGTGTACAATATTAGTTATATATAACAAAGCTTATTGAGTTTGCAAATGAATGTGTACAATACTATATATATAAGATTGAACACATTCATTTGCAAATTCAATAAGCTGTGTGTTTGAATTTGTAATTGAAACCCATTGTTCAAATACGTTTCGTTTGACTGTCCAATACAATAGACTAGCATTTTCTTATATTTTTCTACTTTCCAATGCACATACAATATGCCAACATACATATATTTGTCATTTTATATTATGGGTCTCTTGTTCATTCAACAAATAAATATATGTGTGTATATGTTGCCTATCCTTTCAAAATGCAAACAATGGTACTGGTTAATCATTTTCTTCTGCATCTTATTGAATTTGTAAAAGAATGTGTATAATATATATATATATATATATATATATTGTACACATTCATTTACAAATTTTGTGTCTAACGTCTTGTTTTCATTGAGTAGATCGATATATATGTTTGTATCCTTTTCCTATCCTTTCAAAATGCAAACAATGGTATTGGTTAATCATTTTCTTCTGCATCTTATTGAATTTGTAAAAGAATGTGTATAATATATATATATATATATATATATATATATATATATATATATATATATATATATATATATATATATATATATATATATATATATAATACATTGTACACATTCATTTACAAATTTTGTGTCTAATTGAGTAGATCGATATATATGTTTGTATCCTTTGCCTATCCTTTCAAAATGCAAACAATGGTATTGGTTAATCATTTTCTTCTGCATCTTATTGAATTTGTAAAAGAATGTGTACAATGTTATATATATATATATAACACAACTTATAAAATTTGTAAATGAATGTGTATAATGATATATAACACAACTTATTGAATTTGCAAATGAATTTGTACAATGTTTTATATATAACAATATATAACATTGTACACATTCATTTACAAATTCAATAAGCTGTGTGTTTGAATTTGTAAATGAACGTGTATAATGTTTTATATATAGCATTGTACACATTCATTTACAAATTCAATAAACTATGTGTTTGAATTTGGAAATGAATGTGTGCAATGTATTATATATATATATATACAATACATTGTACACTTTCATTTACAAATTTTGTGTCTCATGTCTCTTGTTCATTGAGCAGATCGATATATATGTCTGTATCGTTTGCCTATCCTTTCAAAATGCAAACAATGGTACTAGTTGATTATTTTCTTCTACATCTTTCAAGACCCATGAATGGGTTATTCACTGATTGAAAAATTATTACTACTTGTTTATGAAACAAATTAGTTCTCTTCAATGCCTTTTCACCATGTGCTATTTGATTTTGTCGGGTCATGGTGCTAGATTTTTTTCCCACATTGTACACATTCATTTAAAAATTCAATAAGTTGTGTGTCCATGGTGTGAGGTAACAACAAACATCATTCTCCTTTCAAAGTGGAAACAATGGTACTCCTAATTCTCATTAGGATGCAATTAAATTATATATGTATGTATACACATATGTTATATATATATATATATGTATGTATGTATGTATGTATGTATGTGTGTATGTATGTATGTATGCATGTCTATATGTATGTATGTATGTATGTATGTATGTGTGTGTGTATGTATGCACATACATATACATATATATTATTATTATTTACATGCATAATATATATATATATAGTATAGTATATATATATATATATATAGATATATATATATATATATATATATATATATATATATATATATATATATATATATATATAATATATATGTATATGTATGTATGTATGTATGTATGTATGTATATACCTTCCAGATGCGTGAGAACCTTCTAGAGAGATCGCACAGTAAAATGATGGAAAAGAATGGGATACCCCAAAAAAAACATTAGTTGAATATGCATTAACTGGACCCCAAATGAAGATTAATTAGGGTGCAATGTGTTTGGTGTCCGGTGCTAATGTTAGGAGATTAATGTGTAGGAGTGATTTTTAATGGGTGCCAAAATGATTTTATAAGGTGCTAACATGAATTAGGCCCATTGAATTTTGAGTGGATTTGAATGATAAAATAGTTTTAATTAAATGTTAATAGTGACACATTTAGGTGTTTTTTTTCTTTACAATGTATATCAGTGATTTTCTGCAATGTATATGTATGTATATGTTTATATGAATACATACATGTATGCTTATGTTTCTATGAATTTTTTCATGTATGCTTATGTTTCTACGACTATATGCATGCATATAAACATGCAAAAAATCACAGATATATAAGGCTCCCCAAATAAACATTGAATCCAAATATAATGCAGAATTCAGTCATATCATCTCTAAAAACCTACATAACTGGCAACTACAAATTCAAATGCTATAAAAAATTCAAATTTGAGACACAACAATCAAATTGAATGCATTCAATTGTTAGATTCAAATTTCCAAATAGTAGGGAGAATAGCCAATGACATTCACAATTATTCTCCTCTAGTAATATCCTCTCCATACTATAGACCATTGAATGGAATCCTTTGCACATTCCTCATATATCCAAGGGTGACGAGAAACAATGAATATAAGTTGAATAAATCTTGGTATACAATTCTATTAACATTTAGATGTTTTTACATATATTTATGTTTTCCATAAGGAACTTTTAATATGTTGAACTTGATTAATTATGTGCTCTTGTACATGCATTATTTCAAAGGTTGCATGATGTTTGTATGTTACTAGCCTTAGTTGTTACTACCCGTGGTTGTAAATATTTTCTTGCAGGCATGGGAGAACAAGGAGAGGTGGTGCATCAATGTTCATGGTGGGCAGTTCGGTAAATGTGTTTGTCAACACACCAAAAAATTAAGGACTTTTTGTTCATATGGCTCTAAGTTTGAATTATCGTTCTTTATTGTTCACTAACTAGTATGTCTTTTCATTTATTTCATTAACTATTGTCCATGTTTGTTAGTTCTATTATATTTGTTTGTTGTGCCAGGGATGTCAAATGGCTAGGATGTTGTAAAGAGCATGTCAAATTGCAAGATTACATTTCAGGTAAAGTCTTTCAACACATTACTTTGGTTGTGACCCGATAGACATTGTGTTCATTTTTCTTATTCATTGTAAACATACATTTACAATTTACAATTAGATTGATTTCCAACTGTAGGTGTTGAATTTTTTTAATTTCAAATATATTAATTTATGGATATGCTACATATAGATGTATAGATATATGGATGCATATACTTAGTTGTGTATACATACATACATACATACATACATACATACATTTATATATATATATATATACACATGTATGTATACATACATACATACATACATACATACACACACACACACACACACACACACACACACACATACATACATACATATATATACAAATATATACATACATACATATACATACATACATACATATACATACATACATACATACATACATACATACATATATGCATACATACATACATATATATATATATATATATATATATGTATGTATGTATGTATGTATGTATACGCAACTAGGGAGGTTGTAAAGAGCATGTCAAATTGCAAGATGACATTTTAGGTCAATTCTTTCAAGACTTTACTTTGGTTGTGACATGGTAGACATTGTGTTCATTTATGATGTTCATTTTTCTCATTCATTGTAAACTTACACTTACAATTTACAATTAGATTGATTTCCACTTACACTTACACTTACAATTTATGGATATGCTACATATAGATGTATAGTTATAAATATATGTATGCATATAATTAGTTGTGTATACATATATATACACACACACACACACATATGTATATGCATACATATACATATATATATATGTATGCATATGCATAGTTGTATGTATATATATATATATATATATATATATATATATATATATATATATATATATATATATATATATATATATATATATGTACGTAATTTTATGAATTTCAATTACATACATTTCTTAATGTACATTTAAATTTTCAACAATGTTAGTTAGATGAATACAAACAACACAAGTCCAATTTGTATCACCAAAAGCATAGATCATTAACTTGGACAACTCCCAAAACATGCCTAGGATGAAATCATATTTATTACAACATAAACATGATTAAGACAAAGTTGGAAAGAAGACAAGGAGTCTTCAGTCTTACAAAAAACACAATGGCACAAATCGAAGTAGATAAGTTCACAATAGACTACCATTCAGTTTTACAAAAATAGACACTAGTATCCTTTGGCTATCTAAGACAAAAAAACTAGTATCCTTTGGTTGTCCAATACTATAGACTAGCATTCAGTTTTACGAAAAAAATAATAGCACACTTCGAGGTCAAAAAGTTCGCAAAAAAAAATCCCTAATTAGACATCCATAGATCTGATTAAGAAGTGGTGTGTCCTTGGGGGTCAACTAACTCCGCATCAATTGGAGAAGATGTTAAGGACTATAGATTGTTCTATATGGTACTTGCTATATAAGCAAGCAATGCCTGATTTGCCTCTGGAGTGAGCTATAACTATTGAGAGTAGCCTTCAGAAGACTTGTTTTGTAGGATGATAAGAGAAACAAAGGTTGGAGACAAAATGTTAATCATGTCCCTTAAAATTGAATGTTGACTTGGAAGAGGAGTTGTAGGAGTACTCTTACTTTTATTTCTTTCTACTCTTTCTACCTACTTTTGGTTTTCCTTCAACTATCGAGCAATATTTGCTTGCTCCCTTTGAAACTCCTTTTGATGTCGCTGCCTCAACTTCTCCTCTGCAATTTTCTATTTTTTTACAGCATGCTCCAATCTCTTTGTCTCCCTCTATGTGAGGATTGCTTCTCTTTCTACCTTCTTTTCAGCCATTTTCTCCATTTTCCTTTGCTACAATTCTTTGTTTATTTGTTTTTGTGCCTCTTGTTACATGATTAAACTACTAGTTCTTGTTCAATTTTGGTTTCCTCAATGTTTTTTGGGAAAAATCCTTCTTCTTTTGTTGGATTTGGGGGATTTCTTGCAAAATAGGTTTCCACAAATTGTCCAATTTGTTCCTCATTCCAACCTGCTATCCTCAAACAAGTCTTTTCTACCATGAATTGTGCCTCATCATTAGCTGTATCACCTTATATTTTTCTCCCAATATGGTTCCTTCCTCTTCAACCATGAAATCTTGGCTTGACCCCATATCCAAGTCAAGTGCATGCCGATCTAATGGAAAAATTCTTATTCTTTTAAAACCACTTGCAATGTTATTAGGAGTCAAAGCTTGTGTAAGAGCTTTGCTAGCAAATGTTGCCAACTCTTCCCTTCCAATGTCAAGTTGAGGATATGTAGAGAGCCATATACTCCTATGCTGTTTGAAGTAGTTTTTGAATGGTGAGAACACATTGACATCAAGGGGCTACAATTTGTGGCTTCAATGTGTTGGAAGTGTGAGAAAATCTATTCCCATAGTCTTTGCTTCTTCGATCGTTTTGAATGCCACATGACTACCATGACCGTCAAAGATGAGAAGTTGTCTATTTTTTGGTGACACCCCTCCTGCGACATTTCTTGAAAAGTGTTTTAACCATTCCAAAAATAATTATTTGGTCATCCTAGCATGCTCTTAGATTTCCATGCATTCCCTTGGCTCACAACTAACAATATAGTTTCTAATGTTCCTTTTGGACTTGAACAAATAGTAACCAGGTATAGCTTGACTTGTTGCACTAACACAAGCTAGAATAGATCCATTATCTACTTTTAGAAATTAATTGTGGAACACATTTCATCCCTTCTTTTGCAATAATTCTCATTGCACAATTTCTTCCATCCTACACACCTGTTTCATCGCAGTTCCATATTTTGTTGGGCCCATAATTGTGTTTGTTGTACAACTCCTCCAAGTTATCATAGAATGAAAAAAATATTTTGGGGCATAGCATTATAGCTTGATCTATGTCCACTCCTTCGGCTGTTCGAATTTTCAGATCGAGATGCCTTTGAAAAAATCCAACCCACCATGACCTCCTTGGTATCCAATTTGTGAATGGGTTAGGTCTCACTCAAACCATTTGGGCCACTGTTGACTTAAGTTGTGAGACTTGAAGGCCATGGCCAATATTAGCCATGTCTTTGCACCACTACACAATTTCAGCTTCTTCTTCTTCATCAGATAGGACTATTCGTGGCCCCTTCCTTTTTGTGGATGTCACACCATTGAGCCATGCCTACAAACTCCTTGGCAAGATTCCCCATTTGATTACCGAACCTCTAATTGATATTCATACATATAGTTACATGTATGCATATATATATATATATATATATATATATATATATATATATATATATATATATATATATATATATATATATATATATATATATATATATATCTATAGTATAATAAATATATATATATATATATATATATATATATATATATATATATATATATATATATATATATATATATATATATATATATATATATATATATTTATACATAGATATATATATATATATATATATTTATAGATAGATATATATATGTATATATATCAATGTACAAAACACATTATACAGAAAATGAAAGAAGCTGTGTTGTACTCAACAATGATAGGATATTAATTTTAACAGAGGTAGATCAATTATAGACTTGGTTTTCAAAAATGTGCACAAAAAAGTCACCAAGGGTTTCATACTAATTATTCCTCAGTCACAGGAATAGAGAAGTTTGTTTTCAGATAGCTATCGAATATTCCATGCAAGGGTTTCATGAGATTAATTCCTTAAGCACACAAATTTGGAAAAAAACAATCAATGGTTTTCACAAAAATGGTGTATAATAAATTGGCTTGTCGATTTATGCCCATATTCACATGCTTTTTTTATAAAAAGGTTGATGCAAACCAAAAAATCATTTTTTGTAAACATGTAGTCAAACCCACTAAATTCCTCTATCATTTATGCAGACAAAATCATGATACAATCAACTTTACTAGGTCGTGAGCACATGGTAAAATAAGGAGAGGAAATAATTTAACCCAAAAAAAAGTTGTGTAAAACACCAGCACCATGAACTGACAAAATCAAACACATGGCAAAAGGTGTTGAAGAGGAATGATTTATTTCATAAACAAGCAGTAATATTTTTTCAATCATTGAATAAACCCTTCATGGGTTGTGAAAGATGTAGAAGAAAATGATTAACCAGTACCATTGTTTGTATTTTGAAAGGAAAGGCAAAGGATACAGACATATATATTGATCTTCTCAATGAACAAAAGACAAGAGGCACATAATTTATAAAAGAATGTGTACAATGTTATATATATATATAATACATTGTACACATTCATTTACAAATTCAAACACATAGCTTATTGTATTTGTAAATGAATGTGTACAATGTTATATATAAAACATTGTACATATTCATTTACAAATTCAAACACATAGCTTATTGAATTTGTAAATGAATGTGTACAATGTTATATATAAAACATTGTACATATTCATTTACAAATTCAAACACATAGCTTATTGAATTTGTAAATGAATGTGTACAATGTTATATATATAACATTGTACAAATTCATTTTCAAATTCAATAAGTTGTGTTATATATCATTATACACATTCTTTTACAAATTCAATAAGATGGAGAATAAAATGATTAACTAGTACCATTTTTTTCATTTTGAAAGGATAGGCAAAGGATACACACATATATATCGATTTGTTGAATGAACAAGATACACATAATATAAAATGACAAATATATGTATGTTGGCCTGTTGTATGTGCAATGGAAAGTAGAAAAATATAAGCAAATGCTAGTATGTTGTATTGGATAGCCAAACGAAACATATTTAAATAGAGTTATATACATATATATATGTGTGTTTGTGCATTTATATATGTATATATGTATTTATATGTAAGTATATGTATGTATGCATTTGTATATATATCTGTGTATATGTTTTTAAATACATAATACACATATATACACATATATTAAATGCATATATATAGACACATATATATATAAGTATATACATATAAATAAACCCTGAGAAATTACCAAAAATAGACAAATATAAATACACATATATGCAAAACTAAATGACAAATATAAACCCTTATATAAACCATGAAATAAATGACAAATGACCAAAAATAGACAAATATAAATACACACATATGCAGAAATAAATGACAAATATAAATGACAAAAAACTAGAAAATGAACACATAGATTATTGAATTTGTAAATGGGGTTTATAAGGAAAAACCAGTCACCAAAAAAGACCTTTCATTTACTTATAAAACAAAGTAAAATGACACTGCATAAATCTAAATGTTAAATGCACAGCTCATGAAAATAACTATTAGAATGTATAAAGTACCAACCTGAAACTTGGGATAGTAGAGGAATTTGCAGAGGAATGTGCAGAGGATGCCTATCGATGGTCTGAATTTTGCAAAGAATAATTCTTCACAAGATACAATTGTGAATGTCGTTGGCTACTTCACCCCTCTTATTTAGGAATTTGAATCTAACAATTGAATGCATTCAATTTGGTTGTTGTGTTTCAAATTTGAATTTTTTTGAGCATTTGAATTTGAAGTTGCCAATTACGTAGGTTTTTAAAGATGATATGATTGAATTTTGCATTATATTTGTATTTGATGTTTTTTTGGGGAGCCTTACACCTATATTTAATTGTGCAGGTACCTACTAGAAATGAAGTAAATGCATGTATCTTCCAGGGAGTGTGTGGAAGACTGTGCATTTCAAATCCCATTGAGTTAATAGGAGATTGTGATTATGTCATGTAAAGCACCATTAAGTGTGCATGTGTAGTTGTTAATATAATATGTAATGAGGGATAAACATTTGCAAGTGGGGGTATTTGTAACACTAAAAGTTTTAAACTAAGTTGTAAATGAGCCTTTTTATGTGCAAGTTGACTTTTTATATAAATGCAAAAGCATTTTTAGCTATCTATTATGATTGGTGAGTTACACATTTTGTTATGAGCAACCATTGGTGTTGTTGCAATTTTTATTTGTTAAAATAAAGTATTTTAATGGATCAAAGTGACTTTTTTTTTGGGAGGTGGAGTGAGCATGGAGGTGGTGGTTATTTAATGGGTGGCAGTAACTGGGTCTTCTCCCCCATCTAATTTTTGAATATTAAAAAAAATAGACTAAATAAAATATTTTTATAAAATAATATTGAATTGTTTCAATATGTATGTATGTATGTATGTATGCATATTTTAATTATAAAATGATATGTCTAGATATGCATAACAATTTGTTTGCATCCTCATCACAAATTCTTGTAGTATTTGGTTATTCAATATATATATATTGTGACTATTTGAGATGCTTCCTTAATCAATCCCTTAAGATGGTATATTTCACCCTCAATTTATCCTTTTGAAAATTGTGTGTGTGTGTGTGATTCACTAAAGTGTGGAATAATGTGTGTAGATAATGATATCTATGTGAGAGTGAATGTAGAGAATGGTAATTTGTAATTGACAAATGACTAATTAAGAAACAATATGGGAGGATTATGTTTAAACTTGGAAGGGGATAGTAGTAGATTACCCAGAGCAATAGGTAAAAGAAATTTCCACCCAAGATCCAATAATTGGTCCATTCTTATCCTAGGCAAGGTCCATCTTGCCGTGATAGAAATAAATAAGAATAGATAGGCTTTAGCTAATATAATTAGGATCTCGATTGTTATATTAACAACCCTGTTAATTCTAGAAATAGAATCCCATTCAAAAATTTCTAGAATGGGTAGGAATGGAATTGATAAGTTTCATCCGCCCTAGTAAAGAACTGTTACAAAGAATGAAGAAGCTAATAGATTTAGGTAAGAAGCAACGTAGAATAAACCAAATTTGATACTCGAATATTCAGTTTGATAACCCGCTACCAATTCTTCTTCCGCTTCTAGTAAATCAAAGGGAAATCTCTCACATTCTTCCAAAGATGAGATGAAAAAAGCTAGAAAGCCTATAGGTTGGCGCCACAAATTCCATCCTAAAAAACCATATTTGCACTGTGCTTCAACTATATCAATTGTACTTGAACTGTTGGATAATTATAGTCGATAGAAACATCACTGTTTTCATCTCTATTCCAAAACTGTACGTGAAACTTTCACTTCATATGACTTCTCAATGGTCATTAAGAAATAAAGAACACAATTAAAAAAATCACCAGAATATTCATAAATTGAACCAATGAGATTCCATCTGCTACAAATAATAGAAGCTTTTGAACCTATCTCAACCTTCACTACTTTTTTGTGGGAGAAAGAAAAATGTATAAAGGATTACTTTGTTCTAGATAGCCATTCATTGGGGAATGATTAGGGATAAGTAAGGAGACAAGCACATAGGAGAGTTTACCTATGAGATGAGAGATTCAACCATGAATGAAATCAAGGGAAGTGATACAAGGATCTATCGATATATTCTTTGGTATGGGGACTAAAAATTGTTGTAGAAGAAATTATTATTTATATGCTCAAGAATAAAGACTTGCATATGATTTCAAACTACCTTAAAGTATTTATTCATATTTATGATTTAATTTATAATTAAGAAAAGTATTGCCAAGATTCTAGCTCTACATTAGAAGTCTAGTTAAAATATCAAGATTTGAAATCAAAGGCACATGCTAGCATTAGAGTTGCACTTAGGTCTAAAAGATAGATAATTTCACACCTAATTTTCTTTTAATATTTTTAACTTAAAATTAATAAGGAAAAAATTAATTTACAGAAAGGGTTTAGGTCTAGTGAAAAACAAATCATTTTTTACAGGATACTGTGAAAGTGGAAACTGGGTCCTAGAATACACCTAAAAGCTTGATCACTAAATTGAAAACAAAAATATAAAGAAATATTATAAAATAGGAAAAAAATTATCTTAGAAAATAAATACAAATATTATTTCTAGAAAATTTTACTAAAGGGCATGTGCATGGAAATGTGGGGTCAAAATTCGTCACTTTTTTTATTTTTGAGATTTATAAAAAACAATCTTTGATGAGAATTTGATGATAGACACACTAAATAGTTGAAAATGTGGCAAGAAAATGATTCATAGTGCTTAGAATCTAGTCTTGGAACTACTATTTATTTTAAATAGTGGAGATTAAGAGGTTCAAATAGGGGTAGCACACAAAGTGCTCCTATTTTTGTTAGAACAATATAGCATCCATCATTCTCCTCATAAATGTTGAATTTTTAAAATTATTTCACAAATCACTTTGATAGAAATTTTCTACTAATTTTTCAATGAATATATATGTTTTTAACCATGCTTCCTTCTATTTCTTTTAACTTAATCATTTTTCTTAATATGTATATAATATAGTTTAGAATTTAAAAATATAATTTGTTTCATATTTGGATGAATATATAAAAAATAACATAAAAATAGTATATCTAAGTTTTTTGGCAAAAGAAGAGACTAGCAAAATAAATTGAAGATTAAAACCTTAAAATATTCAAAATTTTAAAAAATTACATGGTTAAAAAGGTAAGATAGAAGTTGATTTCATTGTAACATTTTCTTTTAAATCAACAAAAAAATATGCAAACATGATGGAGTGTATGCTTGACATTTAATTGCTTTTCTATATCTTACAAAAATATGTCTTTGTACATTGACATGCAACCCGAACCTTTAGGGTTGGATGCCTAAGGAAAATCCAACCCTAATAGTCCTATTTTTTAAATAAAGTTATAACACACTTGCATTAGAATGTTAATACATTTTTTTAATGTGAAAAATGTTGATATTTTTTCTTTCATAGAAGAAAAATGTGAACTCATTATAGCACAAGTGTATTAATGAATCATAAAATAATTTGTCATTTTTCCCTTTCAATATTATAACACACTCATGTCATATGTAAAATTAATCATAAAATAATTTTGACCACTTTTTGATTTCAATATTATATAACACACTCATAATATATGCAAAATGAATCATAAAATATTTTTGGTCACTTTTTGATTTCCATTCTTAGACACGTGTCTTAAATCTAATGAATTCATAAAAAATAAATATACACTATTTTAATTAATTGTTAAATCAATACTTTATTTAAAAAATATAATATTCATTTTTAAGTTAGATACTACCCATTTCAATGTTACAACAAAATATTTTAAGAAAACTTCATTTTTCCAATCTAGATGATGGACAAGTAGTTAAGAAGACTTGTCATGTCCAACCAATGTCCTTGATGATCTTTTCTAATAGAAATCTATCCTAATAATGAATTAAAGAGATAAAGGAATATTTATTTAATTTGAATATTCTTTAATTAATTTCATTATAGTAAGTTTATTTTTTAAATTTTGAAATAATGTATATACACATTAATGTAACAAACTTTTGATATAAATATATAAAAAATAGAATATTATATATCAATATGAAGTAATTATGGAGAAGTTTAATAATTAAATAAACACAATTAAGTATAACTAGCTTAAGATTTGAATGTGGGTGAAGATGGAGTGGAATAGAATGTACTAGGAAGTAAAATAGGAAATAACCATGACCACACCATAAATAAAAACTAATGAGGAGAGAAGTGCCTACTTACATTTATAACTAGAAAGAGCAAATGGTCACTGACGAGGATAGTGAAGTTGATGAGCCTCAAAATATAGAAATCTTCTAGAAATTCTTATGTATAAGAATTAAAATATTATTTCTTATGTTATTTATGGTAACTTCACAATTCTTGATATGTTGTGTAGCTTAGAACTTGCTTTATTCCTACAAACTTAGCCTATGATATTCTCTATATTTTATCCTATGAATTCTCTCAAATATAGATACTAGATATTGGTATTTTCTATCACACTCTTAGGTTTTTCTATTAGCTATCAATATTTAAAAATGTCAAATGAGACAACAAGCTTCAAACATGCACACGATTTTTTTAAATGATTTCTAGGCGATTCTCATGCACTGAGATGAATATAATTCACTATTAAAAAATATAAATCATAAACTTTGAAAAACATATAAAGCATTTTATTGTTTATAATTATTACGATATGAAATTCTACAAAATTAGAATTTGGTGTTGTCATATTTAGATTGATAGATGTGAATGCATATTTAAATATTTAAAATAAAAATATATATTGATATAGACCAAACTTTATATAAACCATATAATATAATTTTTAAATATATAATGATTGAATTTGAATTTAAAACGTGAAAGTAACACCCCAACATACATTATATCTTTTATAAAATAATATAATTAATCCCTATCAATATTTTTTTGTGGAAACGCATTAGATGCACATAAAACCTGAGAGAGACACCACAATATAAACAAATTTGACTGAAAATAAGACTCCAACATACATTATATCTTTTATAGAATAATATAATTAATCCTTATCAATAATATCAATAATTTTTTGTGAAGACATATAAAATGCACATAAAACTTGAAAGAGACCAAAATATAATAAAATTTGTCTGAAAATAACACCCCAAAATACATTGTATCATTTATGATTGGGCTTAGTGTGGCTGGATAGTCATTCTCATATCATTCTTCCATTAAACAAAACTTTGAGGAAGGTGCACTTATAAGTTGAGGGAGACGCCCACGTTGTGGGAAAATTTAGCCCAATGTTAAATTATGTTTTGGGAGAAGAAAGGAGCATGTCCCTGTCATTATACGTGGAATCCATCCCAAAAACAATGACTTTACCGAGTGCTTCTCCTGTAATTTTTGTCTTCTACTTTTATTCTTCACATGTCTGCGTTCCATGCAAAAATTGTCTACATTCAATGAATCTTTACAAGAAAAATGAAGCTTCCAGATGCACATGAATGAAAGCACGTTGTCCGTAGCCTACCTAAATAACATGGTATTCGCTGTGTAAGATATGAAATATATATCTGCAGTGTTTGTTTTCTGGACAAAAGAAAAAGGAAAAGATTTATGTTATAATCAAATCACAGTACACCAGAGAAACTGTTATAGATAAATTGTCTCTTAGCAGATGCGCATCGTAACTTGTAATGACAGCTTTTTTAGCAGTTTATTTTTATACTTTAAATTTTAGATTTTATATCTATATTATTAAATAAGTTGCTGTCTGTAATATATATATATATATATATATATATATCCTCAGTATTTTTATTGGACTGTTATTTATTCTCTTTGTAATCTTTCAGCTTTGACCAATACTAAAAAAAAATGCTTCTGTTAAGGTGGCATATAAGATCTTTAAAAATTGTTAGGTTTAAAATTGTGTATTAAATTATATTTTGTTGGTGTGTCTTATATGACACTACAATATTTGTTGCTTATAGATCAAATGAACACATTTTATTCAATTAGTAGTAACAATGGTTAACACTAACATTCTTGAACACTTACACTAAAGACCCTTGCTCCCTATGACCATTGCATCTTGTGACCTTTGCTTGCTATGCTTTTTGAATTTTCCTAGGTGGGAATGTCTATCTTACAGTGGGAGATTGATTGGGACCTCCCCATCCTCTTCGTTTTCTGCTTAACATGGATTCCTTGATAGTATGGAAAGTGGTCAACTGTCAAGTTTCCCAAAAGAGCTAATCCAAAGCATTAATTTCCCAAGTTTCTCCACCAATCATGTGTGTGGCATGCCTAATAATACTTGTGAAGTCATTGTATCCAGATGTGTCATAGATTCAATTACCCTAAAGCTTGCCAATTCTGTCATGAATAGAATTATTTGGCAAATTGATAATACCCTTGTTGGTAATTTCTTCTTATTTAGATCGAATATTGACATGGTTAAGAATGGATAGCTAGCATGTAGAAAGTTAAAGGGAATGCCCAATTTTGTGCCCTTGCAAGTGGGATGCTTCCTTTTTTATTTTCACTTAAAGAAGACCTTTTAAAGACTCCTTTTGAGGGTACTTGGTTTCATGAAAGTAATAATATTTCCCTTTATAAATGAAGATCAACGTTTGACCCCTTGATTGATCTATGTCTTGTTGTGCAACCTTGGGTTTGTCTCCCCATACTTCCTCTCAAGTTTTAGGAAGAGAGTGCTAAAAGTAATTGGAAACTATTTTGAACACTTTTTGGTTGTTGACAACATGGAAACATAAGAGTAGATTGGTGTTTGCGATATTTTGTATCAATGTGGAAATTACTAAAACCCTTCCCAAATTCACTAGATCCTAGAGTCAAAATATGGTAGATTGGTGTAGACCATTCAATAGAAAAATATCAAATATTCTTTTATCAAAACTAACAAAAAATAGAGTACCTCACTAATAAATTCCATAAGTAAATGAGTTCACTAGTTAAGAAACCTAGCTCCCCAATACCAAATATAGTGTTTAAGCCTACCGCTTTCAAGATGGTCTATTAAATTTGATGGAAGAAAATTATGAGGTTGTGTTGCAATCATTAGTAAGAAACTAGCTAACCTTTAATGGAGTGGAGATGGAAGGGAAGAGTAAGAATAATGAGAGTTGTGGTATAAAGTTTGGTGGCTAGGAAATACAAGAGACCTTGGCTCCTAACCAATATGTGGTAATTCTTAAAGCAACAAGAAAGGACTTCAGATCCTCTCTATTATACCTCTCTTGTTGATTTAGATGAAATTTATTCTAACCTAGCTATTATAAATAATTCACAAAGTGATAATTCTACTATATTAGTTGCTAATCTAAGTAGCCTTGATTCTCAAGCCATAACTCATAATTTTATCATTATCTCCAACTTGGTCCCCTTGATCCTTGGTGTTACTAGTAAAAGATAGAACTATAAGACCTCATGTGATTCTAAAGACTTTTTGGTTTCATATATTGAGGAGGATTTAGCACAACTTTTAGAAATGGAAAAATATGAGGTTCTCTAGAGAAAAGAAGAAGAAGAAGACCTAGACCCTCTAATGTGAACGAAGAGTCCAAGAAACAAGATGAAGTAGAAACTATTAAATTTTTAAAAGAGAGAGATTTCCCTTTTGATAAGAAAAAAATAATCTCTCTAATTGGAAAAATATTTTATAATTAAAAAAATAGGTTGTGGGACTATGAATGTGGGTTTAGATAATGGAAATCACCCCACTAGTAGAGAAATTAGATCTAAAGAGAAAAAGAACTAGTTGTTGGGAGCCAAAAGACATTATTTTGTCAAGCTCTAGGAATGGTATATTGATGAATATCTTATCATGGAACAAAAGTGGACTAATATTCTTCACAAATAGGTTTTATTGAAATACTATATAGTTGAAATAGACTAGATATACTCTTAATTCAAGGAGTTAAGATGTCACAAACCACATTAAGGGAAATTTGTGATAGAGTTTTTCCAGTATTTGAGTTCTACATTAGTTAAAAAATGGAGCTTTGAAAGGTATAAAAACTATCTGGAACCTTACTTATATTGAAGTAAGTCTTCTAAAATCCTCTAAAAATAACTTAGGAACTCAATTTTACCTACCCCTAATAAATTTTCAATGAACCATTTCATATGCGTATTTTCCCAATTCAAGACCTAATAAGAAAAAGGTCTAAGAAAGCCTCTTCTCTTTTATTCTTCAGTAGGACATGAATTGGATGATAACAGGTGACTTTAAATTTTCCCTCTTCCCTTCCAAAATTTTTGTTGGACTATAAGATTACTTTGAAAGAATGAGAAATAATATTTATTTTATTAAAGATTGAAAAATAGAAAAATAGGCCAGGGGCTCAAAACATATGGTTTTATACTAAATTTGAAATGTTTCACCAAACTTACTATAAATAGAAAAGAAAAAATGGGGTTTGATGAACCTACCTAGATTTTTTATTTCATTCAGGAAATGAGATCCTCGAAGATAGAATAAACTTGCAGCCCTTAGGTGAGTCAACTCTAGGGAAGATTTATCAATTTCCTTTGTGTCTGTGAACAGGGGTACAATTCAAACAACACTTTTGGAAGATGAAAATAAAATATAAAATGATCTCAAATATATAACCTAAGACTTGATTCATGTAGATGAAGCCTAGATCTAATAGAAACAATCAGTTTTGTGCAAATTGGATGAGTGGAAGATACTTAAATCATACCTTAAAAATGGTTACAAAGTGTCCTATTTGGTTGCAAAGTATCCTGAGATAGCTTTTTGAGCTGAATTTTTGGGAGCCTCTAAAGAAAAATCTGAGATACAATTTCCCATTGGTTTCACTTGATAATGATGGAAAATGAGCTCAAGATCTAAGTTTTTGTGGTCTTGACAACTTTTCTTGCAATTTTGACAACTTTTGCAACTTTTGCAACTTTTGCAATTTTTCACTATAGAGATCTCCAATATTCAATTTTCCTTCAACATAAGATCAAAAACACAAACAAAAAGAAGGGAAAATTGTTTTTTTTTTGGTGAATGGTGGTTTTCCATGGTCAAACCCTATTTTAGTAATTAAACCTTCAATTGAAATGAAACATGAAAGGAATGATGAATGAACAATACAATGTTGCAACTCACCAAACACTTGAATAAAACCCTTGGAAATTTGAAATCTTGCATGAGATGGATTCAATGGAGGTGGATCTTGATGCTTGAATCTTTCTTTGAATCTTTGACTTGAATGCTTGGATTAGATCTTGAAACCTACATCACAATGTTAGCTCCAAAAACATGCATGAATGAACATAAATTTGACATGATGCTTGAGATCTTGAATTTTGTAACAAATGATGAGGAAATATGCTCTTGAAAATATCTAGTTGATTTGATAAAATAGCCTTGTATTTATAGACATTGATCCTTAATTTCCTATAAACTAAACATTACAAGCCGACCATTGAAATTTGAATTTGGGATGATAAAAGTACTGCCAAAACATGTTTTTAAAATGGGTTGAAAGGTCTAGGGAGGACCCATTTTCCCATGGGCGAATGGGTCCTAGTCCCTATTCCTAGAACACACATTACTCAAGGTGTTTAATTGTGTTGGCATTAATTGTTGTTGGGTTTCCCCTTTAGAAAATATAATTTATTAGGCTTGTAGATTTAAAATAGGACTTATTAAGGCATAATTAAGTCAAATTTAATTATGGGGGCCTAAATATAGTGTGAAAATGTAAAGGGGTACATTTTTCAACACTACATTAAGGCATTATTAAGTCCATTTTAGTTGAGGGGCTCAAACAAAGTGTAAAAATGTAAACGGATACATTTTCTACACTACATTTAGCCCCCACTTTAGTCATAGGATGACTTTGCATCAAACTCACACTAAAGTCAATAAATATGTGTCAAGAGGGGTCCAAGAGCACCAATGTTGATGGGATAGGATGACAACGATCAAGGAGGTTTCCAAGCCCCCAGGATTCAAGATCCCATGTCAAACCAACATAAGTACAAAGGGACACACACAAGAGGTATGATATGCAGCAACAAAACAAGATACACAAACATACAATGCCAAAGAATAAAGGAAAAAAAGAAAAAGAAAAAGAAAAAGAAAAAGAAAAAGTGTGGATCAGGTCTCGATTGTTTTTCCAACTCGACTTGGATCAAGCCTTAGTTGTTTGTCCAAAAACATTTACAAGTGCAACTCGCTATCCTCTATGCAAACAAAAATACAAGATCACACGGGCTAGTGAAATTTGTTGTCCACTAGATGAGCCCCCGGAAGTGGCCAATTAGTTAATCTTATTAATCTTCCATACCCATACCAAAGTTATACCTCCTTGAAAGGTTGAATTTTGTTGGGTTCTATGCTCGGGAGATAGAATAACAAAACTGAAACACTCTCATTCAAGGAAACTCTAGAGATTCCAATCCAAGGATGAAGTAGGGAAAAGAGATCATGCAATAGGATGTCCTAGGGTTTGATTAGAGACTAAAGAGGGCTTCACCACCAAGCTAGGGCTTGGAAATACAAATGATGTGCAACTTTTAATGACAAGACCTAATGATGTGCAAAGCTTCACTAAATGACCTAGAAATGAATGCAAAATAGAATGTAAAACTAAGAGATCAGAGATGTGCATGTGGAAAACTATAGGAGCTTGAATGGAAATATAAAATGTTGAAAAGACTAGAAATCCTAAAATTTTGGCCTATTATTTAAGTGATCTCCAAGCTCCAAGCCACCAAGAACTACAATCACACATGTAAAGAGGAGGAAAACCTTTTGATTATTAGTGAATGGGGGTTTTCCTTGGTCAAACCCCTTTTAGATAACTAAACCAAATGATGAGAAAATAAAATAAGGACATGAAACATGAAACATGAGAAATGATAGCTTGAGTAATGTCTTGTAAATGGTGTCTTGTAAATCTACAATTTAACATCGAGTGGCCATGAAGGATGTAGATCTATACCTTGAAATGAGTGTAGAACAATGCTTAATCTTGAATCTTCAATGCTACATCACAACACTAGCTCAAAAACATGTTTGATGCTTAAGAATCTTGACATGATGGATCTTGAATTGCTACAACAATTGATGAAAAATATACCCTTGAATGCCTTAGAAAAGATCTTGAATGCTCTTTTGATGATCTTGTAAAGTCTTGTAATGCTTGACTCTTGAGTGCTTGACTTGATACCATGAATGCTTAGTGAAATAATGATTTGAGACCTTGTTTATACAAGAAATGTATCCAAATGGAAGTGTATTAGAGCCCAAAGGCTGACATTCAAGAAATTTGAATTTAAAACTCTGATTTTCCACTCAAAACCCTAAAATGGGGCCAAATGGAACTTATATGCCATATATGGCATATGGGTCCCACCTAGTGGGGCTCATATTCCCAAGGTTGTGTACGAGTCCCATAAGGCCTTTTTAGAGAGAGAAAATGTCAAGGAGTGAAGAAATTAAGTTTATTTGATGATATTGTCAATATTTTGGTTGAAATATTCCTTGGGATGCACAATATAGGGTCTTAGGGTCCTATTAATGATGATATTAAGGTCATAAATGTAAGAGGGCCCAAAATCCAATATGAAAGTGTACAAAATACACTTTACAACACTAAATTAAGGCAAAATTGGGTCTATTCAGCTAAAAAGGGCCCCAAATCTAGTGTGAGTGTGTAAAACACATTACAACACTAGTCTAGGTTCATTTATTTTATAGGCCTCTTACATTTAATGTGAAGGTGTGAATAAATACACTTTATAACACTAAATTAATGAAAAGTTAGGTTTATTTAGCTTAAAAAGGGCCCAAGACCTAATGTGATTGTATAAAACACATCACAACACTAGATCAAGGTGACCTTAAGTTTATTTTAACATTAATCATCCCCAAATTAAGTGTGAAAATTTGAACAACCATATGTTTTGACACTACATTTAGCCCCCACTTTAGTGAGAGGAGGAACTTTCTTTAAACTCACACTAAAGTAGACATTTAAGAGGGGTCTGATTGTACCAATGCGGATGGTCTAGGATGAAAACAATCAAGGAATATTTAAGCCCCCAGGATCCAAGATCCTACTTCAAATCGACATAAGCACAAAGGGACACACACACAAGGTGTATGATATGTAGCAAAACCAGATACACAAACATGAAATTTCAATGACTAAAAGAGAGAAAAATTAAAATAAGAAAAAATAAAAAAGGTGGATCAAGGCTCAACCATATGTCCAATGCAATTTGGATCAGATCTAGGTTGTTTATTTGAAAATTCATGCTCACTCTGAGGCAACAAAACTTTAGTTTTTCCATTGGGTGAGTAATCTAAGAGAGTCAGACACATACAAAAGTGGTTCGTATGCGCTCATAATGCACCCAAGTGGCTAAGGGAAAGTAATGCCTTAGATTGGCTTCTTGCATAACAAGACCAAAGCTATACGTTCTACTAACTTTGATAAGGAACCATGCAATAATGATCTTCAAGCTTCATGGGACAAGAAAAACTTCATATTCTTGGAGCTCATGAACAAACAATGAACTTTGAGCTTCATGAGCCAAGCAAAACTTCGTATTCTTGGAGCTCATGAACAAACAAGATGGCTCCATAGGAATGAAAAGTAGGTTATGCAAGGTGGCCATATAGTTCAAATAGTGTAAGGTGCATTCAAAGGGATTTTGCTTAATTCGTGCAAGGTATCTTCTTAGGGAACATCATGCCCAATGTATCCAAGAGAGGACAAGTCAAATAAATATCACACTCTTGGAGGAAATCAAACTAAATGACACCACCAAGAAAAGGAAACATCACAAGAAAAAAGAAAATCGTAAAATTAAACATGAGTTTCGATGTATTCCCTCACTTTAAAGGGGTTGCTAACACCATGACTATGAGAAATTGATTTAAAGTAGAAGAAGAAATTAAATCTTATTCGAAAAGGCCTATTCCAAGTCATATGTTTCCAAATCGAACTACATCATGAATAAGTATGTCACATGTGATCCAACTTAAGGCATGTCATCCACATCCCAAGCTTTCTCTATATGTACATGAAAGGTGGTCAACTAGCCAAAAGAGACAAGGACAAGTGACATACAAGGAAAAGGCTACTTAACCCTTTTCCCCCACTTAGTGCAAGACAAGGGTAAGATGAAATGAAAAGCGGAACTAGGTGCTTCAACATAAAGAAGATCACCACAATCCTTAAGATGTTGAATTTGATTAGTCAAAGCCTTACATTCATTAGTAGAATGACCACATGTGAACTCTATGATATGTACAAAATGTATTCTTGTAGTAAAATTTATTTCGTGTTCTTGGAGGAGGAGATATCAAATGATCTTCGAGGATTCTTGACAAGATACCCTCTTGATCAATAGAAGATGTTCCTTTATTTTGTGACAAAGATATATCTTTCTTAGTACATGATGTGATAATTATACAAGACTCGAGATTTTGAGATTTTGTTCTCTCCTTTATAGGAGGGTGTAAAATCTAATGAATTCAAATCATTAGTGTTTTGTTTGATGACATTAACATTAAGAAAATATTTCTATGTTTTCTTTGTTTCTTTCAAAGGATGACAATCAAGACCACTAGTGTCTATTAGTTCAGGATGCATTAATGTTAAAGTTGGCTTAGAAGGTTGTTTTGTTATAGTGTTGATGTTAAGTGAAGGCTTGTTTGTCGCTTTCAAGGGACAATAACCAATACCACTAGTCTTTTCTTGAATTTTAGGTTTTGATAGGGACACTAATACCTTGTTCTCTAGCACCACATGTATCCTTTTCTACTATATCTAAGTTATTTCATAAGTTCATAACCTCTTCCATAAAGGTTTTTCATTTCTTTAGGATTTAGAGGTTTTTGATAGTTGGTTTTGTCAAAGTTTGTTGTGTATGTTGTCTTTTCTTCTACAGTGGTTGAGGTGGATGCTTTCGAAGGGTCTTCTGAATTTTGTGTTGACATTACCTCTTTTTCCTTTCCCTTTCCAGATTCTTTGTTTATGATCTTGTATTCACCCATGAATGTTCGTTTGAAAGCTAAGGAACCCCAATCATCTTCTAATAGCTTTGTCACTTCCTCAATGTGTTTTTGTTTATCTAGCATGGTTTCCACTTGTGTATTTGGTGTCAATGTTTTCAAAGGATTTTCCTTATTTTTCTCAATGTTCAAATAACTATTGGGGTCAGGGTTAGCTTCGAGTGTGTACACTTTGTTGATGTAGATGTACTTCATTACACGATGAAGGGTAGAAGACACCCCATTAATTGTGTGAATCCATGGTCTACCTAAAATGATATTATATGAAAGAACATGAGGCATAACATGGATTAGTGTTTCTAATGTGGTCTTTCTAGTTGTAATAGGAAAATTGATCACACCAAGCGGTTGTTTTCCTACATTGTCAAATCCCTTAATAGATAAAGAGTCAAGTTGAAATTTTTATTTTTCCACACCAAGCTTATCCAAAAGGGATACTTGCTACACACATTAATGGTAGACCCATTTTCGACGAGGGTTCATTTTATTCCCAACCTATTATGGATAACTATTATCATGAAAGGGACATTTTTTTTTGCACTTCCAAAGGAGGTAGCTCATGTTGATGGAAGGTAATGTCTACATTAAATGTATTCATTTCTTGTATGAGAGATTCCACATCATTTGAATTTGTACCAGAGGGAACCATTACTTGTTGCAAGGTAGTTTGAAGTATAGTGTGATAATTAGGTGAATTCTAAATTAGGTCCCATAGGGATATCTTTGTAGAAGTATTCTTAAGTTGTTCAACAAGATCACACTCCTTCCCATGATGTGAAGTTAAATGAGGAGCACTAGGAAAGATGGGATTAGGAAAAGGTAAGGTTGTTGAAGGTGTGTGTCTTGGTTGGGGATTTTTTCTAGTGTTATATGTATGAGCAACAGTATTATGACTTGGCTACTATGAAACATTATTCTTAGGTGGGTAAAGGATAAGTTTGGGTTTGTTTCAAGTTTACAGTTTGTGTGAAGGTTGATAAATAATTAGAGGATTCTTAAGATGTCCCACAGGGTATGTAGGAGGTCCATTAATCATGGGGGAACTAATGGACACTTCTACATTTGTAACCTCAGTAGTTTTGGTTTGATGTATTTCTATTAAATGGAAGTCTAGTGTCATCTTTTCACCATCATCTAAGGAGGCCACATTATTGTGTTTGAAACATGTGTGTCAATGTTGTCATTTTCTTGTACCATGAAATCCTCCCTAGTAGGAGAGTTTTTAGGAGAACTACAAACTAGATGTTCATGACATTCAAAGGTTGGTTCTTCTAAAATGAATTCATTGCAAGGGAGTTATCAATGGTTGGATTGTCTTGTTTGTCAATGGCGACATTTTCTTGCTCCATAATGTTTTTCCCATTGGAAAAGAGGAAACTGAGATGTTCATGAATTTCATTGATTGTATTCTATAACATCAAAGTATCTTCTTTAGAAATAATAGAGATACTAGGAGAAGAGAAAATGTGATGATTTTTCATGATTTCATTCTTTTTTTCTAGGGTCTCATTCTCTTGTGTCATACTGTATACCCTAGTAAGAGAGCTTGTAAAATTTTCATCACATTATGTGGTTAGATTTTGTGTAGTAGCTTCATCACATGTATGGGAGGCATGAAGAGAAGGATATCTATGATTTTCATGCTTACCAAATAGATCTTTCCAAATGGTAGGAGCATTAGGGAAGGGAGGAACAAAATTATCATGAGTCTCAATAAGTGTATCTTCTAACACCGAACTATCTTCTTTGCATCAAGGAGGGATATTAGGAGAAGGAAAATTTTGATTGTCATGGTTATCTATGATTTTTTCCTTTTTTACTAGAACATTCTCATAAGCAAGGGATGCATGAATAATAGGTAAGGTGATGTTTAGAAATGTGTCTATGATCTCATCTTCTTGTTTTCTAATATCTTCCAAATGGGGAGGAGGAGAGGGACAATCAAGACCCTCAATGCTTGTATCTTCTTTCACCAAGATACCTTTGTCACTAATAGGAGAGGTATCAAGAGAAGAAAAAGTATGATTGTTATGATTATCTACACTTGCATCCTATTGTGTTATGACATTCTTATAAATACAATTGATACTAGGAGGATATCCAACATTCTTATTAAAGGTTTTACTTTGCTTTCCTAGATTATGCCCATGAGTAGGGAAAATAGCTCATACAAGCCATTTGATATTCTAGAAACACTAAATGCTTGAAAAGAAAATATGCTAACATGAGAAAGTAATCTATCTAAATTATGCAATGTAAACAAATGTCCTATAGATCTGAAACTTTTGATACCGAAATCATTTTTGAAATGATTTAAAAATGACTTCACTACATGGATGATTTGACCTAGATACATAAAACATATGTTACTAAAACTTTCCAGACTTATACTATATGTTACCAGCAAGCTTAGGAAGCATCAAAATGAGGATTTTAATGTTGTAAAAGGAATTTTAAAAGTTTGACTGGGACTAAATCACCTAGAGGGGCATATGAGTCCTAGTTAGGGTTTAGTTCACAAATTTTTTGGAAATTTTCTATGCTTTTTTTATTTTATGAACTGTAAACTAAATGAAAATGAAAATTTTAGATGCTTTTCAATGATATAAGATGCAAAAATGCAAGCTATATGCACTTTCACTAATGCAAAATTTAAAACCCCTATAATGTCAATTAACTAATGCAAACCCTAATGCAATGTTAATGTAAGAAAGATCTATGATGATGATGCACTCCAAATCAAAATTATGACGTTCCAAATGCAAGTTCACCAAAATGAAAGCTTGATCTTTTTTTGGTTCTATGCTCGAGAGATAGAATAACAAAAATCAAACACTCTCATTTAAGGAACCCCTAGAGATCTTAATCCAAGGATGAAGTAGGGAAAATAGATATTGCAATAGGGTGTCCTAAGGTTTGATTAGAGACTAAAGAGGGGTTCACCACCAAGCTAGGTCTTGGAAAGACAAATGACATGCAAGTTTTAATGACAAGACCTAATGATGTGTAAAGCTTCACTAAATGACGTAGAAATGAATGCAAAAAAAATGTAAAACTAAGAGATCAGAGATGTGCACTTGGAAACCTGTAGGAGCTTGAATGGAGATTTGAAATGCTAAAAAATTGAAAATCCTAAAATTTTGGCCTACTAGGACTCATAGGCCAGTCTGGGCATATCAATCCAAGATCTAGATTTCTATACAAAAACTAAAATATGGCAAAAGGGTGTATCTAAAACTACAAAAACCTAGAAAATGAACTAAACTAGGACTCATACGCCAAAAATAGCATATCAGTCCAGTTAGGGTTTTCTGAAGCTTCAAAGTCTAAATCTGGTCTTCAATGCCTACTTTGTACTTCCCAATTGATTTTCAAATTTGAAACCTTGATTTCAAACCTATAGATGACTTTTTGTGAAGATAACAACCTTTCCAATGAGGGGTCAACTCCAACAACTTTCTCCAAGATTGTGACCTAATATTTAAGTGATCTCCAAGATCCAAGGCACTTAGATCTACAATCACACATGTAAAAGGAGGAAAACTTGTTTATTGTTAGTGAATGGGGGTTTTCCTTGGTCAAACCCGATTGAGGTAATTAAACCAAATGATGAGACAATGAAATACAGACATGAAACATGAAACATGGAACATGAAACATGAGAAATGATACCTTGAGTGATGTCTTGTAAATCTATAATTTAACATGGAGTGTCCATGAAGGATGTAGATCTAGACCTTGAAATAAGTGTAGAACAATGCTTAATCTTGAATCTTCAATGCTACATCACAACACTAGCTCAACAACAAGCTTAATGCTTGAAAATCTTGACATGATGATGAATCTTGAATTGCTACAAAAATTGATGAAAAATATACCTTTGAATGCATTATAAAAGATATTGAATGCTCCCTTGATGATCTTGTACAAAGTCTTGGAATACTTAACTCTTGAGCAGTGCTACAAGACTCGGACTGGCCTGAGACTCGGCAAGCCAATTTTTTACTCAGACTCAGTGTCGACTCTACAAAGACTCAACAAATAGAAAAACCCAAGAATTTATTCAAATACTTTTAAGGATTTAAAACTTGTTTCATGCACCCTTTAATAAATAAACCTTAAATACATAATAACATCATCAAATAAAAATTAATATGATCCCATACACAAACATACATCAATCAAATAAGTATAAATGTAAATTTTAGTTGAAGGAAATAACACATTCAAATATATAAATATTGTCTTATGTATACAAAACTCATGGAATATGAAATCCATGGCATCAAAAAAAATATCAAAACTAAAAAATATAAGTCTATGGCTCAAAATAGCTTGCATTACTCATCCCAATATCACGACAAGTCATGCACTAGTGTCTAAGATAGGTCCTAGATGACGATGTAGAAATGATATTTTCTTGTGTCTCAATGATTGGTGTGTATACTCAACTGAGGAATTTACTATTAAAATTTTATTGAATCCTTCAAGACTGCGTGTTTTGTTGTATAATGTATGAAACAAGATAATCCTTGATTATGGCTCTAATTGTGAAAGATGTAAATATTTGCAACAGGGGATATGTATTTTGTAAGTTTTATGATCATGATTCATCATTGGCCAATAACATGCTTAGACCTATAGTTTGATGAGAGTTTGGGGGAAACGCCCCAATGGGGTCGAGGGGTAGTGCCCCTCACGGGGATTTGGGGGCAATTCCCCTAGTGGGGTCAAGGGGCAGTTCCCCTTGTAGGGATTTGGAGGTAGTGCCCCCAGCGGGGTTGAGGGGCAGCACCCATCGTGGGGTCCCGGAGCAATTCCCTAGGCACGCTTTTCCCCTTGACCCTGCCCACCAAGCCCAATTGAAGACCTTCAAAACCACACAAACCTTCATGGTGCACACCATTTAAGGTTTGTACTGATCAACCACACACATAACTTACACAATTTTAGAATAGCATCAAAGTCGTGTCTGCTCTTTCACTTATCTTCCTTCTTTTCTTATGTACAATTTTCATTGCTAGCTCATTTTGTATTTATATTATCTCTAACATTAGAAAATACAAAGTTGGCCATCCAAATTCAAATTCAAATTAGGTCAATGCCAAACATCCTACACTAGAATTAGAATGAGGGTGACCCAAACACATGCTTCACCGAGATCCATGATAGATCCAACACAGTTCATCAACTTTGAAGATAATGCTTAACACACAGTTGACCAAACTAGTGTAAAACACATAGAATGATTAAGCTCGACATTTCCAAAACCCAAAAATATCTTCAATGCAATCAAAACATCTTATATCTAGACCCACAAGTCAGAAGACTTCATCAAAGAGAAATCTAGACCAACAAAATTTCTCTCGGATCTCAACCAATACATAGAAAAAACATAGTTCACAATTGGTGAACACAACTCAATCTTCACAAAGAACAAATAGCCAAGAATCTAGATATAACAACCTTCAACAACCTTGACTAACATATATGACATATGATCCACACAAACATAAGGACAAGTACTAAATCCTCATTCTTAATAGTTGAATACCTATATTCTTCCTTTAATACAATTTTCTCAATATCCTCAACATATACAGTTAACAACAACTAGTAGATAACCAGCTGACTAGTTGACATCAATGACAACACTTTCATTCCTCTTTCCATTCTTGCAACAATCTCCCCCTTTTTCATTGATGGCAACACATTATGTGAAAAACCCTCAAAGAAACCATACCATTTCTAGAAATACTTCTCAAGATTTTTCTTTTTGCTTAGACTCCCCCTTAGAAGATCATCTTCCTCATTACCTTCTTTCTCTTATCAGCTTTCTCTCCTTTTCACATGCTTTCTCTCCCATTTGACATCAATGGAAAAGGAAAAATATATGTCCATTGAATCTTCCTTTGACATGAAAAACACATAATGAAAACACTTGAAACTACCTCCTCCCCCTGAGAGGTAGCAACCAAAACATCAATCCAAAAAGATAGAACCATGAATCCAGTGAACTAATGCACCTCCAAATGCATCTTAGTTTATGAAAGGAAGGGAAATAACCACTAAATTCTCTCAGAGATACTCAAAAGTATCTTTAGGAAGAGCCTTTGTAAATATATCCACAATTTGATCCTTTTTCGGAACATGCTCAAGCTTGACTTCATTCTCCATGACCTTCTCTCTCAAGAAATGATACCTGATAGATATATGCTTCATTCTTGAGTGCATCACAAGATTCTTCAAAATGTTAATTACACTTGTATTATCATAGAAGATAGAAATAGGATCATCATATAGCACTGTGATATCCTTCAATGTTTGTTTCATCCATAACACTTTTGTATAGCAAGATGCAACAAAAATATACTCAGCTTCAGTAGTAGACAAAGAGACTGAATCTTGCTTCTTACTCAACCATGCCACCAACCTACATCCAAGAAATAATGCACCACCACTTGTACTCTTTTTGTCATCTATACTTACGGCCCAATCTGCATCGATATAGGCACTAAGTGTAAAGTCAATATCTTTAGGATACCATAATCCATAATCTAGAGTGCTATTCAAATATCTAAAAATTCTTTTAATTGTAGTAACATGTGTTTCCTTCAGATGTTCTTGAAATCTAGCTACAAGACAAACCACATGCATAATATCTGGTCTAGTTGCAGTCAAATACAGTAGTCCACAAATAATAGATCTATACTTGCTCTGAGCAGCCTTAGGTGAATCATCATCTTTACCCAATTTGCAACCTATCACCATAGGAGTACTTATTAGTGTGGAACCATCCATCCCTAATGTCTTCAACATCTCTCTCACATACTTAGACTATGAAATGAAAATTCATTTCTCCATTTGATTAATCTGTAGCCCAAGAAAGAAATTCATCTACCCAAACATAGAAATTTCAAATTCGTTTTGCATCACTTCCACAAAAATCTTTCACATCTTTTCATTTCCTCCAAAGACAATTTTATCAACATATACAGCTATAATCAAGATTTTTTCATTTCCAGTCTTGAAGTACAAATTATTGTCTATCATACCTTTGTTAAATCATTGCTGACTCAAATACTTATCTAACCTTGCATACTAGGCTCTAGGAGCTTTCTTCAATTCATATAAATCTTTCTTCAATCTGCACACCATTTCTAGTTGTTTTGTTAACTAAAATCCTTTGATTGTTCCATGTAGACTTCTTCTTCTAGCTCACCATTCAAAAATGTTGACTTGACATCCATCTGATAGAATTTGAAATATTTATAAGTAGCTAATCTTATGGCTTCCATTCTTGATACTAGGGAAAAATTATCCTAAAAATATATGCCTTCTACTTGTGAGTAGCCTTTACACACAAGCCTTGCTTTGTTTCTGACAACTTTCTCGTTCTCTTTCAATGTCTTTCTGAATACCCATTTCGATCAATGATATTTTTATCTTCCGGTCTTGGGATGAATTCCCACGTTTTATTCTTCTCAATCTACAAAAGTTCTTTTTTCATTGCTTCCTTCCAATGTTATCCTTACATGCTTCACTTACAACTTTATTTTATCAACATCTTTGCTTCTAGTTAACACACCTTTTGCCTTGTCACCAATAATCTAATTTTTTGAATGATTCCTCTATATATATTTCGGTGTCCTGAGGAACATCACCAGAGCATCTTCTTCTCTTTCATTCTATTCATTCTACCTTTTCTTCTCATCTTTATCATGTTCTTCCATAATTTTTTCTATTCTTACATAGTCATGTTCATTAGACACATATCCATCAATATTAATAGAATTCTTCATTGTTTCATCAACCTTCACATTCAAGCTTTCTACAATCTTCCTTAGTATTTTATTAAAACATTTGTATTCCTTTCTTTTGGTAGAATATCCAAGAAATATTCCTTCATCACTTCTTATATCAAACTTGCTCAAAGTTTCATCTCTTCTGATATAGAATTTTCTTCTGAATAACTTGAAATATTTAACTGTAAGAATTATTTCGTACCATAGCTCATAGGGAGTCTTTGTACTATTTTCTCTTTCCTAAACTCAATTGAATACATATACATTAGTGTGAATAGCTTCTTTCCAATAAACTTCCGATAATTTGGTTTTAGTTATCATTAACCTAGCATCCTATTGAATTGTTCTAGTTTTCCTTTCAACGAATCCATTCTGTTGAGGATTTATTAGAGTAGATAACTATTTATTTATTCCATGCACTTCACAAAACATATTGAACTCATGGGAGGTGAATTCTTCACCTTTGTCAGATCTCAATAATTTTATGTTCAAATTTACTTCATTTTCAACCATAGCCTTGAATGCCTTGAATCCATCTAATGCATTTGATTTCTCTCTTAGAAATGTAACCCATGTATATCTAGAATAATCATCAATTAAAAGCATAAAATGCCTTTCACCAAGTAGAATTTTGACTCTCATAGGACCACAAAGATCTATATGAACCAAATCCAGTAATCCAATAGTAGATTATTCTCTTAATCTATAATGATTTCTTGTTTGCTTCCCATACTGACAATTCTTACAAATAGCATTTATAGGCTTTGTAATTCTCAGTAGATATCTCACAGCCTGAACAACACTAATCCTTTCCAAGTTATCAAAATTCATGTGACACATTCTCCTATGCCATAACCAACTATCATTTATCTGATTCATAAAGCATTGTACACCAACACCCTTAAGCTCATAAATATTCACTTTAGATTTCTTTCCTGTAACAATCAATGTTTTGGATCCTTTCTGGATCTCACATTTCTCATCCTTAAACACAAGATCATATCCTTTTCTGCACATCTGATAGAACGCTCAATAGATTATGCCTTAAACCCTTAACATAGTAAACATTGATGTCAATATGATGCTTCCCATCAAAACTTAATGAACCTATCCCACATATTTTAGCACCAATATCATCTCCAAACATAACCAGACCTCCATCATATTTCTCAAGTTTCAAAAACTTACTCTTATCACAAGTCATGTGATGTGAGTAGCCACTATCAACTACCCAAAAGTTATTTTCTTGTTTAGCATGTAAGGCAAAGATAACCAACCGTACCTTCATTTTTCTCCTTCTCCTTCTCTAGAGGACTTTCCTTTATCTATTTTTTTGAATTAGTAGAAGTAGGTTCATCCTTAATCACTAGGAACAAGCATTCATTTTCATTTGGATCTTCATATTTTGAATCTTCATCTAAAATACTAGAATTCTCATTAACATAGTAAGCTTTAGTTGGTATGATTTTTCCATAGTCCATGAAGTAATAGAGCAAGCTTTTGGATTCAACTGCATTTGTTTTTAGATCCATGTTTCAGAGCACACTTAGTGATCCATCATCAGGAAGAGGAAAGTGAAGAATTGGAGTGAAAATATGGCCTTAAAAGGAAGACGTGGGGGAAAGAGATGGTAGATCAATTAAAAATTTAATAAAAATTGGTGTGGTGGACCAAGAGTGGTCAAGGTACCGAAAAATGAAAATAAAGTAGAAAAATAAATAAAAATAAGTTATAAAAGAGAGGAAACCAACTTAAAAAGAAAAGAAAAAACATATAAATAACTAAGAGAAAATATAAAAAATGGGGACACAATTGCAAAGCAAAGAAAAAATAAAGAAAGAAAGAAACTCATATAAGATACATCTATGTAAACCAAATAAACACCTGAAAACAAGCAAACTAACAAAACAAAAGTCAAAATAAAATGAAAAATACCTTCCTTTCTTTTCTTTATTAGTCTTCTTTCCTTTCTTTTCTTTCTAATGTCTTTGTTTATTCTTTTTAGCTCTTTCTAGACACATTGCAACATAGAGACCAATTTATCCACAACTAAAGAAATGAAAGGGAAAAATACCTTCATACTTACTCGAGCCTTTTCTTATTCTTCTTACAAAGTTAGCTTTGATATCATCAATTTTTTCTTCATCGGGATTATCAACTTTTGTAGCTTTAAAAGTAGTCTTTGTTTTGCCTCCACTTCTTAGTTTGAACTTCCTCATCTCATAAGATGTCAAGATTCCTAGCAGCAGATCCTTAGTACAACTCTTATAATCTATAGTATTCTCAATAGCACTCACCTTTTTCACTGTAAGTATCAGGAAGAGTTTTGAGAATCTTATTTACAATCCTGGTTTCATCTATAGTAGCACCAAGAGATCGCATTCCAACCACTACCTCATCCAATCTTTGCACATAAGATTTAACATTTTCATCTCCGAACATATGTATAAGATCAAACTATGTTTCTAAATTTTGTATTTTTTCCTCTTTTACCCTTTCATCACCATCATGTACTCTTTCATAAGAAGCCTAGATTTCCTTAGTCATCTTCAAGTTCTGAACCTTAATCAACTCAAAATGTACTAGACTATTCTTTAAGATTCTTATAAGATTTCTCTACATCATACCGCAATACTCCAGATATTCTTCCATAAATAATTTCTAGATACCATAATTAGTTTCATCAAACCTCGAATAATCAAAGACCATTTTTCTAGCCATGTTGGACCTTCCTTAAGTAGTTAATATCTTCACCAAGGAACCAAGCTCTGATGCCAATTTTTGGATAGGACAACTAAGAAAGGGGGTGAATCAATTTTCATAGATTATAAACTTTAATTCAATTACCAGAACTATCACATAAATTGATTAAATGATTAGCCATCAAATGCCAATGCACAAACACAATAAAACCAAATTTATGTGGAAAACCCAATGAGGGAGAAACCATGGTGAGGATTAACTCACACTATATCTAGAATATAAAAACCAATTACAAAAAGGCTCACTACCTGAAATAAAGCTCACTACCTGAGATAAGGTTCACTACATACAATAAGGACTCACTGCTTGGACTCACTATCCATAGGGATACAATCCAAAGATACAAAAGAAGACAAAGAAGACTTGTTACAGACAGACAATAATCCCAATGCAACAAAGGATTCCACCACAATCACTAATCAACATGCATGAATGATAGAGTTCACCTTATATTCACTACATCCAGAAACTCAACATTAAGCTTCGCACTGATCAACCACACACGTAACTCACACTTTTAGAATAACATAAAATTTGTGTCTTCTCTTTCACTTTTCTTCCTTCTTTTCTTCTGTACAATTTTCATTGCTAGCCCATTTTGTATTTATACTATCTCCAACCTTGAAAAGATACAAAGTTGGCCATCCAACTTCAAATTCAAATTAGGTCAGCACCAAACATCCTAGGGTGGAATTATAATGAGGGTGACCCAAACACATGCTTCACTGGGACCCATAATAGATCCAAAACACTTCATCAACTTCGAAGATAGTGTTGAACACACGGTTGGCTAAACCAGTGTGAAACACATAGAATGATTAAGATTGACACTTCCAAAAACCAAAAATATCTTCAATGTAATTAGAACATCTTATCTCTAGACCCGCAAGTCAAAATACTTCATCAAAGAGAAATTTAGACCAACAACATTTCTCTTGGATCTCAGCCAGTATACAGAAAAACATAGTTCACAACTTGTGAACACAACTCAATCTTCACAAAGAGCCAATAGCCAAGAATCCTGATATAGCAACCTTCAACAACCTTGATTAACATATCTAAAATCCAGTTTACACAAACATAGGGACAACTACTAGATCATAATCCTTAACAACTGAATACATTTAATCTTGATGTAGGGCCAAGATGGAGAAGACTCAATTTTGATCAGATCTCAAATAAACATCAATTCTTGAAACCACAATCTACCGCATTGGATCAATTAACTCTATCAACGCTTTTAGACTCCAAAACTCATCAAATAGGCTTATATTTTAGAGAATGCCTCTCAAGTACCATCTAATCATAATTCTAGCATCTACTCAGACCCCCAACACAACTCCCAAACCAATCATACAAGGTTTCTTTGAAACATCTTGGAGAACCATCAAACTATCCTACAAAAAGGCTACAAAATTAGCCATGTTTTACAAACAAAGTGCTCTTTAAAATTTTCCTAACTCCACAAAATCTTGGATAGTCATCAAACATTTGTTAAAACACTCAATTTCATAGGTTTTAGACAATTTCCAAACCTCTAAGCCATCGTTCCTCAAAACCCTCAATTTCCTCACAAATACTTAGGGTTTTTGGCATCTCACAACTCCAAGGCCTTCCAAACCTTACTTAAGCATCAAAAATGTTTTTCAAGGTCTGCACACACATAATAAACCTTCACTAGGCCTTTAGTCTTATTAGATCTCAAAAACACCACTTTATTTCCTCTTTTTCATTCCAAAAACTCACATTCTTAGCCTAAGATAACATCACTAGCCCTATATATGCCTTGACACTACTAAATGAAACATAAAAACTTGAAAACAACATATTAGATGCCTTTCCTCTAAATCATAGGTCACCACAGTAGGAGAAAAGGCTCTATTTCTAAATTAAAGTAAAACTTAGACCCTTCCAGTCTGTACAGGTTGATCAGGAAGAAAAGAGTTTTTCTTTAACCAAAACAACCAAAGGAGTTTCAAAACCTATGGGAGTCCAAGTTAATACCTACCACAATAATAATTTATGAATTTATAATCATGGGAGCCCTGTACTGGGCCATACACAGGAAAAATAAACTACAAATACAAAAAAATGCTTGGAATTCCACAGTTTAAGCATTGAGCAGAGCACCAAATCCTCCAAAGCAATTCACTGAACCTCTCATTTGGGCTTGCATGATGTTTTTAATACATTTTCAAATTAGAACCAACTCCGTTCAATGCCCATAACCACCCTCAAACCACCAAACCCCTTTTAAGCCTAAAAGTACTAGTATTTAACAATGGTTTTCTTAGTAAGCTTTATTATGAGGATTTGTTGTTCTTAAAACCTAGGACCATTTACACACCCTTAGTTTACCCATAACATGACTTTTAGACTCTTTCTCTACATTCCCATCTACATTTCACATAGTTTTCCCTCATGGCAATATTAACAATTGTTTGAGACAAGAGTTCATTTATTGCACATTTGACCACCTTAGCCCACAAATTCCCAAAGTACATAAAATATTGGTCTATTAGACCTTATTTAGACAAAATAAACACCAAGACACTAGCATCAACCTAATATTCATTCAAATAATCAAAATTTTCTATTGTGGTGTAGGTGCTCCTGCACCATACACCCCCCGTAGAAAATACTCATGCCTCATGAGTTGGTATAGATACCACTGCCTCCAAAATTCATGCATGCTCTACTGGTCCATAAATCCACTCCATTGATTTAGGCATACTGATTGTGAAATCTGTTGTGCACTTCTAGCTTGTTGGGATGCATTTACATGTGCACTTACTCCTTTCCCTGTCCTCAGACCAATCAAGTGTCCTTTATCTTCTCTATGTACAACATTTGATTTGTTATTATGCCTTGTACCTGCATACAAACATGGATTAGAAAATCTATGATCTGTCTTCTTTCTTTTGTCACCATCATACTTACTGCTCTCTTTTCTGCCTTGTTTTCCCTGACCTTCAGTCACTACTCCTTTATCTTGCTTTACCACTATGAAATCATACTTATATAATCCTACACCTGCAAATTTTGCTTGGTTCTCAACTTCATTCTTGACTATAGGACATTCAATGCTTCCTACCATCGCATTGTCTTGCAAATTCACTATCATTACCTCCTTTATCTCTGTATTTTTGTTTAGACCTACACTTGTGTTCAACATCAGAATTTTTTATTTCTCTCACAACATTTAGAGGATCTTTACCCCCACACATGATTAGTTTAGCCTTTCCCTTCTTATCTTCTACCCAAGGAGTTAAAACAATCCTTTGACCATCTTTCATGATTGTATACTTATTTTCTCTCCCATCATACATATCACACCTATCATATTGTCATGGTCTTCCAAGGAGTATGTGGCAACAATCCATTGGTAGAATGTCACAAATAACACTATCTTTATACTCACCTATTTGAAAATCTACAATAGCTTACTCATTTACTAACAATGATTGACCATCACTTAGCCAAGATACCTTGTAAGGAAAATCATGAGGAATTCTTTTCAAATTTAACTTATTCACCATTTCACAAGAAACCATGTTTTCAGTTGAACCTGAATCAACCACAACTTTACATACCTTTCCCTTACTCTTGCAAGTGGTTTTGAAAAGCCTCTTCCTATGCAATGGCTCCACTTCGTTGAAATTCTTCAAAAGTTGTTTATGCAACATCAAGGCTTCTCCAAATGCAGGATCTACAGGATGGCTTGATGAGCCAATGCTCTCCACTTCATCCTCTCGCACAAGTTGAACCCTTTTATCACTTTTATTTCCACTTGATGAAATACCAATCTTCTCAGGAAATTTGAAGGATGGATGGCCAAATTCATTACAAGTATAACATCTTCCTGAAAACACATTGTTAGAATTCCTACCTCCTCCAAATCTGCCTCTTGTACCTCTCCATCCACCTTTGAAATCAGATTTCTCTTGTCCTTTCATGGATTCTTCTTGATTTTCATTGGTTGGCTTTGAATTAGGCATGGATCCTCTTCCTCTAACTACTTTGTCTTCCCTTCTCTTCATTTTCTCCTCCACCCCGGTAGCCATTTGATAACATTCCTCTATAGTTCTAGGGTTAGCCAATACCAATTCATCTTGTATGTTTAATCTTAGACCACCCATGTATCTTGCAACCTTTTCATCTTTATTCTCATGATGACCAAATCTTAATCTTAATTTATAAAACTCCTTAGTATAAGACTTAATATCCATTTCCCTTTGGCTTAAACTTTGCAATTTCTCAAACAATTGAAGTTGATGATCCTTGGGTAAGAATTTAACTTTGGGTTTGGATATCATGTTGTCCGATGATGTGTTCTTAGACTTTCCTTGCTTCCTCCTCTCAAATTGAAAGTAGTCCCACCTGTTGAAACTATCAAAATCTGATGATTATTTTTCATATCCTCATATCCCCTGAGTCTCTATGTGATATTTACCTAAGCAACATTTCCACTATTTTCATGGTGCTTTATCCACATTCTGCCCCTTCTGCCCCATAGATTTCATCCATGTTTTCATTTTTTACAGTTTGGAATGTATCGACATAGGTCCCCATTTGTCTCCCCGACCCACTATGTTTTTTCCACTAAATTCTTTTATTTCAGGTGGTCGGCGGGACATTCTTATTCTCACGAAGACTGGCAACTGTGGATGGAGCGGCTCAATGGGAGATATGGCTATCATTGTAAGGTCTTGGTGAGTGACCTTCGGTCTTGCCGACCTTACACATAGTTTCTCTTTGAATATACTTTCGGAAGAACTTTATATCTATCTCGGTGACATAGGACATTGGCAAAGGCATGTGTTTGCGGCAGGAGGTCATGGCAAAAGGCTTGGGTGTTGGCGAGCAAGCTGGGTGTCCTTTCGGTGAGAGAATCTTGTGGTCTTGGTGAAGTTGAATGGAGTCAAGAGTGGCTCGTTGTGACTTATGTGTTTCGGTATTTGGTCTCCTCGAGAGTAATGGGCTATGGCAATACTTCTTGTGTTCGGTGTAATGATGGTCTGGTCACGACGACATGAAGTTGGATGTAGGCTTTCAGAAAAACAAGTTCCAATCTATATGAGGTCTCTCTGAAGTCATGTGGTCATGGTGATAGTGGACAAAACATGTATGCTTTTCGGTATGACTCTCCCTATGTCTTTACGACTGTGAAAATAGTATGGGCTCTCGGTGAAACTTAATACATTCTTTGTGAGGTCTCCGCGATACCTATGAGTTATAGCGAAGCAGAGTGCAAACAAAGGAACATTATTTGATCTTGATATGACTAACGGGTAGCTACGGTGAATGAAATTAAAATAGGGATGCAAGCGGAGAGATAAGCGAATGAATTTCCTTCGGCAGGACGATATGGATGTCTCGCCGATTGCTCATTGGTGAAAATAGAATTTCAGAATGTTGAGGCTGACATGAATACACTTGAAGACTATTGCCTGCCAGCTCGATTGGAGCCCAAATATTATGGAGGCCGACATAATATTTTATTTTAATATTTTTCTCATGCTGGTGTATAAATAAGCATGCTGTAGTTGTTAATAAGGACCGAACATGAGATTTTTGATTGACTGCAAAATAGATATAGTAGAATAAAATTATCAAACCAGAGGCTACTGTTGCATGATTTTCACAATGGAGGTATTTATGAGATTCAGTTGATGTTGTTGCATTTTCTCTGGTGTCAATTATCTGTTTAATTGAAATGAAAAATACTACTAAGTTATCTCCATGAATGATTTTTCTGGTTGTTTAAATTAACATAGCAAGTTTAAGTTTGATTTATCGATACACATTTGTTGTATTTGTGTGATCAGTCAACTGGTTCTTTCAAGAAAAGATTAAATCCTCTTATTGATCACAGTAATCAGAGAAACTCATTTTGGATTATTGAAGTAGAACTTAGTAGTTACATGGTTGCATGTTTATACAAGTTGTAAACAAAGCATATGCCAGATAATTTGTGTCTTCTCCAGAAAGTGTTGCTTATCTTGATCTCATTTGACTCCACATACCCAACAAGGCACTAGTCTCTGCACCTCATCATTATAAACTCATTTTGTTACTTTTAATTGAGTATTTAGGACTTAGAGCAGAATATTGTCACTATTTTCAAATTGAATTTCATCTGTTCACTCCCATGTGCCATTGTGAACAAGTGTTGTAAGTGGATTGATTGCAAGTTAAGTCTACATTATTCAGAGAGGTACACCCACCTTGGTCTTGCAGCACCTAAAGAGTAGAAGGTTTGATTGTTTCAAACCTTGTTCTGTTACCCTGAAACATTGTGAAAGCTTGGCAACCTTTTGTGGTTAAAACCTACATTTTTTAGAGCTAACAAATTGGTGACTCTACTAGGGAACAATCAGAATCAAGGCCTTAATCAGAGAGTCAGAAATCTTGAATAGACTCTACCGGGAACAAGAAATATTGAATATTTTTCTCATTTTTGATTAAAGTGAGTGGCGACTCTGACAGGATTTTTTGCATTTACTCATCATGAATGGAAGAAGGTCTTAGTATAGGGGAGGTCATAATGGAGCCCCTGCTGATAGTAGTGAGTGGATTCATAAGGATGAAAATGTTGATAAAGGAAAAAAGATAAATGAGGATATGTATATGACAGGTAGAGATAAAGCAGATCGCTATGATACATGGAAGGATTATTCAAGTGCAGAACTATGTACCACCGAGGATCAATTAAATCCATTTTATAATCCTTAGAAACAAACTGAGCTTGAAGCTAAGAAACAAGTTGAGTTTGAAGCCAAACTTGAGCCTGAACGACTCAGAATTTTGCATGAATATGATCAGAAGATGAAGAGTAACCAAAATATTGTTGTTGATCATGAGCTTCCAGAGGAAGTAAAGGCACAGTTCAAACAACAAGAGCAAAAGATAAAGGAGTTGGAGGCTAAATTATAGAAAGCCCAAATTTCTAATCAGACAGCTGGTGGCTCAAAGTTTGTTCCACCTCACAAGCAAGGTGATCATGGTGCAGGATCCTCCAATCAATAGAACGTTCCTTACAATCAGGGTGGGAATCACTATAAGCAGCCAGGTAATCCCCCTCATATTCCCACACAGCATGCAAATGTGCATCCACCTCCTGGTCAGCATCATATCCCTCGGCATAATGCACAATGCAATAATCCTATGCATCAGTATCAATATCCACCTATCCCTCCCCCTCACCAATATGTAGTAATGATCAGGCAGTTTGATTTGGCAGAATTCCATCTATTCCCTTACCCTATGGATAGCAGCTGGAGAGGTCTGGTTTCCAAGTTTATATGGAGCAATGCAATCACTGCAAAAGAACATCTAAGGAATTTCAATGTGTTCATCCAAGATATAGGTATGCCATATGAAGACTTGCACATGAGGCTATTTATGATGTCACTTATTGAAGATTCTAGGGATTGGTTTAACATCTTGCCAACATATTCAATTAATTCTCTTCAAGTGTTCCAAGATCGATTCCTAGAGCAGTATGGAAATCTAAATGCACCAGATGTAGCTCTTCATGAACTAATGAGGATTCAGAAAAATCAAAATGACTTAGTTTATGATTTCAATCAAAGGTTTAACAAATTGCAGACTAAGGTACCTCCTGGATCAAGGTTGCCAGATTTTGTAGCTTTAAGTGTTTATTTAAATGCATTTGATCCCAAAACAGGGTACAAACTAAGAAATAGATTTCTAAGAGGTCTGGCTGAAGCACAAAAGATCACTTTGACAATTGAAAACAACATAAAGGCTGCTGGTATAACTAATAAGAGAGACAACCCAAGGCTTCCTCAACAAAATAATAATTATCAGTACAGACAAGAGAATACATACAAAAATGAAAATAGAAATGAAAGGCCAAGACTGCATGATATGCCTTACAATATAGACTGGAAAGATGGGAAACTTGTATCAACTAGGCCCAGAAACAGAGAGACCCCTGATCCATTAAGCAAGAAGGGAACTTACATGGTGAGTAATAATTATTTTTGTGAAGTTTGTAATCAGCCACATTCCCTAGACTATTGTGTTGTAGCTCAAAGGATGCAAGAAGAGGGAATGCTGATGGAAAATGATGGAGAAGACCACAAAGTGTATTTGACTTCAAATGTTTTTTACCATGCTGAGCAAAGAAACTCATCTTCAGAGGATGAAGGCTATGAATATGATGTCTCCAATCAGAAGTATAATGTCCATATGGCTGAACAACAGATCTTTTATGATTTTGATGAAGATTACACATAGCCACCTCTTGCGAAGGCACCTATTTAGTGTAGTGTGAGAAGACTTACTGAGGATGAAATAGAAAGGATCACTGTTGCTGTAGTTGAGAAATCCAAAAGTCAATACTGGTTGAGAAACATAAAAGTAAATGAGCAAGATGGGGTTCCTGGGGGAATTTTTATAAAAGATCAAAAGGCAACACAGGAAATTGTAAAGAAGCCAGAAAACAAGCAGCATATAAAATTGAAAAGAAGCTTGTCCAAGAGTAGAAAGTTGTGGAATTAAATAAGGAAATATAGATGCCTGGCAAGCTTAATAAAAAAGAAAAAGAAGAAAGCAAAGGAGAAGCGCCATAATTGGGGAAGGTTGTTAAGATAGAGAACTCTTCTTTTGACTTCACACAAGCATTATCTCAGGTAAAGATGTTTGTACCACTACTTGAATTAATAAAGAATAAAGAATACAGAGACAATGTTGTTCGATTGATTACAAATCATAATGAAAAACATATGAATTATGAAGAAGTCAGTAGGCAGGAAAGGTTAAATAAATCAGAAGTCTGTATGGGTGATGTTTTAACAACTTCCCCACAAGTGGATCCATTCTTCACCACATTGCTTATAAATAATAAATTACTGAGAAACTACATGATAGATTCTGGTGCTGCTATAAACATCATGCCAGTCGGAGTAATGAAGTAGTTGGGCATGTGGGTTGATACATGTGAAGGGAAGTGCTATGCAATGGATAATAGACCAGTACCTATGGTGGGCATTATGAGAGGAGTTGAAGTCAAGCTGGCTACTTATCCACAGGTGGCTTACAATATAGACATTACAGTCATTGATACTCCTCTACAGTTCGGCATGCTTTTGTCAAGACAGTGGACAACAAAAGTTGGAGGAAATGTCCAGTTTGATTTGTCTTATGCTACTATTCTAGTGAATGGTCAAGATGTGAAGTAATATAGAAAGCCAAGAATGAATCAGCTTGTTGAATGTGTACCACAGGATCAGATTAATTATTTTTGTTATATTGATCTTGGGAGTTTTAAGATTGAACCAACCCAGCCAGAATTAATAAATAGTGATCCAATTGAAAAACATGCTACACAAAATTGTAATGGCATATGGAAGATGTACTTTGATGGAGCCTGCAATCAAGAAGGTAATGGCGCTAGGATTGTTTTTGTTTCGCCTGAGGGTACTACTTTTAAATATTCATTCTTGTTGGCATTTGAATGTACAAACAATGTGGCAGAGTATGAAGCTTTATTGACAGGTTTGAACATAGCTTTGAAACACAAGATAAAGTTGCTAACTGTTTTTGGTGATATGAAGCTTTATTGACAGGTTTGAACATAGCTTTGAAACACAAGATAAAGTTGCTAACTATTTTTGGTGATTCTAAGTTGGTTGTTTCACAAATTAAATCCAAGTATGCAGCAAAGCATAAAATATTAAAGCAATACAGGAATGTTGGATGGGACACCATTGAATTATTTGATGCATTCTCAATTGAGTGGATTCACAGGTCGAAGAATATAATGGCTTATTTTTTAGCAAATGTGGCGCTGAAAGGAGATGATATCACATTGGCTGGGGTGTCACAAATTGAGTTCAAGACAAGGCCTGCTGTTCTTGATAATGTTTATAGTTGGTAGGTCTTCAATGATGATATTGATCTTTTGAAATTCCTCAATTGTATTGATCAATATGAAGCTCAGGAAATTGATTTCAATGCTTTTGTTGAGGAAGTAGATGGGAAACAAACTGTACTTGGCAAGGAGATCTTACAACTCAAAACAAATAAATTTCCCAAGGGTCTAGTGGCATTGGAAAGGGTGTATGATGGAAATGATAGATCTCTAATGAAGCAAACACCAGTCAGAAAGGAAGATGTTGAAGAGATTAACTTGGGGACTGAAATAGCACCAAGAAAGGTATACATTGGAAAGAAGATCAGCCCTGCAATTAGAAGAATGCTGATAGAGTTGTTGAGAAAGTACAAACATGTTTTTGCTTGGTCATATGAAGATCTGAAAGCATACAGGGAAGATTTATTTCAGCATGAAATACCACTGAAGCCAAACGCCAAGCCTTTTAGGCAGAAGCAAAGATCTATAAATCCAATACTAGAGCCTAAGATGCAGGAAGAATTGACAAAGCTTGGAGATGGAGGAATTATCAAACCAATCAGACATTCAATGTGGGTTTCTAATTTGGTTCCTGTAAGAAAGAAGAATGGAGATATTAGATTATGTGTAGACTTTAGAAATCTGAACATGGCATCTCTCAAGGATAATTATCCTCTACCCAACGTGGAAGCAATATTGCATAAGGTGATAGGCTGTGAGCTGTTATCTATGATGGATGGATTTTTTGGATACAATCAGGTCAAAGTCAAGAAATTTGAGCAATACAAGACAACATTCACTACTCCTTGGGGAACATATGTGTACATAAGAATTCCATTCGGTCTCACCAATGCTGGAGCGACTTTCCAAAGAGCCATGGATGTTGCATTTTCTGATTTGATTAACGTTATCATGGTGGTGTATCAAGATGACTTGACTGCTTACTCGAAGAAGGATGAAGATCATGTGCAACATCTTGAAAAGGTATTTATCAAAGCTCTTGAATATGGTATTAGTTTAAATCCAAAAAAATGTCATTTTGCAGTCACAAAAGGTAAACTCTTGGGGCATATTGTTTCAAAGGAGGGAATTAGAATAGATCCTAAAAGAGTTGAAGCTATTGATAAAATTCCTATTCCCAAAACTGTCAAGGCTATACAGTCATTCTTTGGACAAATTAATTTTGTTAGAAGATTTGTTTCTAATTTTACTGAGATCATCAAGCCCATATCAAAAATGTTAAAGAAAGGACAGAAAATGGATTGGACTGCTGAAGCTTTGGATGCTTTTATGTCTATCAAAAGGGCTATCAAAGAGGCTCTTGTTCTTAAATCCCCAGATTTTACAAAGCCTTTTCATATTTTTTCATTTGCCTCAATTCATACTATTGTTGCTATCATGTTATAAAAGAATAATGATGGTTATGAACAGCATGTATCTTTCTTTAGTAAATCATTACAAGGGTCTGAATTAAAATATGACATAATGGAGAAACAAGTATTTGCATTGGTAAAGGCTGTAAAAGCATTCAGACCATATCTTGTTGGAGCAAAAATAGTTGCTTTTGTCCCTCATGCTGCTATCAAAGACATTTTAACACAATCTAAAGTTATAGGGAAAATATGCAGATGGATCAACAAGATTCAAGAATTTGACATGTAGATATAGATTACTAAGTTGGTAAGAGGCCAAGGCTTGGCTAAGCTGATAGAATAAACTAATATTGAGGCAAATAAGATCTGCAATGTTGAAGAAGGGGCTGCAGTTGCAAGCATTGAACATACTCCATGGTATACTCATGTTATGCATTATCTTAAATATATGAAATGTCCAGATGGATTAAGTAACAGCCAAAGGAGAACTTTGAAGTTGCAGGCATCAAAGTATGTTTTCATGGATGGAGATCTGTTTTGGAAAAATAGGGATGGCATATTGTTGTTATGTTTGGATGAGTCACAGGCTAAGCATGTTTTGAAGGAAATGCATGAAGGGGTTTGTGGAGGGAATTATTCAGCAAAGACAACTGCACACAAAATTCTCAAGGCTGGGTATTATTGGCCAAAGGTTTTTAATGATTCCTTTACACATGTGAGAAAATGTGAGGCTTGCCAAAAGTTTTCTGGAAAATTGAAGTATAGGGTGCTTTGCCACTTCGACCTCTATAGGCTGATGCCCCTTTTCATCAATGGGGAATTGATTTCATTGGAGAGATGCAGGAGAAGTCGAGTGGAAGACATAGGTGGATACTAGTTGCCACTGATTATTTTGCAAAATGGGTGGAGGAAATCCCAACCAAGCAGGCAACAAGTAAAGTTGTAACAAATTTCTTGATGGACAACATTATCACCAGATTTGGTACACCATTGAGGATAATCACTGATAATGGGATGTGCTTCAGGTCAGATGAATTCAAAAGCTTTTGTGATAAGTATGGAATTACTATTTCTTATGCAGCTCCTTATCATCCACAAGCCAATAGTCAAGCAGAGTCCAGCAATAAGAGTCTCTTGAAGATTATAAAGAGGATGTTGGGACAAAACAAGAGGGCTTGGGATTCAAAGTTAAAATTGGTTGTGTGGGCTAATAGGATCACTTTGAAAAAGGCAATTGGGAAATCTCCATTTGAATTGGTATATGGAGCACAGGCTAGGGTGCCTTTGCAGAATTTGTTACTAGTTTACAAGTTTGTTTCACAAGAGGATTTGGAAGTTCTTGAACCCGTGGAAGACAGGATGGAGCAACTTGCTAAACTGGATGAAGTAAGGAGAGAGGCCCAAAGCCAAAACATGAAGTTACAGGCATAGATGAAGTATCTATTTGATAAAAAGGTGAAGGATAGAAAGTTTGAAGAAAATTATTTCGTGTTGATGTGGAATGCAAGGTGTCAGGAGAAAGGCAAGCATGGTAAATTTGAAGCTCTTTGGCTGGGACCTTTTGTTGTCGTTGGAAAAAAGGGTGAGGACTCATATTATCTGTATACCTTGGAATTTCAACTGCTCTAAATGTGTAAAACAACTAAGAAACATGAATAACAAAATACCAAGGACACCTCAAGATTAGCCAAAGAGTGGTTCAACAAAAAGGAATGCAAATAAGATAAAACACAAACACTTTTACCTCCCTTGTTGTTGATACCTCTTTGATTGGCCCTTGCTTGGATTGGTTGTGTGCTCCTTAGATGATGGATTGAGTGACTATGTGCAAGATTCAATATGCAAGATGATGAACAAAGATGGCTAAGTGATTGAAAAGGCTTGAGGATTCAAATGGACAGCATGTAGTTATCAAAATGCAAAGTGTTGGAAAAGGCAAATGGGCAGCATGTAGTTGCACAAATCAAAAGTGTCCTAAAAATGCCCTTGAGGAGGGGGTATTTATAGAAGAATTTGAATTCTCTAGAGAATTCAACGGTCAAGATTGCTCCAACAAGGCCAAGATGAAGGGCTATGGTGGGTTGAGAACCCACAAGCCCTCACATCTTGACATGTGGAGGGTGAAGTGGATAAGAGGATATGAGGTGGAGATGAGTTGTCAAAAAGGTACATGAGGTGGAAAAGGACATGCACCTTGGGGGATGAGAGGATTTCCACAAAAAGGGATTTCTTGTCCCCAAGTGGGAGTGAAAGGGACATTTGAGGAATTTTAGAATTCCTCAAAAATCTACATGGGAAAAGGAAAGGTGGTTGGGGATAAATGTGAATTAAAAATTCACATTCCTAGGAAGGATCTAGAGGAAAAGGTGGGCTCCAAAAGGTGGGACTTGGTCACATGTGGAGATTGTGACAAGTCCAAGGTGGGTCACATGTGGGGATTGTGACAAGTCCAAGGTTCTAGAAGCCTTGGAAGAATGGAATGTGAATTAAAAATTCACATATAAAGAGGGAATCTAGGAAGAATAAAAAGGAATTAAAAATTCCTTGGAGAATGATTAGGCTTAATTAATCAATAATTAGAGATAAATAAGGATTAAAAGCCAACTTGCAAAAGTTGGAGGATGTGACACATCCTAATCAAGGATTAGGCATGTGCACATCCCTAATGAAGAATTAGGAAATGGATTAGGATTAGATGAAAATGACATGTGAGGAATTAAATAAATGTAATATTTATTTAATTTATTTGAAGAAAAGAGGATTAAGGAGGGTAAGGTATTTAATTATTAATTAAAAACCTTAGAGATTTGGCAGAATTAAAGATATTGATTAAATAATAGTAATATTACTTAATTAACTCGGATAAGAGGATGTTTAGACAAAAAGTGATAAATCTGGATAAATTAAGTGTCCAAATTTGGATGTTTACATTATCTATAGAACATGGCTGGTGAAGATTAGGAATTGCCTGTTCATGGGAAATTCTTGAAACTTTTCTTCTCTTGAGCTACACAGAGGATTGAGGGTTGCCAGTGCATGGACAACTCTTGTGTATCCTCTTAAAAGTTATTTTCCATGCACAGTAGTTTTAAGTTTTCATCCACCTCCATTTCACTCCCATTTTTCATTCACCTCCATCTTGCATTCACTTTGCATTCATTTCCATTACCATTCATTCCATTACTACTCATTGGTTCTTTCTCTGTTTGGCCTGCTCTCCCAAGGATTCTGGATCCTTGCAATGATCTAACTATCATTCATCCCCAGACGGAGCCACTGTTGAAACTATCAAAATCTGATGATTATTTTTAATATCCTCATATCCCCTGAGTCTCTATGTGATATTTACCTAAGCCACATTTCCACTATTTTCATGGTGCTTTATCCACATTCTGCTCCTTCTTCCCCATAGATTTCATCCACGTTTGCATTTTTTACACTTTGGAATGTATCGACATAGGTCCCCATTTGTCTCCCTGACCCACTATGTTTTTTCCACTAAATTCTTCTATATTCAGGTGGTCGGCGGGGCATTCTTATTGTCACGACGACTAGCAACTATGGATGGAGCAGCTCGGTGGGAGATATGGCTATTGTTGTAAGGTCTTGGCGAGTGACCTTCGGTCTCACCGACCTTACACATAGTTTCTCTTTGAATATACTTTCGACAGAACTTTATATCTATCTCGGTGACATAGGACATTGGCAAAGGCATGTGTTTGTGGCAAGAGGTCATGGCGAAAGGCTTGGGTGTTGGTGAGCAAGTTGGGTGTCCTTTCATTGAGAGAATCTTGCGGTCTTGGCAAAGTTGAATGGAGTCAGGAGTGGCTCATTGTGACTTATGTGTTTCAGTATTTGGTCTCCCCGAGAGCAATGGGCTATGGCGATACTTCTTGTGTTCGGTGTAATGATGGTCTGGTCACGGCGACATGAAGTTGGATGTAGGCTTTCGGCAAAACAAGTTCCAATCTATATGAGGTCTCTCCAAAGTCGTGTGGTCACAGCGATAGTGGACAAAACATGTATGCTTTTTGGTATGACTCTCCCTATGTCTTGGTGACTATGAAAATAGTATGGGCTCTCGGTGAAACTTAATACATTATGTGTGAGGTCTCCGTGATACCTATGAGTTATAGCAAAGCAGAGTGCAAACAAAGGAACATTATTTGATCTCAATATGACTAACGGGTAGCTACAGCGAATGCGATTAAAACAGGGATGCAAGTGAAGGGATAAGCAAATGAATTGCCTTTGGAAGGACGATATGGATGTCTCGCTAACTGCTCACTATTGAAAATAGAATTTTAGATTGTTCAGGCCGACATGAATACACTTGAAGATTGTTGCCTGCCAGCTTGATTGGAGCCCGAATCTTGTGGAGGCCGACATAATATTTTATTTTGATATTTTTCTCATGCTGGTGTATAAATAAGCATGCTGTAGTTGTTAATAAGGACCGAACATGAGATTTTTGATTGACTGCAAAATAGATACAGTAGAATAAAATTATCAAACTAGAGGCTATTGTTGCATGATTTTCACAATGAAGGTATTTATGAGATTCAGTTGATGTTGCTACATTTTCTCTGGTGTCAATTATCTGTTGAATTGAAATGAAAAATACTGCTAAGTTGTCTCCATGAATGATTTTTCTAGTTGTTTAAATTAAGATAGCAAGTTTATGTTTGATTTATCGATACATATTTGTTGTATTTGTGTGATCAATCAACTGGTTCATTCAAGAAAAGATTAAATCCTCTTATTGATCACAGTTATCAGAGAAACTCATTTTGGATTATTGAAGTAGAACTTAGTAGTTACATGGTTGCATGTTTATACAAGTTGTAAACAAAGCATATGCCAGATAATTTGTGTCTTCTCTAGAAAGTGTTGCTTATCTTGATCTCATTTGACTCCACATACCCAACAAGGCACTAGTGTCTGTACCTCATCATTATAAACTCATTTTGTTACTTTTAATTGAGTATTTAGGACTTAGAGCAGAATATTGTCACTATTTTCAAATTGAATTTCATCTGTTCACTCCCATGTGCCATTGTGAAGAAGTGTTATAAGTGGATTGATTGCAAGATAAGTTTGCATTATTCAGAGAGGTACACTCGCCTTGGTCTTGCAGTACCTAAAGAGTAGAAGGTGTGATTGTTTCAAACCTTGTTTTGTTACCCTCAAACATCGTGAAAGCTTGGCATCCTTTTGTGGTTAAAACTTTTGTTTTTGAGAGCTAACACCACCATACCAAAGCATGGCCTTGCAACTTGGTCTTTGAAATTTTTACTCTTTGCTCCTCAAGAACCTCATCACATTCAAAATGATTGTCTAATGAAGCAATCGAATCAAGTAGTTCTTCATCATTTAAACTTCCACCATATTTAGGAACATCAATTTTTATGTTGGGCTTGTCATTCCTTACTTCTTTCACCAACTTTGCAATCCTCTGGTCCTATGGATCAAGTTCCTCTTCCATGTCTACAAACTCATCATCTTCATCTTCATCTAACTCACTCTCTTCTGCATCTCTTCTCTTGTTTGTCTCCAAGGATATGATTCTTTCCTCCAACTCTTTGATTTCTCTTGCTTGTTTCTCTTTCATCTACTTCATCTCTTGAGCCATATCTTTTTTTCTTTGGAGGCATCTTTGAATGCCAAACTCTTCACTTATTCTTCAACCTAAAAAATGCAAACATACCTAATCCTTCCTCTGATACCACTATGATGTAAAGCCAAGATGGAGAAGACTCAATTCTGATTAGATCTCAAATAAACATCAATTCTTGAAACCAAAATCTACCACATTGGATCAATTAACACTATCAAGGCTTTTATACTCCAAAACTCATCAAATAGGCTTATCTTTTAGAGAAGGCCTCTCAAGGACCATCTCATCATAATTATAGCATCTACTCAGACCCCCAACACAACTCCCAAACCAACCATACAAGGTTTCTGTAGACACCTAAAAATGACCTAGGCCTGCAAGCTTCATTTTTACCACTTTCGTCCTAGCATAATTATAACATTTAATTATGTCCTTGGTCCACATTCGACTATTGATTAAATAATTCATAATTATTTAATTAATTCATGTCCTTTTATTCTTCATGATTATTAAATAAATAAATTCTATTTATTTATTAAATATATCATTAGTTGTCTAAGTCTTTCTTTAATTAAATAAATTTCTTAATTTAATTCCCTTGTCATTTAATTCTTCTTGATTATTAAATAAATAAATTTCATTTATTTATTAAATACGTCACTAACTGTCTTAATTAAATAAATTGATTAATTTATTTATTTAATTAATCTTATCTCCTAAATTAAATAATTAAATCTAATTATTTAATTGCCAATTAATATTCTTCTCATTTTTAATAAATTAAATTATTTAAAATGTCATGTCAATCTTAACTGTCAATCCTTTTTGATAAATAATCTGAAAAAGATTATTTATTATCTCTCAAAATCCATAATTTAAATTATTTTAATTCAAATTAGTAACTAATCTTCCAAAAATCGAGCAATCGGGCAGATTCTTGATTTTTCAAATCTTACCTTCAGTCCAAATCTTATCTCTTTGATTTTTCGAATCAAGCAAATTAGGCAATCTTATCTTCTTGATTTTTTGAAAATCTTTATTTTTCTAATTAATTTGTCTCATTTATTCTCCACCGTTGATCCAATTTTATTTTGACCGTTCGATTAAGGATGTTGCCCTAACCCTAATTAGGGATTCTCGGGTTAAATCTAGATCGTTCATTTCATTGATTTATCTCGTCCGTCCATTCGAAATGACCTTTTCTATAAAATTCCATCTTCTTCTCATTTTTGGGGACCAGGCTCATTTTGACATTTTGCGTAATTACTATAGGTATTTACTTAGTTTCACATTTTATTGTCATAGGCAATTGTAGTATTTCAATATTGGCATTGGTTCTAAGCATAGGCATTGTTAGTCATTGGCTTTTAGACATAGGCATTTAGACATATCAAATCCTTCAAGACTTGTTATAGGACTTAGGCATTTCTAGTTTGCTCGAAAGGCGAATCTGAGGGAAACATTTTCCAGCAAGCAAGAAGGTATTACGAAAAGGAATCATGGAGGTATCAACAATCAGGTATAATTGTTCTTTCATTTACTTCCTTTGTGTTTCGTAAGATCTTTGGGTTTTGTTATTATTTATTATTTATTGCTAACACTCCTAATCTTAAGAAATCCCTTGATTACATTGGTGAACCCGACATTTTGTAGAGAAATTTGTGTGTGTTCTTGTTTGCTTTCACTATTTTGCAGGTTACAGCCAAGACGTCATACGAAATCCCGTCACCTTCATTAGAACACAGAAAAATGGGCGAAAAAAATATTTTCAAATGGTTTCTGGGTTTTGTAGATCTCGCTCTCAGCTTTCTAGAATATCAAACGGTTTTAAATTTTGTTACGATTGGAGAAAGTTATGGGCATTTTAGTGATCATAGTTTTTTTCAATTTAATTTTTAAACCCGCGTTTTTCTTTTGTCTATAACATTATTTTTGTGCAGAATTGTGGAAAAAAATTTCTTGGTTTTGAAGGTCTATCATTTAGCTTTCCATGGATATCTACCACTTAAAATTTTGTTAAGTTTTGAGCAAGTTATTGTTGTTTTAATTTGCTGCTATCATTAATGTTTTATTTATTTATTTATTTTTGTGTTACTAATCTTCTCTTGTAGCGTGTGGCAATCCCCATTCATGTGTCGAAGACCATTGATTAAAGAGATTACTAATTCATTGTTTGCAGATTTGAATGTTGAAGACAAGATAAACAAACATTGTGCTTGTTTTTCTTTCATAGATTAGCAAACATTTGATTTTGGTGCATATAAAACAAACTCATGTCTTCTATGATTGATTGTGCTTGCAAGATGGTAGGTGAGTATGCTCTCACTTGGTGAAAACCTCGTAATCAAAAAACCAGACCCATATTTATTTGTTAATTACCCTTCACGATTCGTTATATCAGAGTATCCTCTCCCCTTGCGCATTCGTGCGATCCTGGGTGTAAGAGAAACGGTTACTGACTTTAGAACTTAGGCCTGTTCTAGTGGAAAAAAGTACTCACCCCAGGATGACTCAAACCGGTAGCACCCTGACACCGAGAGACTTCCAGCCGGTATATAAAAGTGGATTCTTGGGGAAAGCCCAAGAATCACGAGTGTGGTTCCGACGAGATGGATCTGAAAGGGGACTCTTGCCACATGGATCACGCCCCACGAACAGAATGCCCGAATTAAAAACCTCTTGTCTTAGTGTCCAACCGTTCTATTGGTCGTTGCTTGGTATAGTGTAGGGTACAGTATCATGCCTGAAGACACTCACTACTGATCCCCTTGAGTAGAGATAGCAGTTCTTGGGAAGTCACTACCCAAAATTTGAATTTGGTGTGCTCGAATGATGTTAATGAGCCATGGAGGGGAGCCAATGCCACCAAAATTCTAAGCTATCCGCTCTCGAGAAGGAAAGGTGTTTATCACCAATCCGGGGTATATCGGTGGGCTATACCAAGTATAAAAACCCTTGGCCTATTGGCCTTTTAGGATTGTACTTGTCTTATGTGTGTTTGTTTACACCCAAAACATTGTGCTTGTCAAGTGCTTGTTGGATTTTTTCAAAACATTATACAGAATATTCACAAATCTGGACACAAACAATCAACCTTGGACAACTCAGACTTTTCAACAAGACATCAAAACACAATCTCAGTCCTCATTTTGAACTTAGACTTGGTATTGTCCATCATAGTCCTCATTTGGTATCTAGACTTGGCATTAGTCATTTTCCTTAGTCAACATCTTCATTGTCACCTTAGCATTTGGCATCCTTTCTTGACCAATTTTATCACCTTGCATTAGTCATTTCCCTTAGAAAAACATCATTATCACTCTACATTTAACAACATCATGACATCCACCACCTTGTCTTCCCTTCGCCAAGATATGGATAGGCTTGCTAGTAAAATTGAATACGAATTACTCTGTAGAGGTCAATACCAAGAAGCCTCAGACTTTAGGAGACAATTTATCCAAGCCAAAAATCAAGGTCCTTCATACCAACAACCCATCAGTCCTAGTCCTCTGTCCATCTACCCTCACTACCAAAATTCACTCGACATAAATCCTACCATTAATTCACAACAAACGTCCACTTATCACCCTTATCCTAACCTTGACAAGGGAAGCCAACTGTCCAATAGTCCATTCCAAACCTCCATGTCATATTCTGACTCTTCACCTATTAATCCCGTCCAAGTATGCATCCCTTATCAACCATCTACCAACTCATGTCAAGTCCCCACATCATACCATACCGATCCGGTCCAAGTCTCCATGTCCTATTTGAATCAACCTTACACCAATCCAGTCGAAGTCTCCACGTCATATCCTTGTCCTTCAATAGTTAATCTAGTCCAAGACTCCATGACATATCCAGTCCAAGTCCCCATGTCATACCCTTATCCTTCACATACTAGTCCAATGCAAGTACCCATGTCATATACTAGTCCTTCACATACTAGTCTAGTCCAAGTCCCCACATCCTATCCTAGTCCATCAATCATTAATCCTTTTCAAGTCATCCCCTCACAAGCCACATCTAGTCATGAAAGTTCTTTCATAGTCCAAAGTCAATTCCGATTTAATAAACTTGAGAATACATGTCAAAATAAAAGTCCAAAGCATGACCTTATAACATCACCCTCATGTCAAGAACAAGGTAGTCCATCCCATGACCTTATTTCCGATTGTATCATCCATGACAACCCCATATTTGACCAAGACCCTACCATTGACCAAGAAGTCCAAAATGATCCACTCCTTGACCTTTATGCCATTTATGATCAAACACTTGATGACCCTATACAAGCCTCGACTATTGACACTTCCCATGATGAGACACTTGCCTCCATGGGACACATAGACGATATTCCTACAGAACAAGAATCTCCCACTAGGGACATGATTGCATATGATCTGGTTATAGCTAAAATCATTAGGCTCTATGACACTAAACATAATGATGGCTTTGACATTTCCTTGGAAGCACCAACAAAATCATCTGAACCTGACATGTCACATGATCAGACTAAATATATCAGTCAGGAATATGTCCAACATGAAAATGAAGCTAAGACACTTTATCAACTAGGAGCATCTATCTTTGTCAGAGCAGGCTTTCTTGCAGACGAAAATATTAAAAGTGACAATGTCCATAGACATCATGATGGGTTAGCATCTTGCTTTCAAAGCAACAAATACCCCATCGCAAACAAAATCTTTCAAAGCATGCAATATCAAGGCAAAGGACTAGGCATACACGAGCAAGGAATTCTAGAACCAATATAGCTTCAGGAAAATTATAGACATCAAGGTCTTGGTTATTCCTCAGACAACAAATCAAATGATGTCAGTGGTATCTCCATGATACTGGGGGCAACCTTGTCAAATAAAAATGTCAAAATGGAGTGCCATGAGAATCCTTGTCATAAGATTGCTGCTAACACCCCCTCCACCCACACCATAAACCATCATTCTATCATGAATCAACCTCCCCTTTGGAACCACCAAAAACAAAAGTCTTACAAGTCAAAAGATCAAAATCAAATGTCAAAGGCCATTGAATCAAACAAAAGGACAAGTGGACAAATGAAATTAAAATGGATCCCAAAGAAAGATGGATCAAACAAAGACACCAAATCAAATACAAAAGTCAATCACAATGTGGAGCCACAAGACAAGAGGACTCCCACATATAACACATGTCCACCTCCTTCAAAATGGTCATCAATCAAGACATATAAAAGTGTTGGTTCCAAACACCATCCCTCCAAAATTCGTCATCCACCATCCCAGGTTTGGAAAATAAAAAGTGATTCGTCCAAATGTCCAAAAAAAATTTCCACGTCTACCATCATTCGTCATAACCCTACATCTCGTTTAAAGTCCAAAAATCCTATGTCACAAATCCGTCACATCATGGCAACAACTCTTTACCATAAGGACTCTCATGGCACTCTATTACGATGTGTGTATTTTGATAAGGCCAACTCTAGTATCAGAAAGGATCACAATGACATTGATCAGTTGTATACAAGTGCTACGATCCTGACAAGACAACTCCTTTAGCAAGGTCATTATTGGCATATCATGGCACCAGTGTCTACATCGGCACCATCAGTAGATTCAAAACAGTCAGTGGTTATCTAAAGCATCCAGGCTATCCACAAAATTAGAAATACAAAAAAAATCATAAAGTCAAGAAAATAGTAAAGAGAAAAATTTCATCCAATGGTGAAAACCTGGCAAACAGGTGCCCTGGATAAGTACCATGATGAAAACCTGGCAAACAGGCGTCATGTGTAAAATAAATCATCTATGTCCACTCTTACACTTGGGGGCAAGTCATCTCATTTCCCATGCCTTCCTCATGACATTGACATCCATCAAAGCCCTATCATTTCCATCCATTTTCCCACCTACTTTGGTCTTGACATAAAACTGGCACACATAAATCATTCTTTGGGAAAACTCTTGACATGTCTATCCTTCGGTCATACATGATTCACAAAACATCAGGTCATTAACTGTCATAGTCTTATTGTCCTTATATGACATAGTCCTTGAAAACCATATGACATTCCCTTAGTCTCATGTCTCCCATCCTTTACCAAGGCCACCTTTTGTCCTTTTATGCTTGTCACCTATCTTGGCTTTCCCTTGTCAAATGGTCTAAGGAAACTTCATCATCCCATCTAGCCCTAACCAAGTCATTCCAAATGCAACAAGTCTAATTCATACAAGCACATTATCCAAAATGTTACTAGACTGCATTCCTGGCCCAACTGTAGACCTCCATACTTTCATCACATTATTGTCATCGTCCTCACGTTGTTTCGGGATGCGTCCTTCCCATGTCAAACAACATTGTCATCACATGTCAATTGGTATTCAGCTTGACTAGGGGCACAATCATGTTTCTCCTTGGATTCTCATGTGTAGGCATCAGTCATATGCATTTGTCACAATCCTCTTAAACGTCAAAATCCAAAAAAACATTATAAAATGTCCTAAAAAAAGACAAAAACATAATAAAATGTCCTGAAAAAAGACAAAAAACATCACAAAATGTCCTGAAAAAAAAAAAAGACAAAAACATCACAAAAAGTCCTGAAAAAAGACCAAAAACATCATAAAATGTCCTGAAGAAAGACCTAAAAATCATAAAAATTCACGAAGAAAAACATAAAAACATTCAAATCAATGTCAAAATCCTAAAAATGGAGTCAAAGTCAGTCATGTCAGTTAGTCCATGTCATTGTCGAACTATGTTGTCTCTACGCATTTGCTACGTAGGCAAGGCCATCAGTCAATGAGTCCCCAAGACATTAGGTCAGTCATTTTAGGTTGGTCCAAATAAAATCATGGCATTTGCCACAATCGTCACATCAGTCAAATAAGTCAAACATAGTCAAACTCAAACACAAGACAGTCATTTGAAATGTCAATGTCAAAATTGGTCAAAATTAGACAACACGGTCCAATCAATTATATAGTCAACATCAGTCAACTTGCCAAAACATATTAGTCAAAACAATGTCAATCTCCTCACTCTTTGGTCCTCTTCAAGATGTGTCCTTCTTAGAGTTAGACCTCGTCAAAATGTCCTTTGCCTTTTCAGGATGTGTCCTTCCTGACAATAGGCCTCGTCAAACTGTCAACACCACCAAATTGGCAAAACTCTTAAACTGTCAAAACTGTCAAACTGGCAAGAAATCAATCTTTGGCAAACAAACATTGGCAAACAAAGTTAAATGGCTGTTAATTTTTCTCGTCTATCTTGTCTTATCTTTTGACTATTTTGGCTATTTTGTCTTATCCTTTTACTGTCTTTTCTTTGTGGTCATGTTACTAGCTACCTCGAGGATGTCCCATGAAGGATTTAGAGGTGCGATGACGTATCTTGGCCTATTTTATTTTCTTTGACCGCTGTCTGTGGATTGTCTTGACAAAAAGACTAGGGCAACTTCACCCTTAGTATGAGTTAGGACATTCCTTGTCTGTGACTATCTGTTTTTCAAGTGGATGACCTTGTACACCTTGGTCTATGTCATATCATGGTGTTTGTTGTCCATTTGTGTCATTTTTACTGCCCAATGATGATTAAGAGCAATAAATATTAGTCCTATGGAAATGTTTTGAAGGATTTGGTCTAGGAACTAACATGCATCTCCTGTAGTCTTATCATCTTCTCTCACTCATCTCATATAGGCATTGCATCCATATCATCATCCATATCTTTTGCACTAACATTTCTTTGTCTCTTCATATTCTAGTCTTCTCATTAATTTTGAGAGCACACCCGTGTTCTTAGAACCTGTCTATCCTCTCGAGGGGGCATACCATAATCCTCCTCGTCATTCTTCCTCATCTTATTTTGCACTAGGGCATTTTTTTGGCTTATTTTCTTTGTCACAATGTGGCATGCTACATTATGACAAAGAGGGGAAAAATGAAGACACCTAAAAATGACCTAGGCCTGCAAGCTTCATTTTTACCACTTTCGTCCTAGCATAATTATGACATTTAATTATGTCCTTGGTCCACATTCGACTATTGATTAAATAATTCATAATTATTTAATTAATTCATATCCTTTATTCTTCATGATTATTAAATAAATAAATTCTATTTATTTATTAAATCGTCATTAGTTGTCTAAGTCTTTCTTTAATTAAATAAATTTCTAATTTTCATTTTTCTTCTTGATTATTAAATAAATAATTTCATTTATTTATTAAATCGTCACTAATTGTCTTAATTAAATAAATTGATTAATTTATTTAATTAATTAATCTTATCTCCTAAATTAAATAATTAAATCTAATTATTTAATTGCCAATTAATATTCTTCTCATTTTAAATAAATTAAATTATTTAAAATGTCATGTCAATCTTAACTGTCAGTCCTTTTTGATAAATAATCTGAAAAAGATTATTTATTATCTCTCAAAATCCATAATTTGAATTATTTTAATTCAAATTAGTAACTAATCTTCCAAAAATCGAGCAATCGGGTAGATTCTTGATTTTTCAAATCTTACCTTCAGTCCAAATCTTATCTCTTTGATTTTTCGAATCAAGCAAATCAGGCAATCTTATCTTCTTGATTTTTCGAAAATCTTTATTTTCTAATTAATTTGTCTCATTTATTCTCCACCATCGATCCAATTTTATTTTGACCGTTCGATTAAGGATGTTGCCCTAACCCTAATTAGGGATTCTCAGGTTAAATCTGGATCGTTCATTTCATTGATTTATCTCGTCCATCCATTCGAAATGGCCTTTTCTATAAAATTCTATCTTCTCATTTTTGGGGACCAAGCTCATTTTGACATTTTGCATAATTACTATAGGCATTTACTTAGTTTCACATTTTATTGTCTTAGGCAATTGTAGTATTTCAATATTGGCATTGGTTCTAAGCATAGGCATTGTTAGTCATTGGCTTTTAGACATAGGTATTTAGACATATCAAATCCTTCAAGACTTGTTGTAGGACTTATGAATTTCTAATCATGGGAGGCCTGTATCGGGCCGTACACAGGAAAAAGAAACTGAAAATACAAAAAAAATGCTTGGAATTCCACCATTTAAGCATTGACCAGAGCACCAAATCCTCCAAAGCAATTCATTAAACCCCTCATTCAAGATTGTATGATTTTTTTAATACATTTTCAAATTAGAACCAACTCCCTTCAATGCCCATAACCACCCTTGAACCACCAAACCCTTATTAAGCCTAAAAGTACTAGTATTTAACAATGGTTTGCTTAGTAAGCTTTATTATGCAAATTTGTTGTTATAAAGACCTAGAACTGTTTACACACCCTTAGTTTACCCATAACATAAATTTTAGACTCTTTCTCTACATTTCACATATTTTTCCCTCTTGCCAATATTAACAATTGTTTGAGACAAGAGTGCATTTTTTGCACATTTGACCACCTTAGCCCACAAATTCCCAAAGTACATAAAAGATTGGTCTATTAGACCTTATTTAGACAAAATAAACACCAAGAAACTAGCATCAACCTACTATTCATTCAAATAATCAAATTTTTTTGTTGTTGTGGTGTAGGTGCTCCTGCACCACTTCACAAAGAACCAATACCCAAGAATTTTGGTATAGCAACCTTCAACAAACCTGACTAACATATCTAAAATCTAGTTTTCACAAGCATAGGGACAAGTACTAGATCATCATCCTTAACAACTTAATACATGTAATCTTCCTTTAATACAATTTTATCAATATCCTCAACATATATAGTCAACATCAACTAGTAGATAACTAGCTGACCAGTTGATATTAGTGACAACACTTTCATTCCTCTTTCAGTTCTTACAACAATAAGCCATCTATGGTGTATGGGTCCCACTTGGTGGGACTCATATACCCAAGGTGATCTATGGGTCCCATAGGGCCTTTTAGAGAGAAAATTTTGGGGAGTGAAGAAATTAAGTTTATTTGATGATATTGTCAGGATTTTGGTTGAAATATGCCTTAAGATGCACAATATAGGGTCTAATGAGCATATTAATGATGATATTAAGGTCATAAATACAAGAGGGCCCAAAATCTAATGTAAAAGTGTAAATAAATATAGTTTACAACATTAAATTAAGGAAAAATTGGGTCTATCCAGCTAAAAAGGGCTCAAAATTCAATGTGAATGTGTAAAACACATTACAACACTAGATTAGGTCCATTTAGTTTACAATCCTCCTAAATTAAATGTGAAAGTGTAAATAAATATACTTTACAACACTAAATTAGGGAAAAGTTAGGTTTATTTAACTTTAAAAGGTCCCAAGACCTAATGTGAATGTGTAAAGCACATCACATCACTAGATCAAGGTGGCCTTAAGTTTATTTTAATATTTATCATCCCCAAATTAAGTGTGAAAATGTGAACAACGACATTTTTCAACACTACACTCTTGATATCTTTGATAAGGTGCCACACAATATGAACTTCAAGCTTCGCTATACTAAGAACTCATGAAGAAAATGCAAATAAGAGAAGGTTTGTTCAAATGGGTTTTTCTTAATTCATGAAAGGTCTCACTTTAGGGAACATTGTACCTAATTTCTCCAAGAGACGACTAATTGAGGATAAAAGATTCAAAATATAGGGAATGCAATCCATAGCATTACCACTAAGAGAAACGATATATGCTCAGAAAGGTCACACTCTTGAAGGATATCAAGCCCAATGACACCACCAAGAAGACACATCATGTGAAGTAAGAAGACCACACTTTGAATAAAAAGTTCATACTTCCTAGGAGATGTATACTATCATCAGTAAGAAGGGAATATGCAAACAAGAAATGAGGGACAATATGCCCCCACTTAAAATGTCAACATACTTTCTATGCTAGTATTTTAAGTAGAAAGAGAGAAAGAGAGGATCCTTGGAAAGAATGCACACCTCGAAGAGCTAGTTATCCTTGCCCCCCAATCATAGAGACAAAGACAACCACTAAGAACTATCATGTTTTTTCCAAGAGAGATATGGTTGCACCTAACATTGTACTACCATGAATGGCAATGAGCAAGACACATAAAGCTACTAATTCCAAATAGTGATGAGCAACAGTTTGATGAAATAGGTGCATCAACACAAGGAAGAGCACCACAATCCTTAAGATGTTTAATTTATCACTCAAGGCCTTACATTCATTAGTAGAAATACCATGAACTCTATGATATACACAAAATGAACTTTTGTTGTAAAATTTATTTTGTGTTCTTGGAGGGAGAGATATCAAGCGAGCTTGGAGAATCTTTGGCAAGGTACTCTCTTCATCAATAGTAGAATATGTTCATTTATTTTGTGACAAAGATATCTCTTCCTTAGTAAAAGGTGTCATACATACACAAGAATCTTTAGATTGTGAGATTTTGTACTCTACCTTAAAGGAGGGTGTAAAATCTAATGAACACCAATCATTACTAAGACATGTGTTTGAAGATGTCCTAGGAGAGTTTTGTGTGATGATATTATATTAAGTTAATATTTCTTTGTTTCTTTTGTTTCCTTCAAGGGAGGATAAAAAAAGTCACTAGTTGTTTATATTAGTTTAGGATGCACCATGGTTAAAGTTGGCTTAGAAGAATCTTTTGTAATAGTGTTGGTATTGAGTTAAGGATTTTTTTTATGCTTTTTCTTCTTTTGAAGTACAATACCTAAGACCACTACTAGTTTCTTGTGTGTTAGGATCTATATTGACATGGATAGCTTATTCTCTAGCACCATGTCCTTTTCCACTGTAACCAATTTCTTTCAAAATTTTGCAGCCTCTTCCATAAAGCTTTTCCATTTCTTTTGGATTTGGTGGTTATTCATAATCAACTTTATCAAAGCTAGTTGTGTAATTTTTTTTTCTTCTAAAGTGGTTGAATTGAATGCTTTCAAAGGTTCCTTTGAATTTCATGTTGTCATTATTGTTGGCTCTTTTCCCTTTTCAGAATCTTTTGTGATGATCTTGTATTATCCCATGAATATAGGTGTAAACCTAAGGAACCCAAATCATCCTCCAATAACTTCAAGTGACTTTTTCAATATTCTTTTATTTTTATTTTTCTTGCATGGGTTCTATGTGTGCAATTCGTGTCAATTTTTTTAAAGGAATTTGCTTGTCTTTCTCAATGTGTAAACTTTCTGGTTAAGGGTGAGGCTTGACTGTATAAACCTTGTTGTTATAGAAATATGTCATTATATGATGAAGGTTCAAAGAAATTGCATGCATTTCATGAATCACAAGTCTACCCAAAAGAATATTATGTGAAAGATCTTGAGGCATAACATGGACATGAGTTTGCAATGTAGCATTTCCAACTATAATAGGTAATGTTATCATACCAAGCAGTTGTTTCCATACATTATCAAATCCATGGATAGATAAAGACTTTGGTTGTATTTAGCTTTTTTCTACTTTAATTCTATAAAAACAATTTATGCTTGATAAGAGGTAAAATGGTTTCATGATGGTTTAAGACATAGAACAACACTTTTTCCCACTATCATTCAAGGAAAACCCTAGAGATCTCAATCTAAGGTATGCAAAGAAGAAAGATATCTTGCAATAGGTTTTTCCTAGGGTTTGATTAGAAACAAAAGAGGGGTTCACTACCAAGCTAGGGTTTGTAAAGACTAATGAAATTCAAGACCTAACGCTAAAACCTAATGTGATGCAATACTTCACTAAATGACCTAGGAAAGCATATAAATCAGAACAAAAAGCCGAGAAATCATAAGTGTGCACCTTGAAACCTTTTGAGGCCTGGATGAAGACTTGAAATGCTGAAAACACTAAAATTAATTCCTGCTAGGACTCATATGCTAGTATGGGAAATTCAGTCCCAGTTTGGGGTTTTTGGGAAGGAACAAAAATCTAGCAGAGATATGTCTAAAAATCTAGAAATCTATAATTTTGACTACACTAGGACTCATATGCCAAAAGTGGTGTATCATTCTAGTTAGATTTTTCTATAAATTCAAAGTCCGATTCTACTCTTCAATGTCTGCTCTGTCCTTTCCACTTGATTTTTGGATCTGAAACTCTAATTTGCAACCTATAGATGTCTTTCAATGATCTCCAATGCAAGGTGACAACTTTGGACGCTTGAAAACTTTCTCTAAACTTTCTCTTCAATATGTATTCAACCTAGATCTATAAATCACACACTAAAGAGGGTAAAATGTTATTTTGTTAGTGGAAAGGGGTTTTCCTTGGTCAAACACCATTTTGGTAATCAAACCTTGAAATGAAATGAAATAAGATAAAGGAATGATGAATGAACAAAATATAGTGTTGCAACTCACCAAAACCTAGCAATAAAGTGCTACAAATATGTATGAGGTGGCTCCAATGGATGTAGATATTCAATCTTGCTTGAATGTGATAGATCCTGAATTGAATGCTAGCTTGAATCATGAAACCCTACATCACAATTGCTAGCTCAAAAAAAAATATGATGCATGATGACTTTGACATTATTCTTGATACTTGAATTATGCTCTAAAACACTTTATAATTAGCTCTTGAAGACTCTTGGGTATGTGCAGGATCATGATGGGCCAACAAGTGGTGATATGATGGGTATTTGTAGGGTGTGTGGCTAATGAATTTTTGTTTACTCAAAATTGATGAAACGAAAAGGGTTTTTAAAAGAGATTCTCAGCTTTCCACCAATATAAATTATGCTTTACTTTGAATTTAATAAATAATTATTATTCATTTTCTATTTGAATTATGACTAAAGTCTGGATTGATAGGTTGATTGAAAAACATCTATAGCTTTCAAATGGTATCACATTTTTTGAATCTAAAAGATATGTCACATTCTATGCTTCGCATACTATAGGATTAAAAAAAAAAAATTTCATGAAGTTTTGACCAAGTTAAGGTGGTCAGACATACGAGTTTTATATTTTTAAAAAGTTGTAATACAAAATTCATAATTAATTATTTACTTGGAAAAAAATTACAAAAAAATATGCATCACATCGAGACATGAGTCCTCTACTTATATATAAAATCTTAATAAGAAATATTATCTTTTTATTGTGGTTAGGGTGGTCAAACAGACACCTACTTCTTATTTTTCCCTAAAATTTAAGTACTACTATATTGAATTTCAAATTTTCACCAAATATATTTCTTTTAAAAAAAAATAAACCTAGTAGTTTAGAAAATACATTCAATCTTCTACAAATTCTATTCTTACATATTTTTGAAATAATATAGATAACTTATTCATTTTTTTATGTCAAGTTTCCTAACCTTAATTTTTCTAATTTTTTTGCCACTTAAGGGCTTGTTTTTTCCATGATGATCCTACAAATACCCTCTTGAATGTTCTTGTGAATGCTTGAATTCTCTTGTGAACTCAAATTTTCTATAAGGAGTCTCATTCAACTTTCTATATGTAAAATGAGTGAAATAGCCTTTTATTTATACTTATTTATACCAAATTTCTCAAAATTACAACACTACAAGTTGACATCAGATCTAGTAGGATAAAATATTTCCAAGAATTTGAATTAAATTTGATTTTGGGCCACATGGGACTCATACACTAGAAGTGGCGTATGAATCCCATTAGGCTTAACTATGGGACACATTTTCAAAAATGGTTATAATAATGTAAAATCCAGATTGGGTCCCTAAAACCTAGGTGGGACTCATACGCCCAAGCTGGTGTATGAGTCCTAGATCACTAAATATGGGCCACACAATCCAAAACACCTAGATTATGATTGGATTTTGGTTCATTTCGGGATTATCCTCAGAAAGATGCATTAAATGGGGTTTGTGGGTGTAAAATAAGGCCAATTAAAGCATATAGAAGCCCAATTATTTAATAAAACCATAGAAAAGTGTGAAAGTGTCTTACAACACTCTAAATAATGCACCAATAAGTTCATTTAGTTCACAAGGGCCCAAGACCAAATGTTAATATGTTGGAAACATTACAACACTAAATCAAGGCAATATTAGGGAGTACTTTTTTCGTCATTACATCTAGCCCCTAATTTAGCGATAGGAGGAACTTTCTTCCAACTCACACTAAATTAGACCAACACACCTCAAGAGGGCTCCCAATACGTGCCAATGCTAGTAAGATAAGATGGCCATGATCAAAGGGTTGCGCAAGCACCTAGGACCAAGGTCCTATGGAAAACCAACATAGGCACAAAAGAACACTCATGAAAATTATATAAAGAGCAATAACAATGCACAAGCATAAACTACCAAAGACAAAGATAAAATAAAAAATAAGACAAAAGAGGGGTGGATCAAGCTTCGACTGTTTGTATAGCACGATGTGGATTAGATCTAGGATATTTGTCTGGAAAATGCATGCTCACTTTAAGGCAAAAAAAATTTAGGCTATCAATAGGGTGAGTAATCCAAAAGGGTGAGACACACACACATGGAACAACACACACACGAGCAACTATGGGAAAGATATGCCTCAGATTAGCTTCCCATCTAACCATACCAAAGTTATACCTCCTGATAACTTTGATAAGGTGCCACACAATAATGAACTTCAAGCTTTATGAGGCAAGAAAAGCTTTGTATGCTTGGAACTCATGAACAAACAGGATGGCTCAATAGGCATGCAAAATTTGTTATGCAAGGTGGCCATATAACCAAAATTTTGTAAATGCAAAATAGGGAATGTTCAAAGGATTCTTTCTTAGTTCATGTAAGGTCTTAACTTAGGGAACATTGTGTTTAATGTCTCCAAGAGAGGACCAATAAAAGAATAAAAGATTCACAACTTAGGGGATGCATTATATCACATCAAGCCACTCAGAGGAATATAATATGCTAAGAGAGATCATGCTCTTCAGGGACATCACACCCAATGTCACCACAAAGTGAAAGATGTATCACATGAAGAAGACTACACCATGAAACATGAAAAAAATGAAAAAAAATAATGCCAATGTATGCCCCCACTTTAAAGAAATTGCTAAACACAATGATGTGAGAAATTACTTTAAAGTAGAAAATGATAAATGATAGTAATAAGAAGACATTGTTGGAATGTGTTGAGATGATGTTGATTGCTTGTTGTCATTAATGGCTATCATTGATGTCAACATATCTTGGTTGTTTGATGGAAGTTCTATTTTGGTTCCTTGGTGATGCAGATTGGCCTGGTTCCAGATGTTGTGTTGTAAAGATCTATTTTGGGTTGTATCTTCCCTAGTCTCATTCCTCTTGTAACACAATTGTAGACACATAAAAATGGCCTAGACCTGCAAACCACATTCTTCTATGTCAAACATCTTCTTAACATAAATAAAATATTTAATTATGTCCTATGGTCCAAATTCAACTATTAATTAAATAATTCTCAATTATTTAATGAATTCACATATTTTATATTCCTCTTGACTATTTAAATAAATAAATTATATTTATTTTATTTAAATACATCTCTAATTTCCTATGTCCCTCCATAATTAAATAAATTCCTTAATTTACATAATTATTACGTGTCCACTATTTCTTCCTGATTATTTAAATAAATAAAATTTATTTATTTATTTAATTACATCATTAATTTCTCATGTCCTCTTATAATTAAATAAATCTCTTTGATTTATTTAATTATTATCCACTTTGGCTTTTTCTAATTTTAAATGAAATCATTTATTTAAAATTGTCCACTTTCTATTTCTCTCTAATTATTTAAATAAATAAAATTTATTTATTTATTTAAATATGTCATTAATTCCGCATCTTTCTATAATTAAATAAATCTCTTTTATTTTTTTAATTATTATCCACTCTAGCTTTTTCTAATTTTAAATAAAGTCATTTATTTAAAATTGTCCACTTTCTAGTTTTTGTCCAAGTAAATAACTAAAAAAAATTATTTACTGTCACATGGTCCCACCACTTTTGAATTAAATTAATTTTTAATTCAAGAGGACAATTCATCCTTCTAAATCAAATAATTTTAAATTATTATTATTTATTTTCTAACTTTTTCTCTTGTGACATGCAATCTTGTCCATTGATTTGATTTTCTAAAATCAAATCTTAGCCACTCATTTCAAATTTCACCCTAATGTTTCCCTAACCCTGATTGTGGGTTGTCACATTTAATTCCAACCATTGATCTTAGGGAATTTCTCATCTTTCAATCTTGGCCATTCACCCAAAATTGGCTTTTCTATAAAAAGGAAATTTTGGTCTCATTTTGGACATTCACATCTCATGAACATCTTAGGCAATCTTGTCATCTTAGCATCTTGAAATCTTGGCATTGGCATTTCATAGGCTTGCTTCATAGTTGCTTAGTTGCATTGTACAACATTTAGATCAAATCCTTCAACATTTTCTTAGGACATTGTCATTATCATGGGTTTCTCATCACAAATCTAAGGGAAAACATCATATTACAACAAATAGAGAAGGTGCAATGAAGGTCAATCATGGATTTTGAAGACATTTGGCAATATTGTTCTTGTTTTTATGTTATTTACTCCTATGTGCTTCATTGTTTGCTTTGGGTTATCTTATTTTATTCTTTAAACTGCTAACCTAGGTTTTTCCCTAAGCTACAACAATAAGACACATTCTTTGGATCCAGACTGATTTGGTAGTTGGTTAACATGCTCTGACACATGATTTTCATTGTAACATGTATATCTTATTCTTTGGTTTCAGATATCACATAGCATGTTGATTTGAGCAAGGAGGTTCTGTGTGGTCCACATTTCATTCCTCTCCACCGCAGGAATGTTTTTTTGGTGACCTATTTGAAATTGTATTTGGTTGACAAGGAAGATCATAAAATTATGTTTGGATGACTTGAGAGATTATGGAAGCATGGAATGATATAAGTAATATTTGATTTCATTTGAGGAAAAAAAGTGTGATGAATGTGAATTTGAATATCCAAACATTGTGAAGTGTTTGAAAGTGTATGAATGGAGGCAATAGAAAAAAATATTATATCTGGTGTTGTTTGTGACAGTTTTTTCAGCGGTGGATTTAATTTCATCATTCTTCTATTGGTAGTGAGGAATTTTTTGTAGGAAGTGATCCCTTTCTGTATATTTGGCTATAATAGTCGGGCAGTGAGCCCAACCAGTAGTGATCCACCCTATAGTGAGCCTTTGTAAAAATCATCTTAACTTGTGTCACCTTAACCGGTGCTTTATAATCAAGAATTATTATTCTTTGTGGTTTTTCCCTTCTTGGTTTTCCTCGTAAATTCTAGTGTTCATTGTACATTGTGTTGTTTCGTGCTTTCATGTTCATTGGTATCTAATTTATTTATGTTTGATCTGAATCAATTAAAGTCAAGAAATTTTTTTTATAATAATTGATTCACCCCCCTCTCAGTTATCTAGAGTGTTCAACAATTGCTATCACAACTTTGGTTCCCTAAATAAGAGCTTAACTGCCTGGAGTAGATCTAATGATGCACAAACTGACAATTCTAGTGTTTGATGGATCTGACTACAGTTTCTGGAAAGTGAAGATGATAAGTTATCTAATTTCTTTGGGATGCTATTCAAAGGATGTAGGAAAACTGAGAGGGTGGGTGAATCAGTTGTCACACAAATTCAAAATTAAAACTTTAACACTTATCAATTCCACAACCACACTATTTTGTTATTAAATTTGAGCATGAAACACAAATAACAAAAAGTAAAATCAACACAATGAACACAATATTTTTACGTGGAAAACCCAATGAGGGAAAAACCACGGTGAGGATTAACTCATAATATAAAGAGATTATAAAACCAAATATAGAGGCTCACTGCCAAGGGCACACTGCCTAGAAGAGGACCCATTGTCCAAATACAAAAGCTCACTGCCTACAAAAAGGACTCACTGTCTAATAGGGAGGCTCACTGCCTATATATACAAAATAGAATAAAAGATCCACCACAACAATTAGCACACATCCACATCCTTGATTAAAGGATTGCAAAAACCTTCACCTCACTGCCTTCAAGAATCTAACACAATGAAGTATTGTTGCCTCAACTCACTCACACACACTTCTGCACTTTTGATTTGTGGCTTACTTCATCACTTTGCATCACACATCCAAATATTCATAATATGACTTGCATTTATACCATCTTCAACCTTAAAAAATTTCTCCAACGCCAGCCACATAAGCTTCATTTCATAAATTCAAATTAGGTTGGCAACTCAACATTCCTGAGGTGGAAAAGAATGAGAGTGGACCAATAAAACATTTATCCAAGACCAAAATATAATGTCTTAGATCAACCACACACTTCCTTAATTAAATTTCAATTCTTCAAATAAAGTGTAAACATAGGTTGGCCAAACCTAATGAAAACACAAATGAACATTGATGTACATGCTTCCCAATAAGAAGATGACACGTAGATAACATGACACACTTCATTATGCATGAGAACACATCTCAGATTCCTTTAGATACATCCACAATATTTGAACACCAAATTTCTTCCATCAGTCCATCTGGATTGTGTAGACACATACAACAACTCAGAAACTTGACTTTTGGATCACCAAACCACACATATTTTCCAGAATCAAGACAACACCAATATAAGACATATTCCAGATCCACAAGATCTGAAATAGAATAGTGGAGGACTGTGGAGCAAAAACATTTCTCTTAGTCCATAGAAGACCAACTCTGCTAGAACAGTTCACAAAAAATTCACCAAACAACAACTATTTGGCACTTTGACCGCATTTTAGATGAGGAAATTTGGAAAAGAAAAGGAGAAATCAGAAATTACCTTCAAATCCACAAAGATAGAAGATTTGAATGATGAAAGTACAGATGATTTGGAAGAAAAATTCATAAGGAAACTAAAGAGAGGTACCAAAAAGTACAAATGTATGTTACCTCTTTAATGTTTTATATGTGGAAAGATTGGTTATATAGCAATTATGTGTCTAGAAAAAGGAACAAGGAAAAAGTTTAAAAAGATCAATAAGAAGGCCTATTATGTTAGTGAGAATACCAAAATTTCAGATGATGAATTAGATCATGAGGATTGTTTGTTTTTGGTGGAAAATGATGAATCTATATTTGATATCTCTAACATTTGCATTGAAGCTACATTATTTATTAAAATAAATATAGATGAATGGCTAATTGATAGTGGATGTTTGAATTATATGACTAGTGATAAAGGCAAGTTTGTGAAGCTTGAGAAATATGATGGAGGTTCTGCTAGATTTGAAGATGATAAAACAACACAGATTGTTGCAATTGGTTCTATTACCTTTGATGGAAAACATAACGCTGCCAATGTTTTCCATGTGAAGGGTTTATATCACAATCTTCTGAGTGTTGGACAGATGTGCGAAAATGGCTACAATGTGGTGTTTTAGGATGATGGTTGTGAGATCTAGAAATTTTTTTGCAGCTGGAAAAATAAGTGGGAATATGTATTAGCTAGAAGGAGCTAAAAAAAGATGCTTAGTATCTCAATCTAAAGACAGTTGGATTTGGAACCAGAGGATGTGTCACATCAGCTTCGACAACTCGGTAAGGATAAGTTCAACAAGAGCAATCGAATATTTTCCAAGACTAACCAAACCAAACAACACTATCTACAAAGGATGCCAAGAAGGAAAGAAGACCAGAGAAACATTCCAAAGAAAAGAAGAATCATCTACCGGATTGTTGGACCTTGTACACACTAACCTATGCGGTTCGACCAAAACAAGAAGCTTACAAGGTGAGAGATATTTCATGTTTTTAATAGATGATTATTCCAGACTCACTTGGGTTGCATTTTTAAGAGAGAAATCAAAAGATTTAGAAAAAATCAAGATTTTCAAGGCAGGAGTTGAGAATGAAGTTGATGGAAAGATTAGGTGTTTAATATCTGATAGAGGAGAATTTACTTCTAATGAATTCAAAAAATTCTATGAAAAACATGGCATTAAGAGACAACTATCTACCCCTAAAACACCTCAACAAAATAGTGTAGTGGAAAGAATGAACCAAATAGTTCAGGAAGCAACTAGAACAATGATCATGGAAGCAAGTTTTCCATAAGTCTACTAGAGAGAAGCGATACACACAACAATATATACTCAAGTAAAAAAGTATTGTTCTAAAGGAAGTATGGAAATACATCATATGAGATATGGCATGGAAGAGCTCCCACAGTAAAGTACTTCAAAATTTTAGGAAGCAAACGCTACATCCAAAGAGATGAGGGCAATCTTGGAAAGTTTGACAGTAGAGATGATGAAGGCATATTTTTGGGTTACTCTACAAGAAGCAGAGTGTACTGTTGTTACAACAAGAGACTGAATAAGATAGTTTAAAGTGCAAATGTGAAAGTAGATGAAGATGTTCAAAGAAGTCCTGAAAGGCATATTGAATATGAAGTAGATGAATTGGATGATAAAGGAGAAAAAGCTAAGAAAGGACAAGAAGAAGAAGAAACAAAGGAGGCTCTGGAAACTACAAATAAAACTCCAAGGTATGTGCAAAAAACCCACTCAGAAAACCAAATCATTGGAGGTAAGAATAAGTTAATCACCATAAGAAGTGAAGCAACTCAAGAGAAAGTATTATTGTTTATACTATTGGAAAATGAGCCAAAAAATGTGGAAGAAGCATGTAATGATAAAAAATGGGTGAAGGAAATGAAGGAAGAGCTTGATTAGATAGAGAAAAATCATACTTGGGAACTTGTGCCTAGACTGGTAGACAAAAATGTAATTGGAACAAAGTGGGTATTCTGGAACAAGTTGGATGAAAATGGAAAAGTAATGAGAAACAAGGAAAGATTGGTTTGCAAAGGTTACACTCAGATCAAGGGTATTGACTTTGATGAGACCTATGCCCCTATTGCCCAGGTGGAAGCAATCCAAATATTTTTGGATTTTGCAGCTTTTAAGGATTTCAAATTCTATCAAATGGATGTAAAATCTGCATTCCTGAATGGAGAACTGAAGGAAGAAGTGTACATTGAGCAACTGAAAGGATTCAAGTCCGAAAGTAACCCAGATTTTGTTTGTTGGATGATGAAAGTTTTATACAATTTGAAGCAGGCACCTAGAGCCTAGTATGGCAGATTAGACAAGTACTTGATTGGACAGGGATTTTAGAAGGGATCTGCTGACAATAATTTGTAGTATAGAACTCACTCAGATCAAATAATGATTGTTGTGGTTTATGTTGATGACATAATTTTTGGAGGAAATGATGATATGTGCATAAAAATTTATAGATGAAATGCAGAAGGAATTCAAAATGTATATGATAGGTGAGTTAAATTTCTTCCTTGGACTACAGGTAAATCTAAACAACAAAAGAATTTTCATATCTCAGTCCAAGTATACCAAATATTTGTTGAAGAAGTTTGGGTTGGAGAACTCCAAACCAGTTTGTACACCTATTGTTACTAGATGTAAGTTGACAAAGGAAGATGATTCACCTAAATTTGATGCAAGTATGTATAGGTCAATGATGGAGGATTGTTATATTTGACTACTACCAGACTAGAGATTATGTATCAGTTTTTCTTAGTAGCTATATTTCAGCAAGAACCAATGGAATCACATGTTGTTGCAATAAAAATGATCTTTACATATTTGAAGGGTATAGAATATATGGGATTATGGTATCCAAAAGACTCATATTTCATTTTCACAACTTATACTAATGTTGATTGGGCTAGATGTGTTGATAACAGGTAGATCACAAGTGGTGGAGCTTATTTCCTTGGCTCTTGGTTGGTTTCTTGGTCAAGTAAGAAACAATATTTTGTATCTTTATCTAATGTTGAAGCTGAATGCATTGTAGCATCCTCATGTTGCACTCAAATAATGTGGATGAAGCAAACGTTGAAGGATTTTGGAATATCATTTGATGAACTGATCTCAATTATGTGTGATAATACCAACGCAATAAACATTTCCAAGAATCTAGTGCAACACTTCAGAACAAAGCATTTATCTATAAGATATCACTTTCTGAGAGAGAAGGTGTTGGAAAATGAAGTAAAACTTTAATACATATCGATAAAAGAGAAGATTACAAATATTTTCACAAAACCATTGAGAAAATATACTTTTTAGTATCTCCAGCAGAAGTTAGGGGTTTTTCCCCCTCCTAGTCTATAATAACATGCACTGGGGTGTGCATTGGTCTAGGGTATTATATGCTCACTTTTACTTGGATCAATGTTTGGTGGATTCATCATAGGGGGAGTGGAGTAAGTTTTTCAGGGAGATTTTTTCCCTATCTTTGATATCAAAGGGGGAGAAGAAAAGAAGATAAGAAGATAAGATGGTCTTTTATGCTAACATTAAGTTGTTTGGTTTTTTATTGATGAATGTTGCCATCAATGAAAAAGGGGGAGATTGTTGGAATGCATTGAGATGATGTTGATTGCTTGTTGACATTTATGTCAACATATCTTGGTTGTTTGACTGAAATTCTATTTTGGCACCTTGGTGATCCATATTGGCCTAGTTTTGGATGTTGTGTTGTAAAGATCTATTTTGGGTTGTATCTGTCCTAGTCTGATTCCTCTTGTAACACAATAAGACACATTCTTTGGATCCAGACCAATCTAGCAATTGGTTAACATGCTCTGACACATGATTTGCATTGTAACATGCATATCTTATTCTTTGGTTCTGGATATCACGTAGTGTGTTGATTTGAGCAAGGAGGTTATGTGTGTTCCATGTTACATTTCTCTCAACTATGGGAATGTTTTTGTGGTGACCTATTGTAAATTTTATTTGGCTGACAAGGAATATAATGAAATTATGTTTGGCAGACTTGAGAAATTATGGAAGCATGGAATGATATAAGTAAAATTTGATTTCATTTGAGGAAAAAAAGTGTGATGAATGTGAATCTAAAAATCTAGACATTGTGAAGTGTGTGAAAGTGTATGACCGGAGGCAGCAGACAAAAATATTCTATCTACTGTTGTTGGTGATAGTTCTTTCAGCGCTGGATTTCCTTTCATCATTCTTCTATTATAAGTGAGTTGTTTTATGTAGGAAGTGAGCATTTCACTTTTGGTAGTGAGCCACCCTGCAATGAGTAACTTGGTAGTGAGCCTTTGTAAAAATCACCTTAACTAGTGCTTTATAACTGAGATTAGTATTCTCCATTTTTTTCCCTTCTTGGGTTTCCACATAAATTCTAGTGTTCATTGTGCATGGTGTTGTTTCATTCTTTCATGTTCATTACTATCTAGTTGATTTAAGTTTGATCCAGATCAATTAAAGTCAATATTTTTTTTTATAATAACTAATTCACCCCCTCTCTAAGTTATCTAGACTATTCAACATCACATGAGACCTATCTTGGAAAGCCCTATGCCAAGTCATATGTTTCCAAATAAAAGCTACGTCATGAAAGAAAATAAGGGGTTCCCCTGAAATGGAATTCCAAACACATGATGGATCCATGGATTTGCGGTCAGTATGTTCTTGCTACAATGTTTTTAAGAGAGCTCAGAACTGTCATCATTTCCCAAATACTCATGGAATAGGAAGAATGGAACAAAGAGAGAAAAAACAAAGAAAAAAGCTTTCAGGTCAACATGGAAGAAACTTGAATGTCTCAACACCTTGTGTCATCCCCAAAATGAAAACACAAGACAAATGAAAATGATAAGAGAAAATGTTTTTGGGTGAACATGGAATAGACATGAATGTCTTGATGCCTTGCATCATCTCCAAAAGAAAAAAGACAAAAAAAAGACAAAAAAAGAGAAAAGATAAAATATTTATGACATAGAGAAGAATGAAGGTACAAATAGAGGAATGTCACAAAGAGAGAGAGAGAGAGAGAGAGAGAGAGATACATCAAACAAAATAGTATAGGGGATCACATTACACAAATGCAATCACATAAACAAGAAAAAATAAAAAAAATAAACAATGCAAAAGACTAGTTAGGCACATGCAAGTCAACCTAAAGTATGTCATTTGCATCCCAATCATGTTCATTGTATACCGAAGGTAGAAAAATAGCCAAAAGGGCAATAGAAAGTGTTGAACTAGGGTCATCACCAAGTGCAACACTCTTCTAAAGAGAATTGTCATTTAAGCTCATGGAAGAGGAAAAAAATGTATTCAATTAATTATGCACTTGTTCATCAATCTTTGCAATCTTATCATCATCATCCAAGTTAATCACAACATGAGGTTGAATGATAATGTCCAAAGAAGGGTTAAGCTCTTATCGCAATTGTGCTATAGGATATTTTGGTTGCGGCAAAGAGCGAGACTCATCGTGTATTGCTTCAATCAAAATTGGATTTTGATCTTCTTTTTTATTTCTTCATTTAACCTTTGAGCAAGGGCACGATGTCTATGCCTACATTCTCTAGCATCTCTATTTCTTTTAGTTTAGTTTTCAAGTTGCATTTGTGTAGGAGTGGAATGATCAACCATAGGTTTCCTTTCTTCCCTAAGGGGAGGAATGGAAGGAACCATGGAAGGTTGTTCAACCACTTTCTCTTTCACTTTGTAAACTTGTTTTATTCGAGGAGGCTTGATAGTATTGTCATCGTTATCTCTTGGTATTTATTAGGAAGTAGGCAAAGGATCTATCTTAATTTTTTCTTGGTTTCTTGACACGTATTTTGGTTTAATCATGGTTTCTTCAAGTATTGTAGGCTTGACCTCGTGGATTTAGGCATATTCTAGAAGGATAAGTTTGCTATTCATTTCACCTTGAACTTTTGGTAGGATTTGAACAAGAAGTCTTCTCAAGGTTTAATAGGTTCCATAGGCTTGGGCCAAAAGAAATCTAAGGAAAATTTCCATTGGGAAAACAAAAGGTTAAAGCCACTATGATGCACGGTCAAAATTTCATTTTCAAAGGGAAACTTTAATCATTTATGCACAACTGAAGGGATGAAATTCATGGAGTGAAGCCATGGATATCCTAGCTTCACACAAAATTGGTTCGACTGCGGGATGATGTAGAATGAAACATCTAATGTTTATGGTCCTATTTGTAAATGAAGAGTGATCAATCCCATCATAGGGCAACCAAAACCATTGTGCATCTTGATCCATGCTTTTGGTTTATCATATTTTTCTAGGTAGAGCTCATGCACAAGTAAGAATTCTTCACTGATTACATTCTCTCCACATATGGGATCTATTAATGTCCCATTATTGAACTTGTCATAGATTTGGACGGCTATGTAAAGAGTACCATCAAGTGCATGCTTAAGTATATCTTGTGAGGAAAAGGAAATATCAAGAGGCTTTTTAGTTTGGACTTTATGAGGTGCAACCTCAATCAATCCAACCATATCATCCATATGATCAGTATTTATAGGATCGTTTTGAACAATATGTTTGTTGTCATCATCTGTGTCAACATTCATAACATCATTATTTTTAGTTTCACTATCTTTGACGAATGAAATATTATGATTAGGCATAGGGTTGGTAAATATTCACAAGTTTTAGTTAGGATGGGCAACATACTTATTTCCTTGATGACTAACACCTCCAATGGAAAGTCGACCAAAATTAATGAGGTCTTGCACAAGATATTTAAGACGCTTGCAATGTTTTGTGTCATGTCCATTTTATCAGTGATAATGGCTATAATAATTTGATCTAAAGCTTGAAGGTAAAGGTTTATTAGGATTGGGAGTTTTAATGGGAGATAAGGTAATCATTTTCTATTCTAAAAATTGTGACATTGTGTTATGAAGGGTATCAGGTAGGGGAGTGAATTGTCTTCTCGAGTCCCCATAGTTAAAGGGTATCACTACTTTTATAGTAGCTACTTGGGCATCGACATGTTGAGTTGTTTGTTAAGGTGGATTTAGTTGAAGGAAACATTTTTTTTTTTCCCTAAAAGGTTGGTAATTATTTTGATTTGTGGACTCAAAATTCTCAGTTCGTCTAGAGGTAGATTTTGCATCATGACTACTAATCGTGTTTTGACAATCACAAAGGGTAGTACATAAGTGCATGAAGGAGGGAAAATTCATCACGGTAAGCTCATCTTGTATCTTATTTTGCAAATTCTCTATGAAAATATTTTGAAGGTGAGGATCACGAACCTCTAAGTCAATTTGGGAATAAAGTGATTGATAGCGCGAAATAAATTTGGTAATATTTTCTTATTCTTTTTTCTTAGATCCCATCAAATCAACCAAGGTCATCTTACAAGTCATATACACTTGGAAATTGTTGATAAATGCCTCAAAAATTTCATTGAATGAATGAATTGAGTTGTTTGGTAATGAAGAAAACCATTCTAAGGAAGTATCCTTCAAGGATCTAGGGAAAATTTTAGCCAAGAGTTTACCGTCAATAATAAAGTCACTACATAAGGCAATATAAGCAGAAACATGGATAGAAGGATCTCCTTTCCCCCCATATTTCTCAAATCTAGGAACCTCTACACCTTTTGGCATCAGTGTTTGCAATATCTCCAAGAACAGGGGACTACTTTTGACATACTATATAGGTGGGCCATTTTGATTTTAATTGATAGTGGAAAATTTCTTTTGAAGGGATTAAATAGTTTACAAAAGTTGGTTTATGAGAGGTTCATTGTTTGTATTATGAGATAGAGGTGAATATGGTGGAGCTTTGTATGTGTTTGAAGGATAATTGAATGAAATTCTTACATGTGGTAAGGGCGGGTGCATGAAGTTGGGTTACACTTTTGTGGCCAATTCCAAAAAAAAATTGAAAATGACATAACGTGAGCACATTATAACATGCTCACATTATGTCATTTTAAAAGAAAAAAAAGTTAAAGTGATTCATTTTTTGTTGTCTATTTTTCTGCTCTGCCCACGGCCAAAAACCCTCATTTTCGTACTCACATTCTAGGATGAAGCATTCAACAAAATTCATCAACAACAGTTGCTTTTTCTTTTCAAAGATGGTGCCACAATGATGAAGAGGTGCAGGAGGTAAGTATTGTTTGCTATTTGTTTTGAATTTCTTAGTTTCAAGTTGATTTTGTTTGTTTTAGGTTAGATTTGATTGTTTTTTTTTTTAATTTGTAGGAGATGCAAATGATCCTATAAATCCTCAAAATCCTCAATAAGAAGAACAAGAAAACCCTCAACAACAAAATCCTCAACAAAATCAACCTCCCCCACCAATCACTCAACACCCTCCTGGCACTCAACAAAATTTGAGGAGTGAAATTGAGAACAACAAAAAGAAAATTAAGGATCTTATCAGTAGGTTGAGTGATCCAAATGCTTCAACCACAGAAAGAATGACCCTAGCAAATTCAATGAAAGAGATGTTAAAAAATTTAGATTCAATAACCCAACAAATAACAGGATGGCAATATAGGAGGCAAGTAGCTAGGGAATATTATGTAGATAAACTATCATATAAACAAGTAAAAGATTTAAAAATTACTAAAGGTGATTTGTGCTCTTTATTCATTGACCCTAGAACAAATCAAAATTTGTGCCTCAATGCGAAGAGGTTTCCTATTCATTGGTGCCACCACCAAGAGATTAGGAACCATTTTCATGATAGGTGGTACTTGGTCTTTGATTACCCACCATGCAACAATTGTGAAGTCCCCCAATATTTTCTTAGGAAACTATATAGTGAGTTTGTATTGAGACAAGTCCCAAATCATTTTGATATGAGGGAGTTCTAGGAAAGAGGTGGGGAGTTGGCTCAGGATAGGCCCGATGCACAGTCGGATCCTATGTGGCAAGGGAGATGACCTCTCGCTAGGTCGCCTCATGAGCACATTATTATTCCTGTCATTGTGAAGGAGAGTGGCGACATAGAGACATTGCAAGTGATCAACACTTTGACCTTGGAGTGTCATCCATCATACTAGCCCTATTATACAGTGCCATCTAGGGGAGTCTTCAGGTGGTGGCCTTCGAACCCATGTGTGTCAATCTTGCGAGGTGACTTGTTCATATGACCCCACCAACACTCAAGAGGATTTTATGTAGGATCTATATGCTGCTATGAGGATGGAGAGGATGATTGACATTTTACATCATGCATATGCATTGATAGTCAGGTAAAATTCAGCATGTTCATTGAATTTAATTTATTAAATTTTGATTCTAAAATGCAAGATTAACTAATTTAGTTTTATTATTTTAATAAAATTGCAGGGTCACAGTGTTGAGACTGGATACACCGGTCCTCCACCTACTTATTTCTGCAGTACACCTATCAGAGGGGTATGTAACTAGTAAAAAATTATAAATTTATTACATGTTAATAGCATTGTTTTACGAATGGTATTTTAATATGTGATTTTGGATGTTGAACAGGCTAATATTGGAGGTTTCAAGCAAACACCTCCTAGTGCCAGTGGATTTACTAAACATAAACAAAGGTAATAGAATAAAGAGAAGTTAACTAATGAAGTCTACTTAATAGATTTGTGTATTTTATATTCATATTGTTGGTTACGCTGCATTACACATCATTCAAACTCAAAGCATTACTTCAAATTCCATAACAAATAACTAGATGTTAATAGATGACAAAATTTCAACTGTACAATATAGTTGTTTATAAATTCAACATAAGTAGCACAATGCAATTACTTCACATGGAGGCATGTGCTTGCAAAGGTGCACTAGCACTACAAACTATGGATGCTTGGAAAAAATCTATGAAACCATAATAGTAAGTAATAGCATAGACAAGGCAGTTAGTTATGTAGAGCATCATATCAAAACACTCAATCATCAAGGTACATCTGATGCAGAGCGTCCAAAAAACACCATCAACATCATTTCTTCAAGGGATTTCAATCCCAAATAGAATTAGGAGAAGATCAAATCTAATTTCATCAAAAATCTACTTTTCATTCAACCAAAATCCACTCAAATTCTCTTAGCCATTTCATAGGTCATCATTCATCATTCCACTAATCAGTATTCCAATTGACTCATTCAAATCCAAAACCATATTAGAAAACTTTTACTTAATCAATTAGATTCACATCATTCTTAGCCACCATAAAAACAACATAAACCTAATTATTGACACTTGAACATTTCATCCTTTCATTTATTCACCAAGGAAAAAAATTAGCTAAACCATATCTCATTGTTATCAGTCCATTATCAAGCACTTTACTCACCATATTTTGACTATAGTAGTCTATTTACAAGTTACAAACTCCTGCTACAACAAAATCTTGATTATCATCTTGTGGTTAATCACCAATTTGCTCAAAAGGCTTCATATACTCACCCATCCAACTATCAATGTCACCAAACCTATCTTATACACCTTAACCAAATTTAGTAACATCAATCATATCATTATTTTGATAGTAACCAATCACTCAATATCATCCTTTCCACTGTTTAAACAAACATCTTTGTTTTGATCAGATAATATCATATTCCTCTAGTAGGTTTGTCAACCATTGAATCAGGTAGTTACATTCCTATCTCAAAGCTTATTAAAAAACTCAATGAACATTTAGAAATACTTTTGAGCACATCACAACATATCAAAGTTCTTAGATGTTTGACATAAATAAAATCATCAGATTTTAGACTGTCCTCTAAAGAAAGGCTAGTAGATTAGGCCTGTTTTACAAAGGAGACCCCTTCAAAACCATTCTAGATCACTCAAAACCTGAAAATAGTCTTCAAGCATGTCTTATAACTCAATATTTCACCATTTATAGGGATTGAAAACCATGAAAATGTTTTGATCCAATAAACCCTCGTTTATAGGGTGTAAAAGCACAAATCAAGGAGGGTTTTGTGAAAAATACTCTTGCAAACCTCTATTTATCTGGCCACCACCTGGAACATGATTTTTTATGTCTTCCAAGACCTACATCATTTCCAATCCTTTGCAAGATTTATTTATTCATGACCCATGACTGTAGCATCACTTTGTGTAGGAAAATCCTCTATTTTCTAGTGTAGCAGCAACTCCACCATGGTATTCTTGCTTTTCCCTAAACTTAAAATCATCAAAAAATGCAAAAAATCCTAAAATTAACCTACTCCACCAATTTACTTGACCTACATTGGTGGAGTAGTGAAGAAAAACCCTATTGGAATCTCAAACTTGCTTCTAAAAGGACTCTATCGGGCACTAAAAACTACCTTTTATTCTTTTATTTCCTAAAACTAACCTTCCAACTCTTGAAATTGGAAACTAACTCCTCTTTACATGTATTCACACTATTATTTAACTTTGGGTGTTCCTAAATTACCAGCACAATAAAACAAAACAATGGAGTAATGTTACAAACTCAAAAATAGGGAATTTTTATTTCAAAATCTAATTACAAGAACACAAACTTCTTCTTTTTCTCACCTTTACATGAATTTTAAAGATATTTCCTTTCCCATAACTGTCTTTCCATTAGTTGAAACTACCCCTTTTAACCCTTAATATGCCTGATTTCCTTGTTTTTGTCAATTTAACAACTTTTAACAATATTACATTATCGCATTGTTTGCATTTTCCCACTTTGACCACCTAGAAATTACCCATAACCTTAAATACATTCAAATAAGACCTCATATGACCTTGAACATGCACTTTACATCATTTTTCCATGTCTTTTTGTGATTGACTCAATAGAAATTTGAACACTCATCCCTTTTGCAAAATTGAAAAGTATTTGATGACCTAGGTGCTCCTACACCAACATCTGATCCAATTGAATAAGGAGAAGATCAAATTGAATAAGCAACTAAACTTTCTTTCTCTTTTCATCAAAAATCACATTGTTTCATTTGTAAACCACAAGGCAACAACAAGCCAACTCATTTCAATACTTCTTCTTATCATCCTCAAGCTTCAAACATCTTATTTATGAACAAAAATGATTGATTTGTGCACAAGAAACCTAATTAGAGTCACTAAACAATCCACTCTTTCATCTTTCACCAAGGCACCCTTCCACTCAATTTTCTTTAGCTAGGAAAAATAGTAAGCATGATAATAAAAAATATATGGATAGGGAAAATAGTAAGCATGATAATCATAAATGTATCTATTAATACTTGTACTCAAAATTTTGTTCATTAGATCTCATACATTATAAGTCATGTGACGTGGATCGCTATTGTAACTTTTTGGTGATTGAATAATTTGTTGTTTTATTTTCAAATGTTGGTTGTGGAAACACCTCCAAATGTTGTGAGGGAAATGGATATCGGTGTTTCATCCACTATAAAATCCTCGATGTATCTAATAGGGGAGGTATGAGGCAAATTACTAAATCTCAATTTACATTTGTTGTTATAGATGTTAGTTCTAGTGAAAAATAAAACCATTATTGATTCATAGTTTAATTCCTATTTGGATGGTTTATACAGGGCTTGAGCATGCCTCAACATCAGCATGCAGATATTTCCATCGTGGAGAGTGATTGTGAGATGGCTGTAAGTGATTATTTTGTTAAATATATCATTTTTATAATGTAATTTCTATATATTAATGTCTTTACTTTTAATTGTAACAGTTAAAAATTCACCAGGAGCTAAATTCTAGGAGGAGCAGTAGGAGCACTCCTCAAGCACAACAGAAATGAGTGATGGACTTATCTCCATCGAATCGCAAAACAAAGGGAAATAATTTATTTCTAGAGCATGGAGAGAAATGAATTTTGATTCTAGAGCCCTTTGTTGTATGCCTAGACATGGAAATTTTGTACATATTTTTGTATTGGATATATTTGTCATTGTATGCCTATATGGCTTTCTCGTAAGCCTATATGGCTATTTTGTAACTATATTTTATACTTATATCGACATATATTGATGTATGCATACATGGCTATTTGGTTAATACAAATATTTTTTATGGATATTTGGTGTCCATATTTGAACTGAGAATTTATGACACATTTGTAGAGAAACAGAGGAATACTACAACCCAAAACACATTACACTTTTGTTCTCATTGACTTTATGTACTCTCCAACATCTCTCTTCTCTCATGTGAAGAGTTAGAACTGCTTGGCCATGCCTTTGCATCATTCAAGAAGTTTTGCTCTTTTTGACAATGTCAAAAGCATGGCTGCATACAAATTAGGAAAAAGAATTTTCCTTTTAGATTAGCAATGCATGGAAGTTTCAAAAAGTATCCTTGATATTACAAAAACATATGTGTTTATACCATAGAATCAAAAATATTTTGGGGAAAAAATCGGCAAACCAAAAGTATAATATTTTTTGAAAAAATCAGGAAAAAGTCTAGAAAAAATCAGAAAAAAATCAGATTTAAAAAAAAGGTAAAAAAAGTAGAACAAGAGATAAAATTGTTTTAAAAAATTTAAAGGAATTTCCATAGCATAGAGATATAGAGAGAAAATAAAATAAAGAGTTTAACTAATAAATTGTAAAAAATAGATTTTTGTAGTTTATATTCATATCATTGATTACATTGCATTGCACATCTTTCAAACTCAAAGCATTGCTTCACATTGCATAACTAATAACTAGATGTTGATAGATGACAAAATTTCAATTACAATATAGTATTTACAAATTCAACCTAAGCAGTTATGCAATTACTTCACATTGCATAGCTAATAACTAGGAGTAGCTGCCAATTGCATTTGCTTGTCATGGCATTCTATGAGACCACATTTATTTGAGGCATTTTTTCAAACAGTTCACTGCCTTGTCTATACTACCACATTATTGATACATTTCTACCAAAGCATTTTTTCAAATAGTTCACTGCCTTGTTGCTATGGTTGAAAGCCTAAAACAAGTGCTTTAGAACAAGCTATGGATGCTTGGAAAAAATATATCAAAAGCATAACAATAACCAATATCATAGACAAGACAGTGAACTCTTTGAAAAAATGCCTCAAAGAAATGAGGTCTCCTGGTGATGGAATGCCATGACAATCAAAAGCATTTGATTGTCATGGCATTCCATCACCGAAGCGTTTCATTTCTTTGAACGTCAAGGACCTTGCCAATATGCTAACATTTTTCATACATGTCCTATCAAAATCATTTTATCAAGCAGTTCATTTCCTTGATGTTATGGCTAAAAATCCTAAAATAGGTGCTTCCAGACAAGCTATGGATGCTTGGAAAAATCTATCATAGCATAGAGCGAGGGCAATGAGCTACGTTTTGAAAAAAATGCCTCAAAGTATGGTCTCATGGTGATGGAATGCCATGACAAGAGAAAAATTGCTATGGATTGTCATGGCATTCCATCACCATGAGACCCATTTCTTCGAGAGCATTCCCCTCAAATAGTTCACTACCTTGTCTATGCTACATTTTCATACATGTTTTGGCATTTTATCAAACAGTTCACCTCTTGCTGCTATGGCTAAAAGCCTAAAATAGGTGCTTCCAAACAAGCTATGGATGCTTGTAAAAAATCTATCAAAGCATAATAATAAGCAATAGCATAGACAAGGCAACAAATTGTTTGAAAAAAAGCCTCAAAGAAATGTGGTCTCAATGGTGATGGAATGCCATGACAATCCATAGCAATTTTATTTTCATTGAATTCTTCATGTCATTCCATCACCATGAAACCACATTTCTTTGAGGCATTTTTTCAAACAGTTCACTGCCTTGTCTATGCTACCACATTTTTCATACATGTCTACCAAAGCATTTTATCAAACAATTCACTGCCTTGATGCTATGGCTAAAAGCCTAAAAAAGTAATTTCGAACAAGCTTTGGATGCTTGTAAAAAATCTATCAAAGCATAATAGTAAGCAACAAGCTATGGTCTCATGGTTTTTTTTCACATGAAAATTAGCGTGATTTTATTCACATTTTTTTGCAAGTTATAAACACATTTTTTTTGGAAATTTTGTTGTTTTAAATGACATTCAAGTTTATGGTGGTTTTGCTATTTATATGATGATATTTGATATTCTAATCCTAATTCATGCTTCTAGGTTGCATAGATATATATTTTGTTTTTACATGTTTTTTGTACCAATGAACCCAAAACGAACTGAACCCCCCTCCAAAAAAATTTGGCTAGACCGGCAAACCAAACCCCTGAACCTAAATCTCAAAACCTATTCCAAAACTCTTAATTTTTCATGCACAAACTTAATTGAACACCAAATTATGTTGCCCCTTGACTTTACCCATGTTTACTCCCTCAAACCTTTTTTTTTCATTCAAAACCCCTTTTTTCCCAACTAGGGCATGTCATGCCATAACATACTTTTGACCTCCCCTATCCTTCCAGACCTTTTGAACACATCAAACTCCACAATATCACCCTATTTCCAACCTATTCTAACTTATTTTCAAGCAATTTATTCTTTTCACCTCTTCTAGCCTTGCTTTTAAGGGGCCTCAATTTTGAATTTTCATTAAGGGCAATGTTAGTAATCTCTTCCAATGCCCTTAATAATACTATTTTATTATTCCTACTCCCTATCCTACTTACATCAGACCCATATCACCTAGACACAACCTAAACAATAGGTGGAATGGCCTATTTCAACATACTATACTCAAACCCTTAAGGGATCGATCTGGTTGAATGTAGCTCAAAGGGATTCCGCATGTTTGGGTGAGAAAGAGGACCATGCCTAGCGTGAATATGCCTATTTGGATTAATTGGAATAGTCCATTTGGTCACACGAGTTGCAGAACAAAAGTTGCACCACTTTGCATCTTTCCACTGCTTCCATTTAACACTTTGTCTATCAACTGAAATCTGGACACCATGGAAAACCACTCTGAGATAATGGCTTCAGAGAGGTTATTATAGAGGGACAAACATGATCCATGGGATCATATGAGAAGTTTCTAAGAATCCGCGGTGTAGAGAGTAACCTCATGTGAAGTTTGTAGTCATTTTCCTTTGGACCCATGTGAATCCGATCACGAGGTTGAGCGTGGCTCGGAGCAATTCCCGCGTGTTTGGGTGAAGAGGACCATGCCTAATGTAAAGGAATTCCTATTTGAATGTGTTGGAATAGATGCGATTTGTTTTGGTCACCGCGAGTTATAGAAGCGAAAGTTGCACCCTTTTGCAACTTCCCCTTTGCTTCCATTTGACACTTTTTCCATCAACTAAAAAGCCCGGACACCATGGAAAAACCACTGTGGGATAACCAAAGGCGAGAAAGATTATTGTAGGGGCCCGGTAGCGATGCGATGGGATTAGGCGAGGAAGTTTCTAAGCATCCGCGATTAATGCGAGTAACCTCATCTTTGAAGTTCGATCATTTTTCCCTTTGGACCCTTAAAGGGATGCGATCGGTTGAACTATGGCTTTCGGGCGATGCATGTTTGGAGTGTGAAGAAGGACCAATCCCACAAGCGTAAAGATGGCTATTTGAATGCATTGGGCTGTTCATTTGATCCCACGCCAAGGTTGCGAGTGAAAGTTGCACCACTTTGCAACTTTCCACTGCTTCCATTTGACACTTTTTTCATCAACTAAAAACTAGACACCATGGGAAAACCACTCTGAGATAACCAAAACCAAGAGATTTTATTGTAGAGGGGCCCAACATGATCCCATAGGATTAGACAAGAATTTTTCAAGCATCACGGTGTTCAAGTAACCTCATGTTGAAATTTGCAGCAATTTTTCCCTTTGGACCCTTAAGGGATTGATCTAGTTGAACATAGCTTTGAGCGATTTTGCATGTTTGGGTGTGAAATAGGACCATTCCTAGCGTAAAAATTCCTATTTAGATGCATTGGAATAGTCTATTTGGTCAAATGAGTTGTAGAACAAAATTTGCACCACTTAGCAACTTTCCACTGCTTCTATTTGACACTTTTTCTATCAACTGAAAATTGGACACCAAGAAAAAACCACTCTGAGATAATGAAAACTGAGAGAGGTTATTGTAGAGGGGCCCAACATGATCCCATAGGATTAGATGAGAATTTTCTAAGTTTCATAGTGTCTGAGTAACCTCATGATGAATTTTGTATCCATTTTGCCCTTTGGACCCTTCAGGGATCGATCCGGTTGAACATAGCTCGGAGTGATTCCACATGTTTGGGTGAAAAAGAGGACCATGCCTAGCATAAACATGCCTATTCATATGCATTGGAATAGTTCATTTGGTCACACGAGTTGGAGAACAAAAGTTGCACCACTTTGCAACTTTCCACTGCTTCCATTTGACACTTTTTCCATCAACTAAAAACTAGACAACATGAGAAAACCACTCTGAGATAACAAAAAATAGAGAGAGGTTATTGTAGAGAGGGCCAACATGATCCCATAGGATCATATGATAATTTTCTAAGCATCGCGGTGTCCAAGTAACCTCATGTTGAAGTTTGCAACCATTTTTCCCTTTAGACCCTTAAGGGATCGATCTGGTTGAACAAAGGGTCTATACTCTAAACTTATCCAAACCTTAAAAACTCTTGGGGAAGCAATTCTAAGGTGTCAAAACTTCAAAATCCACAATTAGATCTCAGTTATACCATTGTACAATGGGTAAACCACTAAACCCTAGGGGTTTATTGAAAATGATACTTCCAAAGCTAGCCACAACCTAAAAATTAATCAAACAAGTTTTTGATACCCTACACAAGCTCAAAAAATCATAAAATAATGCTTCCCTACACAAAAACACAATTTGACTCTTCAAAACCACCATTTTTTAAAATAAAACTCACTTTTACACACATGGGTTTCACACCCATCTCATTTTCAGACCTCCCCAACACTAACACATCATTCCCACACCTTAATAATGTTAGTGTAGACCCATTCCTCAAGTTACAAAGGCTACAGAAAGAGGAATGGGTCAAAAATCCATTTTTAGTGACTCAAAACCTTCAAATGTACAAGTTCGGGCCAGTTTTAGTAAATTGATGATATTCTACTCCTTATTTTCTTGATGAAAAAAACCTACTAAATGGTGCTCTACACCAATCATACATTTACCTTCTTGTCCCTCCTAAATTTTGGACCACATCCATTACCTCCACATAAAACTAGGCATCCTTGGTCTTCTTGGTTCCCATGCCTTGATATGGTTATGCAAATGAAAATGAAGCAAAGTAATCATCTCCTTCTTCGTTGGCTAGAAGAATGCATGCTTAATGTTTTGATACATGATATCAACTCTCTTATCTAATCTCATGGTTGAATACCAAAATATAGTATGGTTGGCCTTCAGAGTTCTAGTCATCTTTCTTCCTCTTCCACCAAATGTTGGCCCAATCCACACGTATGCTAGCCTAATTGACTTTTTTTTTTTAAGTTGAAGTTTCTCCTAAGTCACTAGTGTTGCTCTGTCTACCTTTTCATACTCTTTCATTGCTACATATTATCTCTGGGATTTAATCATTTGTACCACATGTGGTTGATGTGCTTTGAATCCTTGCATCTAAAGGAAATTTCCTCAACATAAATACTGCTAGGGAATTTCAATGTTGCCATTGTAGTTGGTATTAAAGCCGGTACCTGCTACATTGAAAATTATCCTTATTGAAGAATTCCCTCCATCTTGTTGGCTTGTAACACTCTTGATGGTGGCTACATGAAATATGATTCTGATTCCTCTTCTACATTAGAGGAAACTCATATATCCTTGTTCTGACTCTTCTAAATTATCAGAATCATAATCACTAGCTTCCATATTGAAAAATTCCCAACCACCATCTTCAATAAATTGGCCACCAGTTCAAGTTCATCCTGCTTTCATAATACTTTATATCCATGGAGTTCAACCATTCCTTCATGCCATCAAGTGAAGATTGAGGAATGGCGTCAATGCGGAGTACATCCCGCTTGAAGTCTTTCAAAATAATAGCCATATCAAATGCCTTTTTCCCAAGTCATACTCTCTCAATGTTAACAATCATACATCGACCTTCTTGCCCCTCCTAAAGTTTGGACCACATCCATTACCTCCACATAGAACTCGACATCCTTTTTCTTCTTGGTTCCCACGCCTTGATATGGTTATGAAAATGAAAATGAAGCAAAATAATCACCTCCTTCTCCACTGGCTAGAAGAATGCATGCTTAATGTTTTGATACATGATATCAACTGTCTCTTCTACTCTCATGGTTGAATATTGAAATCTAGTATGGTTGGCCTCCAGAGTTCCAGTCATATTTCTTCCTCTTCCACCAAATGTTGGCCTGATCCACACATCTTGAAGCCCAATTGGCTTTTTTTTTTGAAAGTTGAAGTTTCTCTTGAGTCGGCAATGTAGCTCTCTCTACCTTTTTAGACTCTTTCATTGCTACAAATCATGTTTGGGATTAATCATCTGTACCACATGGTTGATGTGATTTGAATCCTTGCATCTAAAGGAAATTTCCTTTACATAAATATTGCTAGGGAATTTTAATGTTGCCATTGTAGTTGGTATTGAAGTTGGTACCTGCAAAATGAAGAATGATTCTAATTCATCTTCTACATTAGAGGGTTCATATCCTTGATCTGACTCTTTTGAATTATTAGAATCAAAATCACTAGCTTCCATATTCAAAAATTCCTAACCAACATATTCAATAAATTTATTTGGATCATCAGTAATAGTCTTCAAAATTTGCTGCTAGTACAAGTTCATTTTGCTTTCATAATACTTTATAACCATGGAGTTCAGCCATTCCTTGATTCCATCAAGTGAAGATTAAGGAATGGAATCAATGCGGAGTGCATCCTACTTGAATTTTTTGAAAGCAATAGCCATATCAAATTCCTTTTTCCCAAGTCCTTCTCTCTCAAGGTTAACAATCTCAATCTCACTA
>VDFB02193867.1:329513202-329526068 GCA_007258455.2 Sequoia sempervirens | reverse complement strand
CTTGGAACAACTACCAACAAAAAGACTTCCAAACTCAATAATTTGGCTTAAATTTTAGAGAATTCCTCTCAAGGACCATCTCATCATCAATATAGCATATAATCAAACCCCCAACACCATTCCCAAGCCAGACATACAAGGTTTCTTTGCAATTTCTTGGAGATCCTTCAAACTGCCCTGCAAAAAGGCTACAAAATTAGCCCTATTTTACAAAAAAATTGCTCTTTAAACTTCTTCTAACCCCACAATCTCTTGGAAAGTCATCAAATAGGTCACAAAACTCCCAATTCCATAGGTTTTAGAAAATAACTCAACCTCTAAGCCATAATTTCTTGAAACCCTCAATTTCTTAACAAATACCTAGGGTTTTAGCATCTCACAACTCCAAGCCCTTCCAAACCTCACCAAAGAATATTTTTTTTTTAGGGTCAGCACACACATAATAAAGCTTCACCTAGCCTTTAGACTCAGTAGATCTCAAAAAAATCACTTTGGTTCCTCCATTTCAAGCCAAAATCTCACATTCTCAAGCTAAAACAACATCACCATCCCTATAAACGCCTTACCATTATTAAAAGAGTTAAGGAAAATTGAAAAGAAAACATTTTAAACCTTTCCTCTAAGTCACAATTCACCACAATAGGAGGAAAGGATCCATCACAAAAATTAAACTCAGACCTTGTTGGTCTGTACAGGTTGAATAAAGAAAAATGGATTTGCCTTTCACTAAAAAAACTAAAGTTGTATCAAAATAGATTGAAATCTAGGTTAATACCTGCCACCACAATGTTTCATGAATTTCTATTCATAAGAGGCCTATACTGGGCCGTACACAAAGAAAAGAAACTCAAAAACTCAAAAAAATGTTGAAATTCCACAGTTTTAGGCGTTGTGAAGAGCACCAATCTTCAAAAAAACTATTGATTGGACCCCCATTCAGACTTGAATGATCTTTTTAATACATTTCAAATGAGAATCATCTCCCTTCAATTCCCATAACTACCTTTGAACCACCAAACCCTTATTAAGCCTACAAATACTAGTATTTAACAATGGTTTTGCTTAATAAGCTTTATCATGCAAATTTATTATTCTAAAGGCCTAGGACCACTTAGACACCCTTATAACATGACTTATAGATTCTTTCTCTACACTCCCACCTACTTTTTACATAATTTTCCTTTATGGAAATATCAACAATTATTTAATTCAAGAGTGCTTTTGCACATTTGTCCACCCTAACCTACTAATTCCCAAAGTACATAAAAGATTGGTCTATTAGACCTTATTCAAGATAAAAAAAACCTCAACATACTAACATTTACCAATTGTCATCCCCATTTTCCATCAAAAAAAAAAAAATTGAGGGTGAGGTATGGGTGCTCCTGCACCATTCAGCTTTCAAAAACAAAGTCAAGTAGGCTGGCAGACGTCTAGATCGGGCTAGCATTTGGTGGAAGAGGAGGAAAGATGACTGGAACTATAGAGGCCCACCATACTATATTTTGGTATTGAACCATGATAGTATAAGAGAGAGTTGATATCATGTATCAAAACATTAAGCATGCATCCTTCCAACTAATAGAGAAGGAGATGATTACTTTGCTTCATTTTCATTTGCATAAGCATATCAAGGCACGAGAACTAAGAAGACCAAGGATGTCTAGTTTTATGTGGAGGTAACGGATGTGGTCCAAAATTTAGGAGGGGAAAGAAGGTCAATGTATGATCTTGATGAAATTGAGGAAGAACAACAAGAGAGGGATAGGAAAAATAAAATCAATACAGAGTTTTAAGGATTTGTCAAGTGAGTAAGAGAGCTATGGAAGCAGCCTCATCTAAAAGATTTTGAACTAGAGTTTGATATGTACCATTTAGAGAGATTTGTTTTCTTGAAGTTCCTTTCAAAGCCTTTTCTTTTATTATTCGTATGGTAAACTATTTAATAGAGTTGGTGGAATTACCTTTCTTAGTAATCGCTATTAGTGAGATTGAGATTGTTAACCTTGAGAGAGAAGGACTTGGGAAAAAGGAATTTGATATGGCTATTGCTTTCAAAAAATTCAAGTAGGATGCACTCCGCATTGATTCCATTCCTTAATCTTCACTTGATGGAATCAAGGAATGGCTGAACTCCATGGTTATAAAGTATTATGAAAGCAAAATGAACTTGTACTAGCAGCAAATTTTGAAGACTATTACTGATGATCCAAATAAATTTATTGAATATGTTGGTTAGGAATTTTTGAATATGGAAGCTAGTGATTTTGATTCTAATAATTCAAAAGAGTCAGATCAAGGATATGAACCCTCTAATGTAGAAGATGAATTAGAATCATTCTTCATTTTGCAGGTACCAACTTCAATACCAACTACAATGGCAACATTAAAATTCCCTAGCAATATTTATGTAAAGGAAATTTCCTTTAGATGCAAGGATTCAAATCACATCAACCATGTGGTACAGATGATTAATCCCAAACATGATTTGTAGCAATGAAAGAGTCTAAAAAGGTAGAGAGAGCTACATTGCCGACTCAAGAGAAACTTCAACTTTCAAAAAAAAAAGCCAATTGGGCTTCAAGATGTGTGGATCAGGCCAACATTTGGTGGAAGAGGAAGAAATATGACTGGAACTCTGGAGGCCAACCATACTAGATTTCAATATTCAACCATGAGAGTAGAAGAGACAGTTGATATCATGTATCAAAACATTAAGCATGCATTCTTCTAGCCAGTGGAGAAGGAGGTGATTATTTTGCTTCATTTTCATTTTCATAACCATATCAAGGCGTGGGAACCAAGAAGAAAAAGGATGTCGAGTTCTATGTGGAGGTAATGGATGTGGTCCAAACTTTAGGAGGGGCAAGAAGGTCGATGTATGATTGTTAACATTGAGAGAGTATGACTTGGGAAAAAGGCATTTGATATGGCTATTATTTTGAAAGACTTCAAGCGGGATGTACTCCGCATTGACGCCATTCCTCAATCTTCACTTGATGGCATGAAGGAATGGTTGAACTCCATGGATATAAAGTATTATGAAAGCAGGATGAACTTGAACTGGTGGCCAATTTATTGAAGATGGTGGTTGGGAATTTTTCAATATGGAAGCTAGTGATTATGATTCTGATAATTTAGAAGAGTCAGAACAAGGATATATGAGTTTCCTCTAATGTAGAAGAGGAATCAGAATCATATTTCATGTAGCCACCATCAAGAGTGTTACAAGCCAACAAGATGGAGGGAATTCTTCAATAAGGATAATTTTCAATGTAGCAGGTACCGGCTTTAATACCAACTACAATGGCAACATTGAAATTCCCTAGCAGTATTTATGTTGAGGAAATTTCCTTTAGATGCAAGGATTCAAAGCACATCAACCACATGTGGTACAAATGATTAAATCCCAGAGATAATATGTAGCAATGAAAGAGTATGAAAAGGTAGACAGAGCAACACTAGTGACTTAGGAGAAACTTCAACTTAAAAAAAAAAAGTCAATTAGGCTAGCATACGTGTGGATTGGGCCAACATTTGGTGGAAGAGGAAGAAAGATGACTAGAACTCTGAAGGCCAACCATACTATATTTTGGTATTCAACCATGAGATTAGATAAGAGAGTTGATATCATGTATCAAAACATTAAGCATGCATTCTTCTAGCCAACGAAGAAGGAGATGATTACTTTGCTTCATTTTCATTTGCATAACCATATCAAGGCATGGGAACCAAGAAGACCAAGGATGCCTAGTTTTATGTGGAGGTAATGGATGTGGTCCAAAATTTAGGAGGGACAAGAAGGTAAATGTATGATTGGTGTAGAGCACCATTTAGTAGGTTTTTTTCATCAAGAAAATAAGGAGTAGAATATCATCAATTTACTAAAACTGGCCCGAACTTGTACATTTGAAGGTTTTGAGTCACTAAAAATGGATTTTTGACCCATTCCTCTTTCTGTAGCCTTTGTAACTTGAGGAATGGGTCTACACTAACATTATTAAGGTGTGGGAATGATGTGTTAGTGTTGGGGAGGTCTGAAAATGAGATGGGTGTGAAACCCATGTGTGTAAAAGTGAGTTTTATTTTAAAAAATGGTGGTTTTGAAGAGTCAAATTGTGTTTTTGTGTAGGGAAGCATTATTTTATGATTTTTTGAGCTTGTGTAGGGTATCAAAAACTTGTTTGATTAATTTTTAGGTTGTGGCTAGCTTTGGAAGTATCATTTTCAATAAACCCCTAGGGTTTAGTGGTTTACCCATTGTACAATGGTATAACTGAGATCTAATTGTGGATTTTGAAGTTTTGACACCTTAGAATTGCTTCCCCAAGAGTTTTTAAGGTTTGGATAAGTTTAGAGTATAGACCCTTTGTTCAACCAGATCGATCCCTTAAGGGTCTAAAGGGAAAAATGGTTGCAAACTTCAACATGAGGTTACTTGGACACCGCGATGCTTAGAAAATTATCATATGATCCTATGGGATCATGTTGGCCCTCTCTACAATAACCTCTCTCTATTTTTTGTTATCTCAGAGTGGTTTTCTCATGTTGTCTAGTTTTTAGTTGATGGAAAAAGTGTCAAATGGAAGCAGTGGAAAGTTGCAAAGTGGTGCAACTTTTGTTCTCCAACTCGTGTGACCAAATGAACTATTCCAATGCATATGAATAGGCATGTTTATGCTAGGCATGGTCCTCTTTTTCACCCAAACATGTGGAATCACTCCGAGCTATGTTCAACCGGATCGATCCCTGAAGGGTCCAAAGGGCAAAATGGATACAAAATTCATCATGAGGTTACTCAGACACTATGAAACTTAGAAAATTCTCATCTAATCCTATGGGATCATGTTGGGCCCCTCTACAATAACCTCTCTCAGTTTTCATTATCTCAGAGTGGTTTTTTCTTGGTGTCCAATTTTCAGTTGATAGAAAAAGTGTCAAATAGAAGCAGTGGAAAGTTGCTAAGTGGTGCAAATTTTGTTCTACAACTCATTTGACCAAATAGACTATTCCAATGCATCTAAATAGGAATTTTTACGCTAGGAATGGTCCTATTTCACACCCAAACATGCAAAATCGCTCAAAGCTATGTTCAACTAGATCAATCCCTTAAGGGTCCAAAGGGAAAAATTGCTGCAAATTTCAACATGAGGTTACTTGAACACCGTGATGCTTGAAAAATTCTTGTCTAATCCTATGGGATCATGTTGGGCCCCTCTACAATAAAATCTCTTGGTTTTGGTTATCTCAGAGTGGTTTTCCCATGGTGTCTAGTTTTTAGTTGATGAAAAAAGTGTCAAATGGAAGCAGTGGAAAGTTGCAAAGTGGTGCAACTTTCATTCTGCAACTCATGTGACCAAATGAACAGTTCCAATGCATTCAAATAGCCATCTTTACGCTAGGATTGGTCCTCTTTCACACCCAAACATGCAGAATCGCTCTGAGCTATGTTCAACTGGATCGATCCATTAAGGGTCCAAAGGGAAAAATGACTGCAAACTTCAGCATGAGGTTACTCAGACACTGTGATGCTTAGAAACTTCTCGTCTAATCCCATCAGATCGCGTTGGGCCCATCTACAATAATCTCTCTTGGTTTCGGTTATCCCATAGTGGTTTTCCCATGGTGTCTAGTTTTTAGTTGATGGAAAAAGTGTCAAATGGAAGCAGTGGGAAGTTGCAAAGTGGTGCAACTTTCGCTCTATAACTCGTGTGACCAAACAGACTATTCCAACGCATTCAAATAGGAATTTTTACATTAGGCATGGTCCTCTTTCTCACCCAAACACGGGGAATCGCTTTGAGCTACGTTCAACCAGATCGATTCATTAAGGGTCCAAAGGGAAAAATGGCTACAAACTTCAACATGAGGTTACTCAGACACCGTGATGCTTAGAAACTTCTCATATGATCCCATGGGATCATGTTTGTCCCCTCTATAATAACCTCTCTTAGTTTTCATTATCTCAGAGTGGTTTTCCATGGTGTCCAGATTTCAGTTGATAGACAAAGTGTTAAATGGAAGCAGTGGAAAGATGCAAAGTGGTGCAACTTTTGTTCTGCAACTCGTGTGACCAAATGGACTATTCCAATTAATCCAAATAGGCATATTCACGCTAGGCATGGTCCTCTTTCTCACCCAAACATGCGGAATCCCTTTGAGCTACATTCAACCAGATCGATCCCTTAAGGGTTTGAGTATAGTATGTTGAAATAGGCCATTCCACCTATTGTTTAGGTTGTGTCTAGGTGATATGGGTCTGATGTAAGTAGGATAGGGAGTAGGAATAATAAAATAGTATTATTAAGGGCATTGGAAGAGATTACTAACATTGCCCTTAATGAAAATTCAAAATTGAGGCCCCTTAAAAGCAAGGCTAGAAGAGGTGAAAAGAATAAATTGCTTGAAAATAAGTTAGAATAGGTTGGAAATAGGGTGATATTGTGGAGTTTGATGTGTTCAAAAGGTCTGGAAGGATAGGGGAGGTCAAAAGTATGTTATGGCATGACATGCCCTAGTTGGGAAAAAAGGGGTTTTGAATGAAAAAAAAAGGTTTGAGGGAGTAAACATGGGTAAAGTCAAGGGGCAACATAATTTGGTGTTCAATTAAGTTTGTGCATGAAAAATTAAGAGTTTTGGAATAGGTTTTGAGATTTAGGTTCAGGGGTTTGGTTTGCCGGTCTAGCCAAATTTTTTTGGAGGGGGGTTCAGTTCGTTTTGGGTTCATTGGTACAAAAAACATGTAAAAACAAAATATATATCTATGCAACCTAGAAGCATGAATTAGGATTAGAATATCAAATATCATCATATAAATAGCAAAACCACCATAAACTTGAATGTCATTTAAAACAACAAAATTTCCAAAAAAAATGTGTTTATAACTTGCAAAAAAATGTGAATAAAATCACGCTAATTTTCATGTGAAAAAAAACCATGAGACCATAGCTTGTTGCTTACTATTATGCTTTGATAGATTTTTTACAAGCATCCAAAGCTTGTTCGAAATTACTTTTTTAGGCTTTTAGCCATAGCATCAAGGCAGTGAATTGTTTGATAAAATGCTTTGGTAGACATGTATGAAAAATGTGGTAGCATAGACAAGGCAGTGAACTGTTTGAAAAAATGCCTCAAAGAAATGTGGTTTCATGGTGATGGAATGACATGAAGAATTCAATGAAAATAAAATTGCTATGGATTGTCATGGCATTCCATCACCATTGAGACCACATTTCTTTGAGGCTTTTTTTCAAACAATTTGTTGCCTTGTCTATGCTATTGCTTATTATTATGCTTTGATAGATTTTTTACAAGCATCCATAGCTTGTTTGGAAGCACCTATTTTAGGCTTTTAGCCATAGCAGCAAGAGGTGAACTGTTTGATAAAATGCTTTGGTAAACATGTATGAAAAATGTGGTAGCATAGACAAGGTAGTGAACTATTTGAAAAAATGCCTCAAAGAAATGTGGTCTCGTAATTTGATGGAATGCATGACAATCCATAACAGTTGCTTGTCATGGCATTCCATCACCATGAGACCACATTTCTTTGGGGGCATTTGATTCATTGCCATCTATGCTATGATAGACACAAGCATCCTTAGCTTTGTTGAAAGCACCTATTTTAGGATTTTAGCCATAACATCAAGGAAATGAACTGTTTGATAAAATGATTTGATAGACATGTATGAAAAATGTGTTAGCATAGACAAGGCGTTGAACTCTTTGAAAAATGCCTCAAGAAATGAGGTCTCGGTGATGGAATGCCATGACAATCAAATGCTTTTGATTGTCATGGCATTCCATCACGAGGGAGACCTCATTTCTTTTGGGGCATTTTTCAAAAGAGTTCTTGTCTTGTATCTATGATAGTAGTTATTGTTATGCTTTTGATATATTTTTTCCAAGCATCCATAGCAAGCATTCTAAAGCACTTGTTTTAGGCTTCAACCATAGCAACAAAGCAGTGAACTATTTGAAAAAATGCTTTGGTAGAAATGTATCAATGTGTGAGTAGTATGAAGGCTGAACTGTTTGAAAAAATGCCTCAAATAAATGTGGTCTCATAGAATGCCATGACAAGCAAATGCAATTGGCAGCTACTCCTAGTTATTAGCTATGCAATGTGAAGTAATTGCATAACTGCTTAGGTTGAATTGTAAATGCTATATTGTAATTGAAATTTTGTCATCTATCATCTAGTTATTAGTTATGCAATGTGAAGCAATGCTTTGAGTTTGAAAGATGTGCAATGCAATGTAATCAATGATATGAATATAAACTACAAAAATCTATTTTTTACAATTTATTAGTTAAACTCTTTATTTTATTTTCTCTCTATATCTCTATGCTATGGAAATTCCTTAAATTTTTTAAAACAAGTTTTTATCTCTTGTTCTACTTTTTTTCAAATCTGATTTTTTTCTGATTTTTTCTAGACTTTTTCTTGATTTTTTCAAAAAATATTATACTTTTGGTTTGCCGATTTTTTCCCCAAAATATTTTTGATTCTATGGTATAAACACATATGTTTTTGTAATATCAAGGATACTTTTTGAAACTTCCATGCATTGCTAATCTAAAAGGAAAATTCTTTTTCCTAATTTGTATGCAGCCATGCTTTTGACATTGTCAAAAAGAGCAAAACTTCTTGAATGATGCAAAGGCATGGCCAAGCAGTTCTAACTCTTCACATGAGAGAAGAGAGATGTTGGAGAGTACATAAAGTCAATGAGAACAAAAGTGTAATGTGTTTTGGGTTGTAGTATTCCTCTGTTTCTCTACAAATGTGTCATAAATTCTCAGTTCAAATATGGACACCAAATATCCATAAAAAATATTTGTATTAACCAAATAGCCATGTATGCATACATCAATATATGTCGATATAAGTATAAAATATAGTTACAAAATAGCCATATAGGCTTACGAGAAAGCCATATAGGCATACAATGACAAATATATCCAATACAAAAATATGTACAAAATTTCCATGTCTAGGCATACAACAAAGGGCTCTAGAATCAAAATTCATTTCTCTCCATGCTCTAGAAATAAATTATTTCCCTTTGTTTTGCGATTCGATGGAGATAAGTCCATCACTCATTTCTGTTGTGCTTGAGGAGTGCTCCTACTGCTCCTCCTAGAATTTAGCTCCTGGTGAATTTTTAACTGTTACAATTAAAAGTAAAGACATTAATATATAGAAATTACATTATAAAAATGATATATTTAACAAAATAATCACTTACAGCCATCTCACAATCACTCTCCACGATGGAAATATCTGCATGCTGATGTTGAGGCATGCTCAAGCCCTGTATAAACCATCCAAATAGGAATTAAACTATGAATCAATAATGGTTTTATTTTTCACTAGAACTAACATCTATAACAACAAATGTAAATTGAGATTTAGTAATTTGCCTCATACCTCCCCTATTAGATACATCGAGGATTTTATAGTGGATGAAACACCGATATCCATTTCCCTCACAACATTTGGAGGTGTTTCCACAACCAACATTTGAAAATAAAACAACAAATTATTCAATCACCAAAAAGTTACAATAGCGATCCACGTCACATGACTTATAATGTATGAGATCTAATGAACAAAATTTTGAGTACAAGTATTAATAGATACATTTATGATTATCATGCTTACTATTTTCCCTATCCATATATTTTTTATTATCATGCTTACTATTTTTCCTAGCTAAAGAAAATTGAGTGGAAGGGTGCCTTGGTGAAAGATGAAAGAGTGGATTGTTTAGTGACTCTAATTAGGTTTCTTGTGCACAAATCAATCATTTTTGTTCATAAATAAGATGTTTGAAGCTTGAGGATGATAAGAAGAAGTATTGAAATGAGTTGGCTTGTTGTTGCCTTGTGGTTTACAAATGAAACAATGTGATTTTTGATGAAAAGAGAAAGAAAGTTTAGTTGCTTATTCAATTTGATCTTCTCCTTATTCAATTGGATCAGATGTTGGTGTAGGAGCACCTAGGTCATCAAATACTTTTCAATTTTGCAAAAGGGATGAGTGTTCAAATTTCTATTGAGTCAATCACAAAAAGACATGGAAAAATGATGTAAAGTGCATGTTCAAGGTCATATGAGGTCTTATTTGAATGTATTTAAGGTTATGGGTAATTTCTAGGTGGTCAAAGTGGGAAAATGCAAACAATGCGATAATGTAATATTGTTAAAAGTTGTTAAATTGACAAAAACAAGGAAATCAGGCATATTAAGGGTTAAAAGGGGTAGTTTCAACTAATGGAAAGACAGTTATGGGAAAGGAAATATCTTTAAAATTCATGTAAAGGTGAGAAAAAGAAGAAGTTTGTGTTCTTGTAATTAGATTTTGAAATAAAAATTCCCTATTTTTGAGTTTGTAACATTACTCCATTGTTTTGTTTTATTGTGCTGGTAATTTAGGAACACCCAAAGTTAAATAATAGTGTGAATACATGTAAAGAGGAGTTAGTTTCCAATTTCAAGAGTTGGAAGGTTAGTTTTAGGAAATAAAAGAATAAAAGGTAGTTTTTAGTGCCCGATAGAGTCCTTTTAGAAGCAAGTTTGAGATTCCAATAGGGTTTTTCTTCACTACTCCACCAATGTAGGTCAAGTAAATTGGTGGAGTAGGTTAATTTTAGGATTTTTTGCATTTTTTGATGATTTTAAGTTTAGGGAAAAGCAAGAATACCATGGTGGAGTTGCTGCTACACTAGAAAATAGAGGATTTTCCTACACAAAGTGATGCTACAGTCATGGGTCATGAATAAATAAATCTTGCAAAGGATTGGAAATGATGTAGGTCTTGGAAGACATAAAAAATCATGTTCCAGGTGGTGGCCAGATAAATAGAGGTTTGCAAGAGTATTTTTCACAAAACCCTCCTTGATTTGTGCTTTTACACCCTATAAACGAGGGTTTATTGGATCAAAACATTTTCATGGTTTTCAATCCCTATAAATGGTGAAATATTGAGTTATAAGACATGCTTGAAGACTATTTTCAGGTTTTGAGTGATCTAGAATGGTTTTGAAGGGGTCTCCTTTGTAAAACAGGCCTAATCTACTAGCCTTTCTTTAGAGGACAGTCTAAAATCTGATGATTTTATTTATGTCAAACATCTAAGAACTTTGATATGTTGTGATGTGCTCAAAAGTATTTCTAAATGTTCATTGAGTTTTTTAATAAGCTTTGAGATAGGAATGTAACTACCTGATTCAATGGTTGACAAACCTACTAGAGGAATATGATATTATCTGATCAAAACAAAGATGTTTGTTTAAACAGTGGAAAGGATGATATTGAGTGATTGGTTACTATCAAAATAATGATATGATTGATGTTACTAAATTTGGTTAAGGTGTATAAGATAGGTTTGGTGACATTGATAGTTGGATGGGTGAGTATATGAAGCCTTTTGAGCAAATTGGTGATTAACCACAAGATGATAATCAAGATTTTGTTGTAGCAGGAGTTTGTAACTTGTAAATAGACTACTATAGTCAAAATATGGTGAGTAAAGTGCTTGATAATGGACTGATAACAATGAGATATGGTTTAGCTAATTTTTTTCCTTGGTGAATAAATGAAAGGATGAAATGTTCAAGTGTCAATAATTAGGTTTATGTTGTTTTTATGGTGGCTAAGAATGATGTGAATCTAATTGATTAAGTAAAAGTTTTCTAATATGGTTTTGGATTTGAATGAGTCAATTGGAATACTGATTAGTGGAATGATGAATGATGACCTATGAAATGGCTAAGAGAATTTGAGTGGATTTTGGTTGAATGAAAAGTAGATTTTTGATGAAATTAGATTTGATCTTCTCCTAATTCTATTTGGGATTGAAATCCCTTGAAGAAATGATGTTGATGGTGTTTTTTGGACGCTCTGCATCAGATGTACCTTGATGATTGAGTGTTTTGATATGATGCTCTACATAACTAACTGCCTTGTCTATGCTATTACTTACTATTATGGTTTCATAGATTTTTTCCAAGCATCCATAGTTTGTAGTGCTAGTGCACCTTTGCAAGCACATGCCTCCATGTGAAGTAATTGCATTGTGCTACTTATGTTGAATTTATAAACAACTATATTGTACAGTTGAAATTTTGTCATCTATTAACATCTAGTTATTTGTTATGGAATTTGAAGTAATGCTTTGAGTTTGAATGATGTGTAATGCAGCGTAACCAACAATATGAATATAAAATACACAAATCTATTAGTAGACTTCATTAGTTAACTTCTCTTTATTCTAATACCTTTGTTTATGTTTAATTAAATCCATGGCACTAGGAGGTGTTTGCTTAGAAACCTCCAATGTCCTTTGTTCAACATTCAAAATCACATATTAAAATACCATTAGTAAAACAATGCTATTAACATGTAATAAATTTATAATTTTTTACTAGTTACATACCCCAAAGATAGGTGTACTACATAAAAAAGTAGGTGGAGGACCGGTGTATCCAGTCTCAACACTGTGACCCTGCAATTTTATTAAAATAATAAAACTAAATTAGTTAATCTTGCATTTTAGAATCAAAATTTAATAAATTAAATTCAATGAACATGCTGAATTTTACCTGACTATCAATGCATATGCATGATGTAAAATGTCAATCATCCTCTCCATCCTCATAGCAGCATATAGATCCTACATAAAATCCTCTTGAGTGTTGGTGGGGTCATATGAACAAGTCACCTCGCAAGATTGACACACATGGGTTCGAAGGCCACCACCTGAAGACTCCCCTAGATGGCACTGTATAATAGGGCTAGTATGATGGATGACACTCCAAGGTCAAAGTGTTGATCACTTGCAATGTCTCTATGTCGCCACT
>VDFB02193867.1:329328687-329513102 GCA_007258455.2 Sequoia sempervirens | reverse complement strand
TCTATTTAATCTTTATTTGCATGTAATTAATATTTTCTACATACAATTCCTAACACCGATCTTGGGACCAATTCCTAATTCTGATTCTTCTCAATCTACAAAATTTCTTCTTTCATTTCTTCCCTCTAATGTTCATCTTTAAAGGCTTCACATACTATCTTGGGATCAATCTCAAAGAATAAACAAAAATTTACTTCAATAGCAGCTTTGCTTCTAGTTAACATTCCTTTTTTCTTGCCTCCAATAATCTATTTTTTTTATTGATTCATCTATACATATTTTGGTGTCCTAGGGGACATCACCAGAGCTTATTCTCTTTCACTTTGTTCATTTTTCTCATCTTTATCCTGTTCTTCCATAATTTCTTCTATTCTTGCATAATCATGTTCATCAGACACATATCCATCAATATCAATAGAGTTCTTTATTGTCTCATCAACCTTCACATTTGAACTCTCTACAATCTTTCTCAATCTTTTATTGAAACATTTGTATGCCTTGCTTTTGTTAGAGTATCCAATAAATGTACCTTCATCACTTCTTGCATTAAACTTGTCCAAAGTTTCCTCATCTCTTCTAATATAACATTTGCTTCTGAATACCTTGAAATATTTAACTATAGGAATTCTTGTATGGCATATCTCATAGGGATTCTTTGTACTATTTTCTCTTGCTTGAACTTGATTGAACGCATAAAAAATAGTATGAATATATTTTTTCCTGTAAAATTTTGGTAATTCGGCTTTAGTGATCATTGATATAGCAGCCTATTGAACTGTTCTATTTTTCCTTTCAACAAATCCATTCTGGTGAGGAATTCTTGGAACAAATAATTGTCTCTTTATTCCATGCACTTCAAAAAACATATTGAACTCATGGGAAGTGAATTCTCCACCTCTGTCAAATCTTAAGCATTTTATCTTATAATTCACTTCATTTTCAACCATAGCCTTGAATCCTTGAATCTAACTAATGCATCTAATTTCTCTCTAAGAAATGTAAACCATGTATATCTAGAATAATCATCAATTAAAAGCATAAAGTACCTTTCAAAAATTAGACTTCGCACTCTCATAGGACCATGAAGATCTGTATGGACTAAATCTAGTAGTCCAATAGTAGATTGTTCTCTTGATTTGTAATGATTTCTTGCTTGCTTCCCAAACTGACAATTCCTACAAATAGCATTGACAGGCTTTGTAATTCTTGGTAAATCTCTCATGACCTGAACAACACTAATCCTTGACAAGTTATCAAAATTCATGTGACACATTTTCCTATGCCATAACCAACTATCATTTATCTAAGCCATAAAGCATCATCCATCAACACCCTTAAGCTGATAAATATTCCCTTCAGATTTTTTTTCCTATAGCAATCAAAGTTTCAGATCCTTTCTAGATCTCAAATTTCTCATCCTTAAACACAAGATCATATCCTTTTCTACACATCTGACCAAGACTCAACAAATTATACTTTAAACCCTTAACATAGTAAACATCATCAGTATGATGCTTTCCATCAAAACTTACTGAACCTATCCCACAAATTTTAGCACCAGTATCATCTCTAAACATAACCAAGCCTCCCATCATATTTCTCAAGTTTAACAAACTTACTCTTATCACCAATCATGTGATGTGAACAACCACTATCAACTACCCAAAAATTAATTTCTTGTTTAGCATGTAGGGAAGAGATAATTGTACCTTCATTTTTCTCCTTCTCCTTCTCTGAAGGGCTTTCCTTTACCTATTTTTTTTAATTAGTAGAAGTAGGTTCATCCTTAATCACCAAGAACAATCATTCATTATCATTTGGATCCTTATATTTTTAATCTTCATCTAAAATAATAGCATTCTTATTCACATAGTAAGCTCTGTTAATCTTCTTTCCTTTCTTTCCTTTCTCATATCTTTGTTTATTCCTTTTAGCTCTTTCTAGAAACTTTGCAACATAATGACCAATTTCTCCACAACTAAAGAATTTAAAGGGCAACTTACCAAAGCCTTTCTTCATTCTTCTTAAAAATTTATCCTCTATTTCATCAAAGTTTTCTTCATCTAGATCTTCAGCTTTTGTAGCTTTGAAAGAAATCTCTGATTTACCTCCATTTCTTAGACTCGGCTTCCTCAACTCATAAGTGTCAAAAATCCTAACAACAGATCCTTAGTAGAAGTATTATAATCTATAGTATTCTCAATAGCACTCACCATCTCACTATAAGCATCAAGAATAGTTCTAATAATCTTCTTTACAATCCTGGTTTCATCTGCAATAGCTCCAAGTGATTGCAATCTATCCATTACCTCATCCAATCTATGTACATAAGCTTTAACATTTTTGTCTTCAGACATATGTATAAGATCAAACTGTGTTCCCAAATTCTACAATTTTTCTTGTTTAAATCTTTCATCACCATCATGTGCTCTTTCTAAAGCATCCCATAATTCCTTAGTTGTCTTCAAATTCCAAACCTTAATCAACTTAGAATGTACCAAACTATTCTTCAAGATGAACTTCACCTTATTGTTCACCTCATGTGCTCTGATCTCTTCAGGTGTACTCAAACCATTAGTAGGAGGAGTGTAAGGATTCTTGTAAGCTTTCTCCACATCATATCCACAATACTACAAATATTATTCCATCAATACATTCTAGATACCATAATTAGTTCCATAAAACCTCAAATAATCAAAGATCATTTTGCTAGCCATCTGGGACCTTCCTCAAGCGGTTAAGCCTTGATACCAATTGTTGAATAGGACAAATGAGAGGGGGGGTGAATTAGTTACATATTTTAACCTTTAAATCAATCACCATAACTAATACTTAAACTTGCTTAAATGATTAATCATCAAATTCCAATGCAAAAACTCAAATCCAACACATAAACAAAATAACACCAGATTTACGTGGAAAACCCAATGAGGGAAAAACCATGGTGAGGATTAACTCACACTATAGAGAATATCAAAACCAATTACAAAAGGCTCATTGCCTAAAACAAAGCTCACTGCCTGAGATAAGGCTCACTACCTAACAAGGACTCATTGTCCAAAACAAGCACTCACTATCCAACATGGCTACAACTCAGAGGGCTAACTAGCACATAGATACAAAGAAGACTTGTTATAGAGAGACTAAAATTCAAATGAAAAAAAGGATTCCACCACACTCACTTGATCAAATTGCATGTATGATAGAGTTCACCTTCTACTCACTGCATCTGGTAACTCAACATTAAGCTTCACACTGATCTTCCACAAACATCTCACACACACCGTCTGAATAGCATAAAATTCGTGTCTACTCTTTCACTTATCTTATTTCTTTTCTTTTGTATATTTTTCATTACTAGCTAATCTTGTATTTATACTATCTCCAACCTTGAAAAAGATACAAATTCATCCATCCAACTTCAAATTCAAATTAGGTCGGTGCCAAAAAATCCTAGGATGGAATTAGAATGAGGGTGACCCAAACACATGCTTAACTGGGACCTAAAAAAGATCCAACATGCTTCATCAACTTCGAAGATAGTGCTTGACATACGGTCAGCCAAACCAATGTAAAACACATAAAATAATTAAGCTTGAAACTTCTAGAAACCAAAAATATCTTCAATGCAATCAGAACATCTTAATTCAAGAACTGCAGGTCAAAAGACTTCATCAAAGAAAAATCTGAATCAACAACTTTTCTCTCGAACCTCAACCAAAACATAGAAAAACATAGTTCACAACTGGTGAACACAACTCAAATTTCACAACGAACCAATAGCCAAAAATATGGATATAGAAACCTTGAACAACCATGATCAACACATTTGAACTAGACGAACATAGGGTAAAATACAAGATCATCATCCAGAGCAACAACTAAATGCTTGTAAACTTTATTTAATACAATTTTCTCAATATACTCAAAATATACAACGAATAGCAACTAGTAGATAATCAGTTAACTAGTTGACATCAATGACAAAACCATTCCTTTCTCTATTCTTGCAACAAGGCTAAATACAAACTCAGATTTTAGATGATATGCAATGATGCAAGATTCCAAAAATGAAACCTATATGCACTTTCACTAATGTGAGATTTAGAAACCCTAGATGGAAATTAACTAGTGCAAACCCTAATACAAAGTTAGTGCAATAAAGATCTAGGAATATGATGCACTCCAAATGAAAAATGACGTGTTCTAAATTAAGGTTCACCAAAATGATAAGAGGTAGAATGGTTTCTTTATGGTTTACGACATAGAGCAACACTTTTTTCCTGCTATCATTTAAGGAAAACCTTAGAGATCTCAATCTAAGGTATGTAAAGGACAAAGAGATCTTGCAATAGGGTTGTCATAGGGTTTGATTAGAAACTAAAAAGGGGATGACCACCAATCTAGGGATTGGAAAGACTAATGAAATGCAAGACCTAATGCTAAAACCTAATGTGATGCAATACTTCACTAAATGACCTAAGAAAGCATATAAATCAAAATAGAAAGTTGAGAAATTAGAATTGTGCACCTAAAAAACCTATTGAGGCCTGGATAAAGACTTGAAATATTGAAAACACTAAAATTAGTGTTTGTTGGGACTCATACACTATTCTGGGTGATTTACTCATAGATTATGGTTTTTGGGCAGGAAGAAATTTCTAGCAAAGATTTGTCTAAAACTTTGAAAATCTGCAATTTTGACTATACTAGGGCTCATATGCTAGAAGTGGTGTATGAGTCTAGTTAGGTTTTTCTAAAAATTCAATGTTCCATTCTACTCTTCAATGTCTACTCTATCCTTTCAAACTATTTTTTGGATTTGAAACTCTAATTTGCAACTTGCAAATGTCTTGAATAAATGATCTCCAATGCAAGGTGACAACTTTTAACAACTTTGAACACTTGACAACATTCTCCAAAATTCCTCTTCAATATGTCAATATGTCTTCAACCTAAACCTGCAAATCACATGCTAAAGAGAGGGGAAAATGTTTTTTTGTTAGTGGAAATAGGTTTTCCCTGGTCAAATGTCATTTTGGTAATCAAAACTTGAAATTAAATGAAATAAGATAAAGGAATGATGAATGAACAAAATGTAATGTTGCAACTCACCACACCCTAGCAATAAAGTGCTACAAACATGTATGAAGTGGCTCCAAAGGATTTAGATCTTGACTCTTGCTTGAATGTGATAGATCTTGAATTGAATGCTAGCTTGAATCACAAAACCCTACATAACAATTGTTAGCTAAAAAACAAACATGATGCATGATGACTTTGACATGATGCTTGATACTTGAATTATGCTCCAAAAAACTTGATAATCAGCTCTTGAAGACTCTTGAATTCTCTTGCGAATGCTTGAATTCTCTTGTGAACTCAAATTTTCTATAAAGATGCTCATTCAACTTAATAGGTGTAAAATGAGTGAAATAACATTGTATTTATACTTGTTTATGCCAAATTTCATGAAATAAAAACACTACAAGCTAATATCGGATCTATGAGGACAAAATACAGCCAATAATTTGAATTCAATTTGATTTTGGGCCACACAATACTCATACACCAAAAGTGGTGTATGAGTCCCATTAGGCTTAACTATGGGACACATTTTCAAAAATGCTTAGAATGATGTAAAATCCAAATCGAGGACCTAGAACCTAGGTGGGACTCATATGCCCAAGGTAGTGTATGATTCCTAGATCACTAAATCTTGGCCACACAATCCAAAAACATATGAATTGTGATTGGATGTTGGTTCATTTTGGTATTATCCTTTGAAAGATGCATTTTGTGGGGCCTCTGGATGTAAAATAAGGCCAATTAAAGCATAAAGAAGCCCAATTATTTATTGAAACCCTAGAAAAGTGTGAAAGTGTATTACAACACTTCACAACACTCTAAATAATGCATGAATAAGTTCATTTAGTTCATAAGGGCCCAAGACCTAATGTGAATATGTTAGACACATTACAACACTAAATCAGGGCCATTTTAGGGAGTACTTTTTTCATCATTACAATGCTACACATGTTAAGGGATAAAACATTGTCAAAAATGGTTTTCTTTATTAGAAGGTTGAAAATTTGATTAAAGTCAAGTTCACCATAATGAAACATAGAAAAATAGGTTAGGGGTTCAAAACATATGGTTTTATACTAAATCTGGAGTGTTTCACCAAAATTACTATAAATAGAAAGGAAAAAATTGGGTGTGATGAACCTACCTATTTTATATTTCATTTAGGAAATGAGATCCTCCAAGATATGATTAACTTTTAGCCCTTATGTGAGCCAATTCTATGGAAGATCTGACAATTTCCTTTATGTGTGTGCAGATGGGCATACATTTCAAACAATACTTTTGGGAGATGAAAATAAAATAGTAAATGATCTCAAATCTATAACCTAAGAACTGATTCATGTAGATGAAGCCTAGATATAATAGAAATATTTAGTTTTGTGCAAATTGTATGAGTGAAAGATACTTAAAACTTACCTCAAAAATGATTGCAAAATTTGACCCTGCAATATTGACATTATAATTAGAAAATGAACAATTGCGAAAGGAGTTAGATAGAATGTAGATCATGGTTGCAAATACTGAGATGGAGAGGAAAATTTATTTCCTTAAGTTATCAATTATGTACCCCTATGCATCCACATCTCATAATAAACCCCATTTAAAAACTCAAACCATAGGCATGAATAGTACTTCTACATCTAGTCATTTCATCCCTACATCCCAGCCACACAATAATAAGTTTGGTGGAAATATTTCTAGTGGGGTTAGAGGTGGTGAAAGAATACTTCCTTTGGAATTCATGATAGTAGTGGTGGCAGAGGAGGTCAAGTAGGTCAAGGTGGCAGTGGAGGTTCGAGACATGATGGTGTTAGTTCTCATTCTAGTCAAGGTGATGGGAGAGACCCATTTACTAGGAGACATGTGGAATTGGATAGGTATTGAAAACTATGCTTTCATGGTATATCTAGTTATCCTAACCCTCTGCCTGAAGATATAAGAAATTTACTAGTGAGATTTACTGGAAATAATGCAATTAGTGCAGAAGACCATCTTAGATCATTCATCAATATTATGAAAGATTTTTAAGTGGAACATGAAGATGTCATGATGAAAATTTTCATGCAATCATTAACTGAAGATTCTAGAGATTGGTATAGATGTCTACCAATGAAAATCATTGGCTCTTGGGAAGAGTTCAAGAGGGTATTTAGAGAGTAGTATGGGGAAAAACTGATCCAAGTTTCATGTTAAGTGATATAAATAACATGACCAAAGGTCAAAATAAAATGGTCTCTAATTTCACCACTATATTTTAGAAAGTGGTGAATAGACTGCCAGATGATTTAAGATTGAATGATCACGTATGTTTGGTGAACTATTGTAATTCTTTTTATTCTAATATGATCTATCATCTAAGAGACATGAATCCTCAAACCTTGAGGGATGCATTCAAGATTGAACTACACATTGAAAGAAATAGAAAAGCCTCAGGAAAGGTAGGAAGAAGGGATGATGTTAAAATTTTGAAGAACCCTAAACAAGATAAAGGAGTGATAGGGAAAGCCTCTTCATCTGAAGACAAATTGGATAAGCTTATCAATTTAATAAAGGATCTGAATTACAGGATTGCAATATAATAAAAGTGGTTATTAAATAACAAACCTAAGTTTTAATGAAATGATGATCCCCCAAGGTTACAATAATTTCCATACAACATAAATTGGCACAATGGGAAGCTAGTGTAGATTAATGAAAAAATGTACAAAATCATGTTACATCTAATCTATTACAAAAAAACTTGTTAACTTTACTGAGGAGCTACCATGTTGTGTGGCCTATGATTTGTTCCACTCACCTCACTAATGTGCAGTTGCAAAAATGTCTGGAGGAAGAGTAGAATACACCTAATTATTATGATCCATCTAAGGATCAAAGTGAAGAAATAAATGTCCTCATGAGTAAATCAAACTTTTCTAATGAATAATTTTCTACTGATGGGGAGTCTCATGAGACCGATGTCAATAACCAAAGGTAGAGAGTGGGTGTACACCAACTACAAGTTCTTTCTAATGAAGACACTGAAGAGAATCATAATATTTGTACTCTAGATATTGATGAAGATGATGTAACTCTTAGGAAGCCATCCAATGAGGAAATTGAGATAATGACAGCTACCTTAGTTTTTCAAGGAACAATTACAACCTTAAGTATATGGTTGTTAGTGTTGATCAAGGACAGGGAGGAAACATATTTATTAAAGAGAAGAATGCAAACACTAAAGTGTCAAAGCTAGAAGCTAAGATGACTGGGGCCAAAGTGAAGGAAAATAAGGGAAGTTTGTTGATGATTTTTTCTGCACAACAACAACTCAGACAAGATACAAGTATCCTATCTCTCTTGAAAGGAAAATCTCGATCAACAAGCCTTAAGAGATAACCCCAAGGTCTCTAATGTTAGGTCTTGATGATGCATAAAAAACTCAAATAATATGTGAAAATGTTGGTAATCACAAAGGGAGCTTACTAAAATAAAATATTGAATCTTCAAACTTATCAAATCTAGCAATATGGTGATACATCAAATCCTAAATCTAACCCAAGTAACAAAGAAATAGCAAAAGATAAGGGTTTCAAAGAAATTTCTAGGATTAACACTAATCCTAAGAATAACAATGCAGATGACAAAATACTTGAAATGGACCGATCTCTTTGAAACTAATTTCTACTTGACCCAGATAAATCTGCAATCTTACACTAATAATGCAATCTTCTAAGGCACGTAAGATTTTCAAATCATGAACATTCATCCAAAACAATCCTAATGCAATTGAAATGAATATACATTCACAACTGAACTAAGCACAACGAATATCAAAGTCTAGGCTAACTTTTCAAAGAAACCAACAATCAACTAGTTGCAAAAATTATGGACTAGAGATTGTTGCAATACCACAAGCATCAAATCATAAACACCATTAAGTTATCTAACATAAAATCCAACATACATCAAATAAACTTAAGTAATTTCAAAAGATAGAATCACATGAACCATGCCAAATAAAATTAACACAAGAAGGACACAAAATCACAATGCCTTTACTTGCATCAAATCATCCAAAGTAGCAACAATTCTAGTCTTCTGTTACAACACTTGCTTGAAAATAACCTAACTACCAACCTATTGCTCTAATGCTAAATTCACTCCAATGTAAAATTATCTTTCCCTTTCAAATGAAGCAACATCCCTATTTATAGAGATTACATCATATGTCGACCCAAATAGGGTTACAAAACAATTGGTCCCAAAAATGAGTCGGCCAAGAAGAATTGAAAATAAAGTAAAATGTGCATTAAATGCATGTGTTCCATCTAGGTCAGCCTAGATATCCAACATGGTATGATCTGATTCATGTGAAGGATTAAGAGAAATAATGGGGAAGCACAAATTCCGATGAGGCATTGCATTAACTTCTCTCCCCTTTTTCCTTATCTTGCTCCACTTTATCTTGGACCATCAAAAATACCTCCTCCAAGTCGGCTATAGGTAGAATAACTAACACTTTAATTTTCCTTTCAATGGACTTAATGTCCTTTCTTGACTGCTTTACGACCTTATCCCAATCCACCTTCAGGGTTTGATACTTATCCATTACTGCAATACTTATCCATTACTGCAATGTATGTGGTTGCATCATCTAACTAGTGTTCAGTGACTGGGTCCTCATTGACTAGAGAATATACACCACACCACCTTTTTCTCAATTGCTCCAAGTTCAGATGTTTTGGTGCAAACCTTTTTCTTCCTGTCATAAAATCAAAGAAGTAAATGCACTTGTTATAGAATTTAGTCAGGGTATCCTCAGTTTTCTTCCCTTGCTTTTGCACTTTTTTCAAAACCCTTTGCCTTATTTCTAAAACTTTGTACCATTCCTAGGCTTCTGCAACTTTGGAAGAAGGAAGAATTTCATCACTTATCAACTTATCTTTAGTATATTCCATGATGGTCTTGGTCTTTTGCAGCAAAACATCAACATCCTCCTTATCTTGAGCTATCACACTCTTCAACCACTCTATTGATCCTATAGCATCTCCACCAGTTGAAAAAATATCTTTAATGGCACTATATCCTTTGGCTTTCACTCCCTGAAACTAGTTCAGTGTGGCATGTGTAGTGGTTTTCATCTTCTCCAACTCAATTATTGTATCCTGTGGTAGAAAACTTGTAGCAAATGATGAGGAGCTGATGGATTGCAAGGGTTTCATCAAGTCCTATAGATGCCTCTTTAGTTTATCATTCTCCTTCTTCAAATCTTGCTTATCTTGCACTTCTTTCTTCAATCTGCTCAAAATAACAACACTAGATCCTTCAAATTCTTCAACTTCCAGCATCATGGAGGTGGGTTCCAAGCTAATAGTTTGTACACAATAATATCTACTAGTCACTTCATCTTTATTCTTATCTGGTATAGGGGTAGCAATGTGAATCACCCTATTATTAGCTTCATCCCTCTCAATCCTATAGATAAACCTAGCTTTATTCTTTTCTTTTCCCATTCATATGGTTTAAAGTAATTCATCCCACTCGAGAGGAGTATCATCCACCATAGTTTGTTTACTCTTTAATTCCTCATCTCGTGAACTAGGAATAGTGGAATCTGACTGCACATTACCTTGTCCACCCACACCTTGATTCTTGGATAAATCCTCATTATGATTTTGCTTTTTAGGAATCTCTTCAGTCTTATCTTCACTTCCCTTATGATGCTATTCTTCTTCATGCACTGGTGAAGGAGTCTTGATTGGAACTTCATCTCCTTGTGGAGGTCTATATTCTTCATTTCCTTCAGGTGACTCTTCCTAATTCACCAAAGGGGACTGCAATATATTTTCTATCTCTGCCTCCATATTGTAGACTTCACCCTCCTGGAATTCTTCTTCTCCTTGATCTTGGTGATCCTCTGTATCCTTAGATTCACTTGGCACATCGTGAGTTTCATGAGAAGGAGGGAAATTATCATGTTCTATGGCATGGACAACTAAAGGAACACTCCTCTTTGGCACACCATCCTTGGGAGAGGGAGTTCTTGACCTTCTTGTGTACACCTGTGTCTTCTCCCCTAAACTCTCCACACTTACAAATAGTGGTTCAGCTTCATGCCCTGTCCCAGAAGATTCCTTCTTCTTCTGAGACAATCTCAGTATTCTTCTTTTCTTAGGCACAAAAGAACTACCCTCTTTTCCTTCTTCCTCAACTTCTTTTGCAGATTTCTTGGTCTTTGAAATATGTTTTCTTTTCTTAGCAATATGTCTTCTTTACTTCTCTACTTCTTCTGCTTCTTTTGCTTCAGCATCCTTAATCTTTATCTTGAAAAGAGAGCCCACCTTAGTATTACCCTTAGGGTCCTGCTGAATTGACTCTTCAAAAGTGGAATGCGACTCCAAGTCCCCCATTAAGTCATAAGTGCATTGTACAACTTCACTTTCCAAATCCCAAATCTTATGTTTGAGCCATAACTTAGTATACTAGATCACGGGTGTCATGATCTACTCTAATTCAATCTTTTCTTCCTCCAGCCAGTCTATCTCTCCTATCAATTTGTCTTTCACAGGATCATAGTCATGACTCTGAATCAAATCTCCATCATCTTCAATCTGATCAAGAATGGCCTTTATGTTGTATACTCAGACCAAGTTCACTGGGAATCTGGAGAACTTCTTTCTAACTTCAAACTCATCCTTGTTAGCCCAATAATCTTCTACATCATCCTTATGGTTGTATTCCCAACTGGCCCTCTTCTATGCCTCACCAGTCCTATCAAATCTAGATCTCTTAGAATGGAAAGAGAGACCCAAAGTACTCATTTCTTCCTTCGAAGCATGGGTTGAATTAATAGAAGGGAAAGTTTCATTACTACCTATTCTCAAAGGAAAATCACCACCAAATCCCGTCTTATATTTGTCCTTCTTGACAATTGCATCAAAATCACAGATCTGTCTTGTGACTTCTAGAAGTATAATGTGATCTATGGGATATCTAGGGAGTCTATATGGGGCCCTCTGACAACCATTTATCGTTATCTATGAAAAGGTAGGGAACTAGATAAACCAAGCTACAAACCTCTTGATTAATTGCTTGGTATTGTTCAAGATATGGACATGCTTTTTACCCTGTAATAGCCTGGTGATGTACATAGTGAATGCCTCATTCACCCTCCTATAGTTTGTGGTACCCAAGTGTAATTGTGGGTACACCTCATAAATCACATCCTGGCCAAACATGCTCCTTGTGTTTAGTCCCTTATATGGATGGAATCTTGCAAGTGCATAGACCAAGTAAGAGGTCATCATGAAGGTCTTTGTCTGTAGCACATTGCACATCTATTCATGTACCATTGCACTTATAATGCCTACATAATGGTAGTAAATATTTTTCTCCATCCTCACAATGACATGGAACATCCAATTTTCAACTACTCTTGCACTCTTCAATCCCACCACTCTACTTAGGATTGTGATAGCATCATAGTATTCCCTTTTGAATTTTTCTTTGAATAGTTGCTTGGGTGGTTTGGGGAAGTGAGACTTGGGTTTCTCTACCCAAGAATTAATGTCTTGATATGATTTGATGATGTCTTCATCATAATACTTCTTTTCTATGTTCATATCAAAACCCACCACATGAGACCTATTAGGTATGTCAAAGGTCTTGGCTATAGACATAGGGTTAAGATTTGCCACTATTCTCCCTTGAGGACCAACTATCCTTTGTGTGCCCCTGTCATAATGTCTGGCACATTCAAGTACTAACTCGTAGAATTAAATTATAGGATGGAATCTAGCCACATGGTCCAACCCTGACTCCAATATCCTTCTGGCCAATAAGGGAAGGTTCAGTGCTGCCATCTTTGTCTTAAATTCTTCATAATCCCATAGACCTACATTTGTATCAGTGACCTCTGACCAGATGGAAGTCAACTTGATTTATGGGATCCTACTCTTTATATCCATCTTGATCCTTTCTCCCCCGGAGATAGTAGACCCCTCAACACTTGGATTTGTCTGCTTATCATTGGTCTTCCCGACTAATGTCTTACTTGATTCAACTTGCATTTAGTAGAAAAAACCATAATAAATCCTTTTATAATATTAGAATCAAGGTTAGTCACCCTTGAATAACATATTCATCATTAAACCAGATCAAAATCATGACAAAAATCCCTCAAATCAATCATAAAACACAATCATTTTACATCCGATATTTTGAGCAATCCAAGGAAACTGGCCAGAGGGGAATTCTAGGAAATTCCTAGCTAAGTTGATTTGAATGATTAAGCACAAAATTCATCAGTTCAATCATCACAACATGAAAGGAAAGTATGTAACATCATTTAAATTATCAATATCATCCATGAGATGCAAATGCACAACATTAAATTCATTCATCTCTCAAATTCTTTGTATTGTGAAGTCATTTCGAGAAAATTTGCCCGAGAAGGAAATCTGCAAGGAATGTAGAATTTCGGGCTTTTGCACACATTAGGGAAAACAAGGAGGCATAGGAGAAATTAGGAAATTCCAAGGGTGCAAGAATTTTGCGAAGGTCTCGAAATTCTCAAAACTACCGGCTCTTACGTTTCACCCAGAACAATCAAGCGATCAAGAATCTGAGGTCCCTAGGCTTGAATCTAATTTATTTTAAGTCTCTCATCAGCTGTCTATTGGTTTTAACACATTTCTAGAGGAAAATTGGTGAAGATTGGTGATGCCCTAAATTTAACCATCGATTTTCTAAGCTCAAAACCCAAAATTTTCCATTAACGCAGGGGAGTTAGCTCAGACTTGGATTGGTTGGCTTATTAAACATAGAAATAGGTCATTTGGATTAGACCTAAGAGAGTTTCATCTTAATGGGACCAAAATCACATGTTTACACCTCACTCATGGCTGACCATTAGTCAGGCTCGAAAACCCTAAAATCCAATCGAGCTAAAGCAACCATACAAGCCACGTCAGGTTCAAAGATGAAGTTGGCACTGTCAAACTTAAAAGGATTAACTAAGGGGTGCATCTTCTAGACCTCTAGAAATTAAGAAAACATTTTCACAACCCTAGTTTTAAAATGGTCAGTGCCAAACACACAAAATTTGAACTCCACGCACACTCAAGATGTGAAAGAATAATTCACATCCAACATTCAAAAGAAAGGCAACAAATACATCAAATTGATGAGATGAATACAACAATTCAATGATAGGTAACCAAATTTGAGACCCCAACAAATAGCAGCAACAACAATCACGCCCAGGAACTTCACCACAAAACTCATTAATGCAAAATTCCAAATGTCAAATGAGACTCAAAACTCAAGATCAAACCTCCCAGATCAACATAAGATAAATGAAAAAATCTAGATGGCACAAAAGTCCCCAAAAATTGACTAAATGCATGCCACAGGAATCGTACAATTAAGCATTAATGCCACTGACAAGACAACCCAAAATGAAACCTGGGAATTCGATGAAGTGCAAGAATCAGAGAAATCTGATCGACATGAAATTCTGTGAAGGACTAGAATCCCCGGATCATAGTGTAAGTTCCTCCTCATCGGGTTTTGAAGGAAAACGAGGAATTTCGTCATAGGAGGAAAATCCCGGAATCAAAGGGAAACCCATAAATGGCTTAAAACTTAAGATTTTCAACAAGTAACATAAAGGGATCATCAATGCAAGCAAGATAATCATTCAAGCATGTGCCTAAGAAAGAAAATCCTTAAAACCAAAGGGCCAAAGCACCATAAATTAGAGCAAAAAAAGGGGGGTCCCTACTTTTAGTGGGGTGTGTGTGCAAAAACTGCACAAAAAATGGCCACTTTTCTAGGGGAAATGCTCTAGAGCATTTCAGTGACAAACTAGAATCAAGAATCCAGAATCTCTAGTTTCAGTCCTTGCATTAGATCACCAATTTAGTAGAACTTCAAGATTTAGAGACAGACAAACCTTTCCTATACCAGGGTCAAAGTGTGTGCATGTGTATTCATTTCCCTTCCTTAGTTGCAACAAGGGCCAAATTCAGTTTGACTAGGTTATGTAAAGATTCTAACTCCAAAAGCATCCTAGATAGAGCATTGCTGCTAGTCACGCATCTATAGCCCTAATGAGGTTATCGTTGTAGTCCTCCCAAGTATAGCTCTACTACTAGCTAGGCATCCATAGCCTCAGTAGAGATACTTGGATACTCCTGATAGGTTGGACCTTTCTTTTGATATTTTTTTCTTTTCACTTTTTCATTTCAACCTGTGAACAATGAAGTTCACACTCAGGGATGAGAACCAGAGTGGCACTGAAGCAGAAATAAGATTTTTCACATAACCAGACTTCATAAGGACCTCATGTTCCTTTGGAATTTTAAAGATCTATGCAAATATATAAGACCTAGATACATTCCATATTTTAATCTAACCCATGAGAAAACCAAAGCAACAAACCGAAAGGAAACCTACTCTAACCAAAACAAAAGAAACCAAGAAGAAAAGAAACCTAAGATAACTATGTACAAGAAGAGAGCTACAAACATCTCAAGATTGGAAATAATACTTTAGGTACTGCCCATTGATAGGAAATGGGATATCCTCTCTAGTGAGAGTTTTCAAGCAAAAAGCATTATCTCCCGGAAACTTTGAAATCTAATAAGGGCCAAGCCAGAGTTTGTCAAATTTACCATGCTCTCCCCTACAGTCATGGGATTTATCCTAGTAGAGAACAAAGTTAGAGATTTGAAAGGCTTTAAACTTAGCTCTCCTATCAAACCATATTTTGACTACACCCTAATGTTTGGAAAAGTTTTCAAGGGATTCATCTCTTTTTTCTTCAAAGTGTAACAGTTCAGCGAGTCTAGCTTCTTGTTTATCCCCTTCATCATAATATTCATTAATGAACTACATGGTGGGGATTTTTAACTAGATGGGAGACACAGGTTCTAGCCCATAAACTAGATGGTAAGGGGAAGCTCCTATGGAAGTCTTATGTCTTGTATGATCTGCCCAAAGAGAAAACCAAAGCTAGGTATGCTAGTCCTTAGGGTTTCTTTCTAATAGCTTATGAATGACTGTCAAGAGGTTCTTATTAGAGGACTCAGCCAGACCATTACCCTAAGGGTAATAATTGAATGAAAATTTAATTATAATTCCATGATCAAAGGACTAGTTAGAGAATTTCAATGATACAAATGCAAGACCATTATCACAAACCAAAGACATAGGACATCCAAACCGGTTGATAATACCTGATTGGATGAAATTGATTACCACTTTAGAAGTACGTTGTTTGGCTGCAAGAGCCTCAGTCCATCTTGTGAAATAATTAGTCACAGTGAGAATATACCTGTGGCCTATAGAAGAAGGTAGATTGATTGGACCTATGAAGTCCAACCCTCACTGTGTGAAAGGTTTTACCACAAAAACTAGTTGAAGTGGGAGTGCTGCATGATTTTCTTTGGTAGCTATTGTTTGACATACATGGCAAGTTCCAACATGGTTATGTGTGTCCCTAAACAATGTGGGCCAATAATAACCAGCTCTCAGAATTTGATTTGCAGTGGAAGGTGCAGATCCATGACCAGTGCCATATCTATCATGAAATTCTACCATAACCCTTTCAGCTTCTTGCTTTCCCAAGCATCTCAAGAAGACACCTTCATGGTTATTTTTGTATAGAACAACTCCCTTCAGCATGAAATTGTCACTCTTCAAGCACAATTCTCTCCTTTGTACAATATTAAGATGATCTTGACATTTTTGATTCAAAAGATAGTAAATGATATTGTCATACCAGTCCCCTAGAGAAACGTCCTCAAGATTATAATGTTGGGCTGCAAGATTAGGACCCATTTTTTCCATTGTTTTAGTAAGCCCTTTCCCTCTTACCAGCTTCATGGGCTAAATCTCAATATCATATTCTTGCAACATAGTCACCCACTTAGCTTTGCGTTCTCCCAGTTTATTTTGCATCAACAACAACTTGACTGCAGGATCCGATACTACTGCAAAGACCTTGTTCCTTAGAATATAGTGTCTGAATTTCTTCATAGCCCTAACTAAGGCTTAGGCTTGCTTCTCCACACTTGGGTACCCTATTTTTGCATCTTTTAGTGGTGCACTAATAAATTCTATGGGGTCCTCATTCCCTTGGTCAAAATTTTGGGTCAACATGCCAACACAGGAGTGATCAGAAGTAAAGGAATATATGTAAAATGGCTTAGCATAATCAGGACTCACCAAGACTGGGGCTTCAACAATGGCCCTTTTGATTTCTACAAATGCTTCTTTAGCCTATGCATTCCATTCAACTTTAGCTTCCTACTTCAACATGGCATTTAATGGATTGACTATCTTAGCAAATACGGTGATGAAATTTCATACAAAGTTAATCTTACCAAAAAATAATTTCATTTCTTTCTTGCTAGGAGGTGGCTGAATCTTGAGTATGGCTTCCACTTGCTTAGGATCAATAGTGATACCTTTCTTTGAAATAATGTGCCGCAACAATTTTCCCTCAATAAACCCAAAGATACATTTCATTGGGTTAAGAGAAATGCCAAACTCTCTACACCTCTGAAATACCTTGCATAAGTATGCTATGTGATCACCTCGCTTTTTGGAGAAAACTATCAAATCGTCCATATAAATTATGATGCACTTACCAATTATGTCCTTAAAAGAAATGTCCATAGTTCTCTGGATTGTAGCTCCAACATTGATCAAGTTGAAAGGCATCTTTCTATAGGAAAAATTGCCCCACTTTATGGTGAAAGTAGTTTTATGTCTGTCTTCATATTGTACCATAACTTGGTTATATTCAGAATAGCCATCCAAAAAATACATCATTTGAGACCCATTGAAAATCTGAAGCACTTCATCCAGTGAAGGAACTGGATAGTTGTCCTTTTTTCTGATGCTCTGTTAAGTTTCCTAAAATACACATAGTTTGATCTCTCCATTTTTCTTTCTCATAGGGACCAAATTCACAACCCAGGTTGAATGCCTGATGGGGAATATGATTCTAGCAGTTAGAAACTTATAAACTTCTTTTTGGATTATGGGTTCTAGCATGCAATTGATCAGCCTTTGCCTCTGCCTGAAAGGTCTTGCTCCTGGCTTTAAAGGGATAGTATGAGTTATAACTAAAGTTTCATATGTATTTAGGTCCTCATAGATCTAGGCTATCATTTCTTGATACGTATGCAAGGCATCAATGATTCCTTTTCTCTCCTGAAGAGTACACACTTTACCAATGAAGACATTTTTGATATCATCTTGAGTCCCCATGTTGTATTTTTCACATTGTCCACTAATGGACTCCTTCTTAACATCTTTCTCCTGATCTCTAACTTTATCCAAATCAAAAATCCTTTCTAGCTACACCATTCTCCTTGGAATAGTATTAGTCTTCAAATTAATAACCCCTTCTAAATCCATCTCTGCTTCTTGGGGCTCAGATTCATCAATAATCTGAGAAGTAAAGACATTTGAACTTGTAATAAAATCCAAAATATGCTTATCATCTTCAAATACTTGAAATTTGGTCACATTGTCAAACACTAAAGGAATTGGGGTCAACTCCACAATAAATTTCTTTAGTCCAGAAAGAGACAAAGGCTGCAAAGTACTAGCCGCTTGAGCTAGGGAATCTTCTGTTTGGTTCTTATTATGTGGTATCAACTGAATGTTGAAGGAATCAAATCCCTTAATAAGGTCCCATACTCTATTCCTATAATTGGTTATCCTTTTGTCATGGCACGAGTATTACCCCCTGACTTGTTTAACCACCAACTCAGAATCCCCAAAAACTTGCAAAATTTTGACCTTTTTCCTTAGTGCCATAGGAAACCCATGAATCAAAGCCTCATATTTTGCTACATTATTTCTACAATGAAGCTGAAGTCTATGAGTAGCAAAGAAATTTTTACCTCTTGGAATGATTAGCTCAAATCCTACCCCAGCTCATTGCTTTGATTTAGATCCATCAAACCTTAAGGTCCAAAAACCAACCACTACAGGTTTCCTTGTTGCATCCCTTGTACTGTTGTTGCTAGAGGGCTCTTCAGAAAGAATCACTTTCTTCCCTTTGGGATCCTCTTGAATATTCTGTATATTGATTTTGACTGTTGGAGTAGGGTTGATACATCTCTGCACTTGTTCTACTACAGCCTAGCACAAGCATCAATCCAATTTAGAGTGGGAAGTATTGTGAACTCTACACCAATTGGGCAAGAGTATTTCTCCAAAATTCATTCCTCTACCCAAATGAATCTGATCTTCAATGCACTTTTGAATGAATTCTTTGAAATTATCCAACAAGCTGAGCTGGTGACCTTTAGGATCATCATCACTAATTGGCTCCACCAGGGCTCCGGTACAACTAGATTCAGCTGTAAGATCAATGGGTGTAGTATGTAGCATAAGGATTTCCTCCACATCAGATTCCTCAAAAGGGGCTGCAAGCACATAATTACCCATGCTCACCTCACATATGGGATTGATTAGTTGATACATATCCATTCAGAGCCTTAGTAAAGTCTCTTCCCAAAATTAGACCATAAGCATTAGGTATATCTGCCACCTGTATATTAATAACTTGCTGAATTCTAGGATCAGAAGCGATCTACATGTGAATCATGTTCAATTCCCCTACAACATTAACTTCAGTTCTATCCAGTTGAGTGACTTTCTTTTGGGAGTTAGTAGGGGTAATACCTAAAGGTTTACAGACACCAAAGGGAATTACATTGGTAGAAGCACTTAAATCCAACAAGCAATTGTGCAAGTTCTTACCAAATATGCAGACAAAAATTTAAAAAATGGAGGTGTTTCTGTTCTCCCTTGAAATAGAGTTAAAGGAGTATCAACCTAGGCAACTTGAGTTATATCTTTCTTCTTCCCTTTATCTCCAGTCTATGTTTGAACTTGATTCTGATCTTTTACTATTTGAGAATTGAATGCTTTATTAACACTCTCACTGACTGATCTATCTTGTGATACTGAACTTGCATAGTAAGCTCCTAAAACTACATTTCTAATAGTTGGGACTCTCAATAATTCAAATGCAGAGAGACTTACCTTTAGCTTCTTGAGTTCTTTTGCAACATATATGGCCAGTTGTTTTGCAGTCAGGTCAGTAGGAGCCTCTTTGGGGCATTCCCCAACCTTGTCTTTTCTCGTTTCAGTAGTCCTCCCTTTTGATAAATCCACTTGTCCTTGATCTTTAGATAAGTACTATCTAGGCACATGTGGATATGTTGGATTATTGTTGGCATTGGGATCTAGAGGTGTGGTGAAGTTGTTTGGAGGAATAGAAGTGGTGAATGGGCCTCCAACTTGCAGATGTCTATGTGGCAGATCCCTTAAGTCATATTTCTTAATAGGCCAATAGAATGTATACACCTCTTCAACATAAGTTCCTTCATCATCCATGGGGCCATTATCATTCACCTAATTTTCATCAAACAACTATGTTATTTCATCTCCATTGCACACTTGGTCTACTTCATCCTCAAACTGGTTTGAATCTTCTTCAGGAACATTCTCCTTACTTGGTGGAAAAGGAGCATGATTTAGCACCAACACTGATGATTCATAAGGAGTAGATGGTACCAACTCTCGATTACTTGCATTATTCTCCACATCATATTGAAAGATTGAAGCTATTGTCTAGAACTCAGGACTGTCTAATTTAGAATGTTGGCTTGTCTTATGGAGCCTACACCAGCCTGATAAAGCAACTTCAGCTAGATATACACCACTTGGAGTCTTCTCTTGATTAGCTGGCTAATCCAATGGGGCAGGGACACCCCCATTGTTAGGCCCTGTATTCCAAATCCTGTTTTGTCTGGGTGGTTGTCTTCTATCAAACCCTTGTCCACCAGCTTGTCCCCTATCAAAGTTCTGGCCTAAAGATTGTCCCTTATCCTAATTCTATCCTAAATGTTGTCCCTTATCCTAATTATATCCTCTGTCATAATTATTTCCTCTATTAGGGTGTTGTCCCCTATCAAAGTGTTGTCCATGTTGAGATTCCCAATTTTCCCTATTATGAATGCATTGCACACTCCTTTGAGCAGCTTGGAGTTGACTATTCTGGTTTCTAAAATAAGTGACCTCCATGTTCAGCTTCTTCACTTGTTCAGTCAGCTCATCCAACCTTTCCTTGTCAAAATTATTAAATGGATTCTAGTTTGCATAGTTTTGAGGATACCTTGGTGCAACACCCAAACTCAGTGACTGGTTCAATACCTTAGAATTCTACAAATATGTGGGGAAACCAGTCTGAAGCTGTGCATGAAGAGGTTGATTAACATTTTTCTTGGGATAGCTAAACACAAGTGGAACTTGACTCACAGTAGGTCCTGGGTCAGGAACCAGAGGCAACTAAGGTATCAGATTCATGATAGGAGTATGATTGGCAAGATCCTGATTGAGAGTTGGGACCTACCCAGGGTGAGCAGTGGGTCCTAGTGATGGTAAAGGCCTAGAAAATTGTTGTCTTAGATTAGTACTATCCTAAAATAGATCCAATATGCTTCATCAACTTCAAAGATAGTGCTTGACACATGGTCAACCAAACCAATGTAAAACACATAAAAGAATTAAGCTCAAAACTTCTAGAAACCAAAAATATCGTCAATGCAATTAGAACATCTTAACTCTAGAACCACAAGTCAAAAGAGTTCATCAAAGAAAAATCCAAACCAACAACTTTTCTCCTAGACCTCAACTAGAACACATAAAAATATAGTTCACAACTGGTGAACACAACTCAAATTTCACAACGAACCAATAGCCAAAAATATGGATATAGCAACCTTCAACAACCATGATCAACATATTTGAACTGCACAAACATAGGGTAAAATACAACAACATCATCCAGAGCAACAACTAAATTCCTATAAACTTTCTTTAATACAATTTTCTCAATATACTCAACATATACAACCAATAGCAACTAGTAGATAATCAGTTGACCAGTTGACATCAATGACAACACCATTCCTTTCTCTATTCTTGCAACAAGGCTAAATACAAATTTAGATTTTAGATGACATGCAATGATGCAAGATTCCAAAAATGAAACCTATATGCACGTTCACTAATGCAAGATTTAGAAACCCTAGATGCAAATTAACTAGTGCAAACCCTAATAAAAAGTTAGTGCAAGCAAGATCTAGGAATATGATGCACTCCAAATGAAAAATGATGTGTTCTGAATGAAGGTTCACCAAAATGATAAGAGGTAAAATGGTTTCTTTATGGTTTATGACATAGAACAACACTTTTTTCCTGCTATCATTCAAGGAAAACCTTAGAGATCTCAATCTAAGGTATGCAAAGAACAAAGAGATCTTGCAATAGGGTTGTCATAGGGATTGATTAGAAACTAAAAAGGGTCTCACCACCAAGCTAGGGATTGGAAAGACTAATGAAATGCAAGACCTAATGCTAAAACCTAATGTGATGCAATACTTCACTAAATGACCTAAGAAAGCATATAAATCAAAACAAAAAGTTGAGAAATCAAAAGTATTCACCTGGAAAACATATTGAGGCCTGGATGAAGACTTGAAATTTTGAAAACACTAAAATTAGTGTCTGTTGGGACTCATACACAAGTATGGGTGATTTATTCACAGATTAGGGTTTTTGGGCAGGAAGAAATTTCTAGCAAAGATATGTCTAAAACTTTCAAATTTTGCAATTTTGACTATACTAGGGTTCATATGCTAGAAGTGGTGTATCAGTCCAGTTAGATTTTTCTAAAAATTCAAAGTTTCATTCTACTCTTCAATGTCTACTCTATCCTTTCCAACTAATTTTCAGATTTGAAACTCTAATTCGCAACTTGCAGATGTCTTGAATCAATGATCTCCAATGCAAGGTGACAACTTTAACAACTTTGAACACTTGACAACATTATCCAAACTTCCTCTTCAATATTTCTTCAACCTAAATCTGCAAATCACATGCTAAAGAGGGGAAAATTTTGTTTTTTTAGTGGAAATGGGTTTTCTTTGGTCAAATTTCATTTTGGTAATCAAAACTTGAAATTAAATGAAATAAGATAAAGGAATGATGGATGAAAAAAATGTAATGTTGCAACTCACCACACCCTAGCAATAAAGTGCTACAAACATATATGAAGTGGCTCCAATGGATTTAGCTCTTGAATCTATCTTGAATGTGATAGATCTTGAATTGAATGCTAGCTTGAATCACAAAATCCTACATCAGAATTGTTAGCTCAAAAAAAAACATGATGCATGATGACTTTGACATGATGCTTGATACTTGAATTATGCTCCAAAACACTTGATAATCAGCTCTTGAATATTATTGAATTCTCTTATGAATTCTTGAATGCTCTTGTGAACTCGAATTTTCTATAAGGATGCTCATTCAACTTGCTAGGTGTAAAATGAGTGAAATAACATTGTATTTGTACTTTTTTATACCAAATTTCATGAAATAACACTACAAGCTAACATCAAATCTATGAGGATAAAACACTACCAATAATTTGAATTTTATTTGATTTTGGGCCACATGGGACTTATAGACCAAAAGTGGCATATGAGTCCCATTAGGCCTAACTATGGGACACATTTTCAAAAATCCTTAGAATGATGTAAAATCCAAATCGAGGACCTAAAACCTTGGTGGGACTCATATGCCCAAGGTGGTGTATGATTCCTAGATCACTAAATCTTGGCCACAATCTCCTAAAACACTTGAATTATGATTGGATGTTGGTTCATTTTGGTATTATCCTTGAAAAGATGCATTATGTGGGGCCTCTAGATGTAAAAGAAGGCTAATTAAAGCATAAAGAATCCCAATTATTTAATGAAACCCTAGAAAAGTGTGAAATAGTATTACAACACTTTACAACACTCTAAATAAGACACCAATAAGTTCATTTAGTTCATAAGGGACCAAGACCTAATGTGAATATGTTAGACACATTACAACACTAAATCAAGGCCATTTTAGGGAGTACTTTTTTTGTCATTAAAATGCTACACATGTTAAGGGATAAACCATTTTCAACAATGGTTCTCTTTATCAGAAGGTTGCACATTTGATTAACGTCAAGTTCACCATAATGAAACATAGAAAAATAGGTTAGGGGTTCAAAACATATGGTTTTATACTAAATTTGGAGTGTTTCCCCAAAATTACTATAAATAGAAAGGAAAAAATGGGGTGTGATGAACCTACCTACTTTATATTTCATTTAGGAAATAAAATCCTCCAGGATATGATTAACTTCCAGTCCTTATGTCAGTCAATTCTATGGAAGATTAGACAATTTCCTTTATGTGTGTATGGATGGGGGTACATTTGAAACAATACTTTTGGGAGATGAAAATAAAATAGTAAATGATCTCAAATCTATAACCTAAGAATTGATTCATGTAGATGAAGCCTAGATCTAATAGAAACAACATGTTTTGTGCAAATTGGATGAGTGGAAGATACTTAAAACTTACCTCAAAAATTATTGTAACAACCTCAAAAATGATTTCAACACCTGACCCTACAATCTTGACATTACAATTAGCAAATGAAAAATTGCAAAAGGAGTTAGATAGAATGTAGATCATGGTTGCAAATACTAAGATGGAGAGGAAAATTTATTTTCTTAAGTTATCAATTCCTGGCCCCTATGTATCCACATCTCATAATGCACCCCATTCAACAACTCAAACCATAGGCATGAATAGTACTTCTACATCTAGTCATTCCACCCCTACATCCCATCCACACAATAATCAGTCTGGTGGAAATATTTCTAGTGGGGTTAGAGGTGGTGAAAGAAAACTTCCTTTGGAATTCATGATTGTAGTGGTGGTGGAGGAGGTCAAGGAGGTCAAGGTGGAGGAAATCAAGGTGGTAGTGGAGGTTCGAGACATGATTGTGTTAGTTCTCATTCTAGTCAAGGTGGTGGGAGAGACCCATTTACTAGGAGACCTATGGAATTGGATAGGTATTGGAAACTATGCTTTCATGGTATATCTAGTTATCCTAACCCTCTCCCTAAAGAAATAAGAAATTTACTAGTGAGATTTACTTGCAATAATGCAATTAGTGGAGAAGACCCTCTTAGATCATTCATCAATATTATGGATGATTTTCAAGTGGAACATGAAGTTGTCATGATGAAAATTTTCATGCAGTCACTAACTAAAGATGCCAGAGACTGGTATAGATGTCTACTAGTGAAAATCATTGGCTCTTAGGAATAGTTCAAGAGGGTATTTAGAGAGTAGTATGGGGAAAAAATTGATCCAAGTTTCATGTTAAGTGAGATAAATAACATGACCAAAGGTCAAAATAAAATGGTCTCTAATTTCAACACTAGATTTTAGAAAGTGGTGAATAGACTGCCAGATGATTTAAGATTGAATGATCATGTATGCTTGGTGAAATATTGTAATTCTTTTGATTCTAATATCATCTATCATCTAATAGACATGAATCCTCAAACCTTGAGGGATACATTCAAGATTGCACTACGCATTGAGAGTAATAGAAGAGCCTCTGGAAAGGTATGCAAAAGGGATGATGTTAAAATTTTGAAGAACCCTAAACAAGATAAAGGAGTCGTAGAGAAAGCCTCTTCATCTGAAGACGAGATGGATAAGATTATCAATTCAGTAAAGGATCTGAATTACAAGCTTGCAAAATAATAAAAGGAGTTATCAAATAACAAACCTAAGTTTCAAAGAAATGAAGGTCCCCCAAGGTTACAAGAATTACCATACAACATAAATTGGCACAATGGTAATCCAGTGCAGATTAATCGAAAAATGTACAAAATCATGTTACACCTGATCCATTACAAAAAATTCTGTTAACTTTACTGAGGAGCTACCATGTTTTTTGGCCTATCAGTCATCACACTCACCTCAGTAATGTGCAGTTGAAAAATCTCTGAAGGAGGAGTAGAATACACCTAATGATTGTGATCCATCTGAGGATCAAAGGAAGAAATAAATGTCCTCATGGGTAGATCAGACTTTGCTAATGAATAATTTTCTACTAATGAGGAGTCTCATGAGATCGATGTCGATAACCAAAGGTAGAGAGTGGGTGTATACTAGCTACAAGCTCTTTCTGATGAAGAAACTGAAGAGAATAATAATATTTGTACTCTACATATTGATGATGATGATTTAACTCTCAGGAAGCCATTCAATGAGGAAATTGAGATAATGATAGCTACCTAGTTTTTCAAGTAACAAACAATTACAACCTTAATAATATGGTTGTTAATGCTAATCAGGGACATGGAGGAAACATTTGTATTAAAGAGAAGAATGCAAACACTAAAGTGTCAAAGCTAGAAGCTAAGGTGACTGGGGCTAAAGTGAAGGAAAATAAGGGAAGTCTGTTGATGGTGTTTTTTGTACATTAACAACTGAAACAAGATACAAGTATCCTATCTCTCTTGAAAGGAAAATTTCTATCAACAAGCCTCTAGAGATAACTCCAATTTCTTTAATGTCAGGTCTTGACAATGTATAAACAGCTCAGATAATATGTGAAAATGATGGTAATCACAAAGGGACCTTACTACAAGAAAATATTGAATCTTCAAACTTATCAAATCTAACAATATGGTGATACTTCAAATCCTAAATCTAACCCAAGTAACAAAGAAATAGCAAAAGATAAGGGTTTCAAAGAAATTTCTAAGATTAACAATAATCCTAAGATTAATAGTGCAGATGACAAAATACTTGAAATGGACCGATCTCTCTTAAACTAATTCCTACTTGAACTAGATAAATCTGAAATCTTACATAAATAGTGCAATCTTCTAAGGCACGTAATATTTTCATATCATAAAAATTCATCCAAAAAAATCCTATTGTAATTGAAATGAACAGAAATTCACAACTGAACTAAGCTCAATGAATATCAAATTCCAAATAAGGTTACAAAACAGTTGGCCCAAATAGTGTTACAAAACAATTGGCCCTAAAAACAAGTCGGCCAAGAATAATTAAAAATAAAGTAAAGTGTGCATTAAATGCATGTGTTCCATCTAGGTCAGCCTAGGATCTCCAACATAGTATGATCTAATGCATGTGAAGGATTAAGAGAAATAATGGGGAAGCACAAATTCTAATGAGGCATTGCATTAACTACTCTCCCCTTTGTCTTTATCTCGCTCCACTTTATCTTGCACCATAGAAAATACCTCCTCCAAGTTAGCTATAGGTGGAATAACTAACACTTTAATTTTCCTTTCAATGGAATTAATGTCCTCTTTTGACTACTTTATGACCTTATCCCAATCCACCTTCAAGGTTTGATACTTATCCATTACTGCAATGTATGTGGCTACATCATCTAATTGGTGTTCAGTGACTTGATCCTCATTGACTGGATAATATACATCACACCACCATTTTCTCAATTACTACAAGTTCAGATGTTTTGGTGCAAACCTTTTTCTTCTTGTCATAACCTCGAAGAGGTAAATGCACTTGTTGTAGATTCCATTCAGGGTATCCTCAATTTGCTTCCCTTGCTTATGCACTGTTTTCAAAACCCTTTTCATTATTTGCAAAACTTTGTACCATTCCCAAAGTTATGCAACTTTGAAAGATGGAAAAATTTCATCACTTATCGGCTTATCTTCAGTATATTCCATGATGGTCTTTGTCTTTTGTAACAAAAGATCAACATCCTCCTTATGTTGAGCTAGTGCATTCTTCAACCACTCTAGTGATCTTATAACATCTCCACTAGTTGATAGGATATATTTAATGGAAATATCTCCTTTGGCTTCCACTCCACGCAACTAGTTCAGTGTGGCATGTGTAGTGGTTTTCATGTTCTCCAACTCGATTATTGTCTCCTATGGTAGAAAAATTGTAGCAGATGATGAGGAGTTGATAGATGTTAAGGGTTTGATCAAGTCCTGCAGAAACCTCATCATTTTATCATCCTCCTTCAAATATTTCTTAGCTTGCACTTATTTCTTCAATCTACTCAAAATAGCAACACTGGAGCCTTCAAATTCTTCAACTTCCTACATCATGGAGGTGGGTCCTAAGTTGATAGTTTGTACGCTGTAATCTCTACCAGTCACTTCATCTTTATTCTTATCTGGTATAGGGGTAGCAATGAGAATCACCCTATTAGTAGCTTCACCCCCCTCAATCCTGGGGATAACCTTGGCTTTCTTATTTTCTTTTCCCTTTCCTATATTCACTAGTAATTCATCCCAGTTGGATGGAGTATCATCCACCATAATTGATCCTTGGAGAAATCCCCATTCAGATTTTTCATTTCAGGAATCTCTTCAGTCTTATCTTCACTTCCCTTATCATTTTATTCTTCTTCATGCAATGGTGAAGGAGTCTTTATTGTCACTTCATCTCTCTCCGGAGGTCTATCTTCTTCATTTCCTGCAAGTGAATCTTCATAAGTCACGAAAGGGGACTACAATATCTTTTCTTTCTCTGCCTCCATATTGTAGAGTTCACCCTCTTAGAATTCTTCTTCTCATTGATGTTGGTGATCCTCTACATCCTTAGATTCACTTGGCATGTCATGAGTTTTATGAGAAGGAGGGACATTATCATGTTCTATGGCAGGGGAAGCTAAGGGAATACTCTTCTTTGGCACACCATCCTTGGGAGAGGGAGTTCTTGACCTTCTTGTGTACACATGTGTCTTCTCCCTTGAACTCTCCACACTTACCACTGGTCGGCCAAATTCATCCCCTATCCCAAAAAATTCCTTCTTCTTCTAAGACAATCTCACTATTCTTTTTTTCTTAGCCACAGAAGCACTACCCTCTTTTCCTTCTTCCTCAGCTTCTTCTTTTGCATATTTCTTGGTCTTTGAAATATGTTTTCTTTTCTTGGAAATAGGTCTTCTTTACTTATCTGCGTATTCTGCTTCTTTTGCTTGAGAATCCTTAATCTTTATCTTGAAAGGAGAGCCCACCTTAGTCTTACCCTTAGGGTCTTCCTTAATTGACTCTTCAGAAGTGGAATGAGACTCCAAGTCCCCCATTAAGTGATAAGTGCATTGTACATATTCACTTTCCACATCCCAAATCTTATGTTTGGGCCATAACTTAGTGTGCTTGATCACTGGAGTCATGATCTGCTCTAATTTTGTCTTTTCTTCCTCTAGCGATTTTATCTCTCCCAACAGTTTTTCTTTCATAGGATCATAGCCATGACTCTAAATCAAATCTCCATCATCTTCAATCTGATTAGGAATGGCCTTTATGTTGTATAGTCATACCAAGTTGATTAGCATTCTGGATAACTTCTTATTTATAACTTCAAAGCCATCCTTCTTGTTAGTCTAATAATCTTCTACATCATCCTTATGGATGTATTCCGTGTTGGCCTTCTTTTGTGCCTCACCAGTCCTATCAAATTTGGATCTCTTAGAATGGAAAGAGAGACCCAAAGTACTCATTTCTTCCTTAGAAGCATGGGCTGAATTAATAGAAGGGAATGCTTCATTACTGCCTATTCTCAAAGGAAAATCACCACCAAATTTGGTCTTATGTTTGTCCTTCTTAGCAATTGCATAAAAATCATAGATCTGCCTTGTGACTTCTAGAAGTATAATGTGATCTATGGGATATCTAGGGAGTCTATATGGGGCCCTTTGAAAACCATCTATCCTAATGTATGAGAAGGTAGGGAACTAGACAAACCAAGCTCCAAACCTCTTGATTAGTTCCTTGGCATTTTCCAAGATCTAGACATGCTCTGTACCCTGTAATAGCCTGTGATTTACATGGTGAATGTGTCATTCACCCTCGTATAGCTTGTGCTACCCAAGTTTAATTGTGGGTACACCTCATAAATCACATCCTACCCAAACGTGCCCCTTTTGGTTAGTGCTTTATATGGATGGAACCTTGCAAGTGCATAGACCAAGTAAGAGGTCATCGTGAAGGTCTTTGTCTACAACACATTGGACATTTTTTCATGTATCATTGCACTTATAATGCCTGCCCAATGGTAGTCAATATTTTGCTCCATCCTCACAATGAAATGGAACATCCAGTTTTCAAATACTGTTGAACTCTTCAATTCCACCACTTTACTGAGGAGTGTAATAGCATCATAGTATTTCCTTTTGAATTTTTCTTTGAATAGTTGCTTAGGCAGTTTGGCGAAGTGATACTTGGGTTTCTCTATCTAGGAATTAATGACTTCTTGTGATTTGATGATGTATTCATCATAATAATTCTTTTCTATGTCCATATCAAAACCCGCCACATGAGACCTATCAGGCATGTCAAAGGTCTGGGCTATAGACACAGGGTTAATATTTGTAACTATTCTTCCTTGAGGACCAACTATCCTTTGTGTGTCCCTATCATAATGTCTAGCACATTCAAGCACCAACTCGTAGCATTGAATTGTAGGAGGGAATCTGGCCACATGGTCCAACCCTGACCCCAATATCCTTCTGGCCAGCAATGGAAGGTTCTGTGTTGCCATCTTTGTATTGAATTCCTCATAATCCCATAGACCTACATTTGTATCAGTGACCTCTAACCAGATGAAATTCTACTTTATTTCAGGGATCCTACTCTTTATATCCATCTTGATCCTTTCTGCCTTGAAGATAGCAGACCCCTCAACACTTGGATCTATCTACTTTGTTGGTGTAATTAATATTTAATTACACATTAGCATAAGTTTACTTAGGAATATTTAATTCCTAAGTTATAGGTTTAATCCTTATCTTGTTGAGCTATCTTGTTGCTCAAGATAAGATTAGGTTTATGCATCTTTGCTTTTATAAAGAAAATTATCTCTTGTAATTATTTGTACTTCCAATATATCAATTTGCACATCTTTTGCAAATCTCTGCTTTTTCATTTTTCTCTTCCGTGGAAGGTGATTTTTCTAGTTTGTAATCAGATCTTGGTTTCTAACATGGTATCAGAGCCTCCATTTGCAACCCCTTCTCATATTTTTTGGAGGAACACATTGCAGAGCTCCTTCGAGGTCCCTCAAGGGTTTCATTCCTTGAGAATCTTTATGCAGTGTCTTGGATTAGATCAGGGTTTTCTGTTGGATTCAAAGTGCTAGAAAAAGTCAGAAATGGCTTTTATTTCATTCATTTTGGTCACCATTTTCCATATCTGTGAGGGTTTTAGGCTCAGTGATTTTTCTGATAGATTTGGTGGTCGCCTAATTTTTTGAGCACTTTGGGCCCAAACAGACCTCGTCGTTGCATTCACAGCGCCCAAAAACCACTATTTTGATATAAAATTTGTCTGATTTGGACACAATCATCCGGAGAGGCAAAATGTTTTTGCCCAAGGGTCGTAAAACATGTAGGCACGCTTCACGAGGCACCATTTTCGAGAAAAAATAATAAAAAATTGGTCGAAGTTTGGCGCCACCCGTATAAATGGCCAGTGCCACTACTGTGGCACCAAGTGGCCGCTGGACACTCAGCCGCCACTGGTGGTCTTCCACCCACCACCAGTCAACCACTGCTCCATCAGCTCACTTTAGCGCCCGCAGCCAACCTGGCAGTCACATCGGGGTCCAGGTCCCCATGCCAACCCCTTCCGGGCCTCCAAGCACCTGCCCTGGTCACATCTGTGACCAGGGGCTGCGCCCACAAGCCCCTAGCGGACTTTCAAGCCCTTGCAGTGGTCACATTGGTGACTAGGGGCCATGCCCAAAACCCCACCGCTAGCCTTTTGGTCTATCCAGGTGACCAGGGGCTTATTTTATTAGCCCTTGAGGGCTTCACATGGCCAAATCAAACTTTTTTGGAGCAATTTCATGGAAACAGGCGTAACTTAGGCATACGGTGTCTTTTTTTTGCAAACGAGATATCGTCAGAAAATTTTTTCAACGCTCTACACAATGGTGCAGGTGTAATTTTTTGGTTTTTCTTTTTTGATGCCTTTTTCAACCTCGGAAGTCAGATGTTGCTATTTTCACTCTGGGAAGCATATCGTTTGACTCGCTTATTCATTTTTCATGATTTTTGCTGTGTTGGAAAGCTGGTTTTGGCCTTTATACAGATTTGAGGTCATTTACAAAATATGTGTACCTTATTTTATGCATGAATTCATTTTTGTTTCGTGCACTAGGTTTGCATTTTCTCTTATGTTTCTGCATGTTTTTTGCATTCTCTCCTTCTGCAATCATTAGGTATTGTAATAATGAACTGATATAAAGTTCCATTGAGGGGGGTTCTTGCATCCATCTTTCGTATTGGTGACAACTCGCATGAGTTTTTCTGGTTTCCTGTTGTCTCCTTTTAGCTTCTTTCTTGCTTAGCTGGACACATCTTTGGTTTGCTTCGGTTCACACTTCGCATTGGGATCTTATGGTTCTTGATCCGCATTGGTTTAGATATTTCTCATTTGAGGGCCATTCTTTTATGGTTAATGTTCTAGAATCTTGATGGTACTCATCCTATGGGTAGTTTTAGTTTCAGTTTGGCATTGGCTTCGAGAGACACAACTTCCAGATTTGTCATCATTATGAGTCCTTTAATCCTTTCATCTACTGTTGCTTACAGATTCCAGGGTTGATCTAGTATGTGAGTTTCCAGTGTTCCTTGGCATTGGGTCTACTATTGCATTTGTGATTTCGATATGGTATTTTGCAAACAGAAGTATCTTTCCTTCCTTGCCAGATTTGGGGTTCCAATGTTGCTTCTTCAGAGTTCTAGTGCTTCTTCGCAACAGTTCATCTCTCTGAGGGGGGGTTTTCCCACTGGGTTTTCTCTCTCTTTGCATTTGTACATGAGTACCTGATCATGCCTTGTCGCTGTGACTCATATTTGTATAATAATCTGCTTCTCCCTAAGTTGCACTTATGGGGGGGTGTTGGTGTAATTAATATTTAATTACACATTAGCATAAGTTTACTTAGGCATATTTAATTCCTAAGTTATAGGTTTTATCCTTATCTTGTTGAGCTATATTGTTGCTCAAGATAAGATTGCGTTTATGCATCTTTTCTTTTATAAAGAAAATTATCTCTTCTAATTATTTGTACTTCGAATATATCAATTTTCACATCTTTTGAAAATATTTTCTTTTTCATTTTTCTCTTCTGTGGAAGGTGATTTTTCTGGTTTACAATCAGATCTTGGTTTCTAACATGCTTGTCCTTGGTCTTCTTGACTATTGTCTTACTTGATTTAGCCTACATTCAACAAAAATAACCACAATAAATCCTTTTATAATATTAGAATCAAGGTTAGTCACCCATGAATAACATATTCATCATTAAACAAGCTCAAAATCATGACAAAATCCCTCAAATCAATCATAAAACACAATCATTTTAAATCCAGGATTTTGAGAAATTCGAGGAAAATCGGCCATAGTGGAATTATGGGAAATTCTTGGCTAAGTGGATTTTAATAATTAAGCACAAAATTCATCAGTTCAATCATCATAAAATGAAAGGAAAGCATGTAGCATCACTTAAATTATCAATATAACCCATGAGATGCCAAATGCACAACATTAAAGTCATTCATCTCTCAAATTCTTTGTACTTCGAAGTCATTTCAGGAAAACCTGCCCCAAAAGGAAATCTACGAGGAATGTAGAATTTTGGGCTTTTGCACACATCCTGGAAAACAAGGAGGCACATGAGAAATCAGGAAATTCCAAGTGTGCGGGAATTTCGTGAAGGTATCGAAATTCTAAAAACTACCACCTCTTATGATTTCACCTAGAACAATCCAGTGATCAAGAATATGATGTGCTTGGGCTTGAATCTAATTTATTTTGAGTCTCTCATCACATGTCCATTGGTTTTAAACATTCCTAGAGGAAAATTGGTGAAGATTGGTGATGCCCTAAATTTAACCATTGATTTTCTAAGCTCAAAACCCAAAATTCACCATTAACATAGGGGAGTTAGCTCATACTTGGATTGCTCGGTTTATTAAACATAGAAATGGGTCATTTGGAACACACCTAAGTGAGTTTCATCTGAATAGGACCAAAATCACATGTTTACACCTCACTCATGGCCGACCATCAATCAGGCTCAAAAACCCTAAAATCCAATCAAGCTAAAGCAACCATACAAGCTAGGTTAGGCTTGAAGATGAAGTTGGTACTGTCAAACTTAAAAGGGTTAACTAAGGAGTGCATCTTCTAGACCTCCATAGATTAAGAAAACGTTTACACAACCCTAGTTTTAAAATGGTTGGTGCCAAACACACAAAATATGAACTCCACACACACTCAAGATGACAAAGAATCATTCACATCCAACATTCAAAAGCAAGGCCAAAAATACATACCATTGATGAGATCAATGTAGCTATTCAATGAATGGTAACCAAATTTGAGGCCGCAACAAATAACAACAATAACAATCATGCCCAAGAACTTCACCACCAAACTCATGAATGCAAAACTCCAAATGTGAAATGAAACCCAACAATCAAGATCAAACCTCCCAGATCAACATAAGACAAATGATAAAATCTCGATGGCACAAAAGTCCCCAAAATTTGACTAAATACATGCCATAGGAATCGTACAATTAAGAAGTAATGCCACTGACAAGACAGCGCAAACGAAACCTGGGAATTCGACAAAGTGTAGGAATTTTAGAGAAATCTGATCGACACGAAATTCAGTGAAGGACCATAATCCCAGGATCACATTGTAAGTTCCTCCTCATCAGGTTTTCAAGGAAACCAGGGAATTTCGTCGGAGGAGGAAAACCCTAGAATCAAAGGAAAACCTGGAAATGGCTTAAAACTTAAGATTTTCAACAAGTAGAGTAAAGGGGTCATCAATGCAAGCAAGATAATCATTCAATCACGTGCCTGAGCAAGTAAATCCTCAAAACCAAAGGGCCAAATCACCAAAAAATTAGAGCGAAAAAAGTGGGGTCCCTACTTTCAGTGGGTCATGTGTGCAAAAATTGCACAACAAAGTCAAATTTGGGCTAAGAAGACTGATAAAACAAAAGTGGGAAGTGAAGTCATTTCCCTAGTTGTTAAGGATAAAACTTAGAAGCATAACATTGAAGAAGGAAAGAAGAAGGATAAGAAAAAGGTTCAACAAAAATGTGAGCAGCAAAAAGGGAAGGTTGATGAACAAGATATGACATTCTTTGATATTCCTAAGTATACCTTTGTGGACATGTTTCAATTGCTATCACAAGTAAAAGTCACTATACCTTTGTTAGAAATGATGAAGATTGATGAGCATAAACATAAGGAAGTCACCCTTATCAATGGCACAACTACAACCTGCACTAATCAAATGGTATCTACTTCACCCTGAGTGAGTAGGAATGAACCAAAAGATAAAGAGGTTGAGGGAGTAATCACTGAGATTCCTCAGATCTACTTGGGCACAACAATAACTAATTTTCCCATCCAAGTAGATCCATTTTTTGTAACTTTGATTATTGATGGAAAGTTGTTGAAAAATTGTATGATAGATTTAGGAGCATCTTCAAATATAATCTCAATTGAGATCATGAAATATATGTGATTGAAGATAGATAGTTCTTATGGCAAGTGCTATGCTATGGACTCTACGAAAGTTCCTATGATTGGAGTAATTAAAGAGCTCCCTTACAAGTTAACTACATTCCCAGATAAGGAATTTACAATGAGTGTCATGGTGGTGGACATTCCACCCAAATATGGAATGTTGTTGTTAAGAAGATGGAGTGCCTCCATGGGAGGTAGTATGCAATATGACATGTCTTACGCCACATTCACCATTGAAGGAAAAGACATCAAATTAGTCATGTAATCTAGAGTACCCCACATGATTGAATTTGCTTCTGAAGATGACAAAATCTATTTTGTTGATACAGTAATTAATGACTTTAGAGTGGAAGAGTTACAAGAAGGAGAAAAGAAGCCTGCACTCCTTAAAAGAGAGATAAAGAAATTGTTAGTTAATGGCGACCTCTAGACAATGCAATTTGATGGGGCATGTTCAAAGGAGGGGTCGCGTGCAGGGGTAATATTGGTATCTCCTAGTGGTAGAACTTTCAAATTTTCATTTGCTTTGTCATTTATATGTACAAATAATGTGGTAGAATATGAGGTATTGCTACTAGGGCTGAGGTTAGTCAAAAAGCATGGTATTAAGAAGCTAAGGGTCATATGTTACTTATAGCTAGTTGTTTCCTAGGTTAGATCCAAACATGCATCCAAAAATAAAAGTTTGAAATAATACACAAATGTAGTATGGGACTCAATTGAGCAGTTTGATTCTTTTTGCATAGAATGGCTAGAGAAGATAAAGAATTAGATGGTTGATTTATTAGCCAATATAGCTTTCAGGCTAGATGATATCACTTTTTCTAGCATCTCCAAGGTTGAGGTGAAAATAAGGCCTTCATTCCTTGACAACATCCAAAAATGGAAAGTCTTCAATGATGATGAAGACATACTAAGGTTTTTGACATGTGTGGACCAATATGAGGGTCAAGAGATTGATTTTGGATCATTTATTGATATTGTGAATGGGAAAGATATAATTTTTGGTAATGAAGTCATTCAACTTAAGACCAATAAGATCCCTAAGGGTTTTGTGGCCTTAGAGAGGGTCTTTGATGGCCCTGACAAGAGAAATTTCAATAAATCCTCCACACATCCAAAATACCTAGAGGAGGTAAACCTAGGGACTGAGAGTGTTCCAAAGAATGTACATGTGGTCAAGAAAATGAAGCCCAAAATTAAAGCAATGTTGATTGCTTTATTTAGAAAATATAGGCTTGTTTTTTCCTAGTCTTATGATGGCTTGAAGGCATATAGAGAGGAGTTGTTTCAACATGAGATCCCTTTGAAATTAGATACAAATCCATTTAGGTAAAATCAAAGGCCCATCAACCCCACCTTGACACCAAAGATGCAAGAAGAATTGATGAAATTGAGGGATGCTAACACAATCAAGCCTATCAGGCATTCATCTTGGGTTTCTAATCATGTGCCAGTGAGGAAGAAGAATGGTGACATTAGATTGTGTAGATTTTAGAAACCTTAATGTGTCATTGTTCAAATATAACTATCCATTACCAAACATGGAGCCCATGTTACAAAAGGTAACTGGTTGTCAACTCCTATTAGTGATGGCTGGGTTCTCTCTCTATAATCAAGTAAATGTGAAGGAGCTTGAACAATATAAGACTGCATTTATAACTCCTTGCGGCACCTAGGTATATGTGAGGATGTCATTTGGCCTAACAAATGTAGGTGCAAACTTTTAGAGAGCTATGGATGTAGCATTCTCTTATTTTATAGATACTTTCTTAGCGGTCTATCAAGATGATTTGACTACCTATTCCAAGAAAGAGGAAGACCATTGTATGCACTTAGAGAAAATTTTCATCAGGGCTATGGAATATGGGATCTCTCTCAACCCAAAGAAATGTGCATTTGCAGTCATTGAAGGAAAATTGCTAGGATACATAATGTCAAAAGGAGTGAGAATTGACCTGAAAGGGTAGCTGCAATTGATAAAATCCCACAGCCAAAAAATGTCAAGGGAATCCAATCATTTTCTTGGGAAATAAATTTCCTAAGGAGGTTTGTCATAAATTTTGCAAAGATTACTTATCCCATATTAAAAATGCTAAAGAAGGGTGAGAAAGTGGAATGGAGTGAAGAGCCAACTAAGGCTTTTCAAAGTATCAAACAAGCAATCAAGGAAGCCCCAGTCCTTAGGACTCCTGACTTCTCCAAGCCACTGCAGATATTCTCCTTTGCATATTTCCATACAATTGCTGCAGTATTGCTGCAAAAAATGAAGAACGCTATGAACAACCAATTGCATTTTCAGCAAGTCATTACAGGATGTTGAATTGAAATATGATATGATAGAAAAATAGGCATATACATTGGTTAAAACAGTTTAATTTTTTAGAATTTATCTTGTGAGAGAAATTCTTATTGCTTATGTTCCCAATGTTGCAGTGAAAGAAATATTTACCCAACAGGAGGTCATTGGTAGAAGGTGTAGGTGGATAAACAGGATACAAGAGTTCAAAATTGACCTTCAGATTATTAAATTGGTTAGAGGCCAAGGATTTTCCAAATTGATGGCTGAGACAAATCTTGAAGCCAATCAAATCAACCAAGTTGAGTATACCAAGGTGTCACCAATTTGTGATGTACAAACTTGTGATTGGTACATGAACATTATCCAATATCTATAGATAATGTAATGCATTGAAGGACTTACTAACAATGAGAAAATGAATATCAAGCTATAGACAATCAAGTATGTAATTATTGATAATGAATTGTGATGGAGGAATCTAGATGGGGTCCTATTGAAATGTGTTGATGGTGCCAAATCCTTATAGATTTTAAATGAAATGCATAGTGTAGTGTGTGGATGATATTACGTGGCTAAGAATACTACTCACAAATTCCCAAGAGAAAGATTTTGGTAGCCAACAGTGTTCAAGGATGCTCACAAGTTAGTGAAGGCATACGATGCATGCCAAAGATTTTTTGGGAAACTGAAGTTCTCGAGAAACTTACCACTAAGTCCTATTGTAGTCCAAGGAACTTTCCAACAATGGGACATTGAATTTATAGGGGAAATATTAGACAAAACCAATGCAGGACATTCCAAAATTCTTGTTGCTATAGATTATTTTATGAAATGGGTGGAAGTGATTCCCACTAAGAGAGCAACAAGCAAGGTGGTGATTGATTTCCTACTAGAGGACATATTGATCAGGTTTGGCATACTAGAGAAAATTGTCTTTGATAATGCTATGTGCTTCACGTCTCATGAATTCACTAGTTTATGTGATAAGTATGATATTCAAGCGTCATATTCATCCCCATACCATCCATAGGGAAATGTTTAGGCTGAGTCAAGCAACAAAAACCTCATGAAAATCATTAAAAGGATAATAGAGAAGAATAAAAGAGCCTAGGACTCCAAGCTAAAGTTATCATTTTTGGTAGAAAGGGTGACTATCAAAAAGACATGTTATTGCCCTTCTCATCTAGTTTATGGTATAGCTGCAAGATTACCTCAAAATAATCTGATGAAGAAGTACAAGCTCATCCAAGAATACGATGATGACCTGTGTAATGATATGCAACACATGATTAATGGTTTAATAGAAGTGGATGAGATAAGAAGAGAGGACCAAAATAAAAATAAAAATTTGCAATTATAAGTCAAAAAATTGTATGATAAAAAGGCCTCTCCAAGGAAATTTGAAGTAGGAAGCATGGTGCTTATGTAGAATTCTAGGTCTAAAGACAAGGGAAAGCATGAAAAGTTTGATGCTTTATGGTTGGGCCCTTACCTGGTCAACAACACTCATGGTGAAGACTCCTACTTCCTTTAGATCCTAACTAGTGAACTTCTTGAGCTTCCAGTACATGGACAGTTTTTGAAGCCATATGCTTCTCTTGAAGTATGGTGTTTTCCATGTACAACATATAATTTTGTATATTGTGTGCATAGTTTTGGTTTGTTCTGATTGTCTTGTCCAAGAAGTTACCTTTTTTTTTGGTAATCTACTGTGGTCTACTTCTCCTTGAGATTTTGTGATCTCGCTTTGTGATGCTAGTGGAGTTAATCCCCTACAAAAATCGAAGGATCAAATAAATAGTTTACTTGCCACCTTAGCTGTGCCACACTGAATTTTGAAGGACTAGATGTTAACATGTTAATGGATAGTATGGATAAGTTGTCCTTTACTAATACTTTCCTTGAAATTTTTGACAAGGAAGTGACTCAGAAATTCATCAAGTATGGCCCTTATAGGAAAAAAGGATAAATTTATTGCATATGAATGGCCATCTGAGGAGGATTTTGAACTTTGGAAATATGTTGATATCCCAAACTTGTGAGTTGTTTTTCAGTCGCAGGGTGGTAATAAATTTTATCTTGATGTATTTAGAAAATAATGGATTTCAATAAGGATGGTTACAATAGGTTATTGGATGTTGAATACATTACTTAGAAGGAATACAATACATGGCTTGACAAGAGTACAAATTAAGCCTTTGTTTTGTCAATGTTTAAATATTGTTTCCTCCTAAATTTAGACTTGTTGATGGTTGATGGTTATGTGGATGTTATTGTTGCAAGTATGAATGCACATGGTGGTGTTGTCATTGATGTAAACACAATATAGTTTGTTGCAGAGAAAGGAAACAAGTGATTGCAAGTTGTGCATGTATAGTTGAGATATTGTTGAGATATTGTCAATACATGGAGCTATCTTTATGGTGTTGTAGGTGTGTTGATATGACAAGTTGCCAAGTGATTTTGAGAAAATTAATAAATAGTGAAGATAGAATTGTGTGTGTGCTCAGAATGTGCTCTAGTATGTGCTCCACATTTCGTCAATGTTGATCCTATGCTTGTGTGGATTTGAAGTTTTGTTTAAGGACATCCTTGGGTGATATATCCTGGATTATAGCTTTTGGTTTGATATAGAGTGAAATTTGAGTTCACCTATTTGTGAACTGGTCTAGCAGAGTTGTTTGTCTATGGACTAGGAGAAATGTATCTGATCCATAGTCCTCCACTAGTTTGTTTAAGGTCTTGTGGATTTGGAAGAGCATTTTTAATGGTGTTATATTTGTTCTATAAAAGGTGTTTGTGGTTTGGTTCTCTAGAAGACTATTTTTAGAGTTACTATGTGTGTCTGTATACTCTTGATGGACTGATGGAAAGTGTTCTATGCATAAAGGTTTTTCCAGTAGCTGCAAATGAATCTAAAGGTATCTAGTATGTGTTCTAATGTAAGGTGAAGCATGTATTGTGGTCTTCATGTTATCTTCTTGTTAAAGAAGCATGTACTTCAAAGTTAATTGGTGTTTTCATTAGGTTTGTCCGACCTGGTGTTTGCGTGTCATTCGAAGGATACATATCAATTAAGGAAGCGTGTGATTGATCCAAGATGTTGTTTTGGGTCCTGGTTAAGTGTTGGTTTTCTCCGCTCTCATTCTCATCCACCGTGAGATGTTGATGTTTTGACCTAATTTGAATTTTTAAAATGAAGAGTGTGTAGCCGACCTTGGAGAAAGTTTCTAAGGTTGAAGATGGTATAAATACAAGAAAAGATGTTAAGGATTTTGTGCCACAAGTGTGAGAAGCAAGGTAGATGCAAGAGATTGTGTGAAAGTGAACTGAGGAAGCAAGGAATTCAATGTGTTAGACTCTTGAAAGTAGTAAGATGATGGTGTTTGTAATTCTTTGATCAAGGTTGCAGATGTGTACAAGTTGTTTTGGTGGATCTTTTGTTGCATTGAGATAATTTTATCTATGTAAGTTTCTTCTTTCTTTCTTTATCTATAGGAAGTGAGCCTGCCATTTGGACAGTGAGTCCTATCTTGGGTAGTGAGCCACTCTATAAATATTTTTACAATTACTCTTATATTGTGAGTTAATCCTCACCATGGTTTTTCCCTTATTGTTTTTTCCACATAAATCTAGTGTTTCTTGTGTTTGTTTCTATTATCTACTCTTCATGCTCATACTTAATAACAAATTAAAGTGGATGTTGAATTGTTTAAGATCTATGGTAAATGTGATTATATACAATTGATTCACCCCCCTCTCAGTTGTCTTGTTCATTTTAACGATTGGTATCAAGCTTTGTTTCCTTGAAGAAGAGCTTAACCGCTTGAGGTAGATCCAATGGTGCAAAAATTGAAAATCCCTATGTTTGATGGATCTGACTACAGTTTCTGGAAAGTGCAGATGAGAGGTTACCTGATCTCTCTTGGCTACAAGACTTGTAAATTTTTTGAGACAAAATATGTTAATCCAGCAAGTGGTCCTTCTTCTACAGTTGATATTTATTCCTATGAAGAAAATGAAAAAGCAAGGTATGCAATCTATAGTGCTTTATCTAAGACTAAGCTAAAAAAATTTATTTCATTGGGGACTTCTTATGAAGTTTGGAAAAAGTTGAAATATATCTATGAAGGAAATGATAGAATCAAATTATCAAAGAAGTTAACAGCTAAGTGCATATATGAGAACTTGAAAATGGAAGAAGGTGAAGACATTGCACGCTACTTTCAGAGGGTTGACATTGCAATAAAAGAAGTCAAAAATCAAGGAGGTACTCTGACAAATGAAGATGTAATGGAGAAGATTCAGATGACCCTACCAGAGAGCTATAGTGACAAGGTCTCAACCATTGAGGAAGTTTATGATCCAAATAAATTCACTAGAGAATAGCTATTTGGAACCTTGACCACATATGAAATGAGGAAATTTGGAAAAGAAAAAGAGAAATTAGAAACAACCTTCAAAGCCACAAAGTCAAAAGATGATCTGGATGGTGAAATTTCAGAGGAGTTGGAAGCAAATGTTACAAGGAAATTCAAGAAAGGTACTGACAAGTACAAAGGTATGTTACCTTTTAAATGTTTCAGTTATGGAAATAATGGTCACTATGCTTCAAGATGTCCAAATAAAGCCATACACAAGAAGAGCAAAGACAATAAAGACAAAAAGTTTAAGAAATTGTATTATGTTAGAGAAGATGTTAGAATTTTTGATGATGAATATGATATTGAGAATGATAAAGATAAATGTATGTTTCTAGGCTTAGAGAATAAATCAGTGTCTACTAACCATGGGATATGTGCAATGGAATGTGGTCCAGAAAACAAGAAGAGATGGAAGGTACTCTGGTTTCTGCCTTTCATTCTAGACAAGACAAAGACTATTGGGTAACTGACAGTGGTTGCTCAAATCATATGAACGGTGACAAAAGTAAGTTTACTAAACTTGAAAAGTATGATGGAGGATTAGTCATGTTTGGAGATGATTCTAGAGAAAAGATTGTTGGAAAAGGAACAATTAGTTTTGATGGAAAATACAATACTAATGATGTCTATTATGTTAAGGGCTTAAGGAATAATCTCTTGAGTGTTGGAAAAATGTGTGTAGAATTCTTTTCCTAAACCTGCTCAAACATGGACAAACAAGAAAACATTAGTCCTGAAACAAGTATAAACAAGCATTCCCCATGAAATTCATTCAAACACAAGAACATGAAATCAAAATGAAGTAATCAAATAAACCACAAATGAAAATCTATCCTGATGCTCAAACTAGCATCCCATGGGGGAATTGGTGCTTCTTTGATGCAGAAAGCCCTTTCCCAATTCCTTGATAAGCTTTATGATGATTGTGTGCTCCTTGATGCAAAATACCAATAACCTAGCTATGGATGATGAAATTCTATGATAACTTGGATGAAGAATATAGATAATGGACTTGCATAAAATTGTGGATTCAAAATGCCTAAGATTGTGGATGATATTGTGGATAATAACCTTACATGAAATTGTCTCCCTCAAATCAATAGAGAAGGCCTCTATTTATAAGGAAGAAGGATTGAAGATGAAAGAATAGGATGAATATGGGATTAAAGATGGACCAATGACATTGTTCCACTTGTCAACATGCTAATGAAGGAGAGTGGAGCACATTTTGAACAATGTGCATGTTAAATGCATGTAGGTGGAATTTGAATTTGAAGAAGTGACTTATGCAAGAGGGGACGTAAGAGCAATTAATGCCAAGTTGGCTCAAGGAGAGGACATGTAAGAGATTTTAATGCCAAGTTGGAGGACAAAAGTCCTTTGGGAGGGAGAATTCAAATAAGTGGAATATTCCAAGAATATGCCATATTTGAATGAAAAAAGGATAATTAGTAAATCAAATAAATTGATTTATATGTGCAACTTGCAAAAGCTAGAGGAATGGAGGATTAGTATTAGGAGTTCATTAATTTAGGATTAACTAACTTAGATGAAATTAGTTTGATTGGTGACATTTGATTTAGATGTTTGGGTTTATTTAAATCAAATGAGAGGATATTGGAACATTAGTAATTTAATTAAATAAAATGATTTATTTAATTAAATGAAGAACATTAGGATTTAATTAAATAAAGTTGATTTATTTAATTAAAGGAAGAATATGATGAAATAATCTGATAGTGTACTATCTAATTTTAGGAGGAATTAAATTAATTAAATAAAGTTTATTTAATTAATTGGTTAGTGTGGAAGTGATTAAGGAAGAATCAGTGATAGTTAATCAAGATCAAGTGCATGATATTAATAAGGATAATTTACATGTCTACATTTTATGCCTCTTTGAAGCAATGTACCTATTGCGTTAGTTGAAAGAATAACCTTGCTGAGATCAAAATTCAATTTTTTTATTTTTTTTGGATGCCCCACTTCTGCCCCAACAAGAAGAATTAAGCTGGTATATTGTCCCCTCAAGAGATCAGACGAAAATTTGGATTTTTGGGTGATTTCTCGAAAAAAGAAGACAAGCTACCTGACAGGTCTAGAAGGGCTCCAAGATACTAAAAATGTGCCAAAACAAGAAAAAAAGATATGAAATGAGCTTTGATTGGGAAAAAAAGTGTCGTGGGTGTAAAACCCTTGTTTGATGACTAAATTGAGGGAAAAAACCCCTAATTTTCATGCTTAGATAGCCTTGGAGGGGTCATTTTCTATTCATCCTTAGAATTCTAGCTTTTTGAGCTCTGACCCCTCTATAGAATGGTGCAAAGAGTGCTTCCCTGACATATTTATGAGCGATTCTAGGTGTACCAAAGTCCTCCAGGCGTAGGACTAGTGGTATGTGACCCTAACCCAACCTTGAGTTTCAATTTTTAAGCACATTTTCAAATTTTTGAAGAGGTCAAAGTCTCCAGTGTCACAATATAGCAACACTAAAAGTGAAAAATTGGTGACACTAGGGCTCATATAGCACCGCTTGTGTGAATTGTGATGTCACATCGTAATTTGACTTAAGGGCTGCAAACTTCAAATGGAAACGCCATTGTGAATGGTGACGCCGCAGTCTATTTTAGGTTTAGGGTTTCTAGGTCAAAGGGGCCCGCAATTGAAAATGGCAATGTCATGGCTTGGTTTGCATTTCCAAAGCTTCTAGTGTCATTGTTTGGAGTTTCCAAAGGGTGACGCCATTGCAAATAGTGACGCATTTGTTGTTCTTGTGTCGAAAACTCCAAACGAGGTCAGATGTTTTTACGAATTTTGACGATGTGGCTTTATGAGTGCAGGAGATTAGAGAACCTGTGCTTTCACATGGGCATCGACTCTCGGTGCTAAGTAGATTGAGCAGTTTGCACAAGCTACGACAGAGGCACTTGGGGTAGATCAAGCTCTGGTACATTACTTACACACCCATCGTCCAGACCCACCTAGCAATGATGACTGCACTTACTGAGAGGTGGCATAGCGAGACCTTTTCCTTTCACCTTCCTATTGGTGAGGTGACTATTACATTGGAGGAGGTCTGGTGCATATTATGGTTATCAATTCACGATGATCGAGTTATCTATGACACAAATGTTAGCGGTAATGCATGCTTTGAGATCATGGAGGTCAAGGAGCTCACACTCTCTAAGGTCCAGATCAATTTACAGTACTATAGAGGCTGGGTGCCAACTTTCTAGCTAATTGTTGCAGCCATTATATGTGGATTGATAGCTCTAGACCGACGAGGAAGATATTTCAGCTTGGGATGGGGTCTTGCCTGGGAGAGCATGCTACATAGGTAAACCTTGTTTACTTGGGGACTAGTGATGTTGGCCTCATTATGCCATGATTTGCACAAGTTTTCCTACTATGATAGCTGAGAAATTGGTACCAACATCACATTATTGCACATATGGGCCTAGAAGCATATTGTCGTGCTCTAACCAATGGTCATTGTGGTCGATGTAGAGCTCGATGACCAAGAAATTTGGAGATACAGGGGTGACATTACCTTGAGGAACACAAGACGGCTAGGATGACCCTATTGGCGCCATGTCATAGATGAGATGATAGTGTTTACCTTGAGACCATGGTTATAGATTCCTACTTGGTACAATGATGTCCAACAGTTATTCTATGCTCGACATGATCAATTCATGTAGGGGTGCGAGCATACAATGATAGAGCGCTACTTGCCTGACATAGTAGCTCACCAGTTTGGAGATGTACAGGATTGGCTAGATGATTAGTATGTGGCCATATTTTCTCTGATATCCAGAGAGAATACATGGAGATGGACGATTCCAGTGTCTGATGTAGTTGATAGCTTCAGGCAACTGGTGGCTAGGCCATGGGCCTATGATTAGGTGTAGGTAGATCTGGGCACTACACATGCCTATGATGATTGGTTTAGATCTCCTCTATGACTGACGATTCCAAGGGTAGTGATTCCATGGCGGAGACCCTAAGGTAGGATGATGACAAGAGGATAGGCATGATAGGTACCTACAACACCTAGGGGAGGAGGGTTGCATTCATGACAATAGCAGTTGGATTAGCAGAGAGACCAAAGGGACCAATAGAGAGACCAACAACCTCCCCAACCACCTCAACTAGACTCACAAGACACCTAGATACAATAGTTATAGAGCTAGATATAGGGTATATAGGGTCAACTGTAGACAATCACAACAGGTCTAGGAACTCACCATAGAGAGAGATCAAGAGCACTAGCAGAGGCAGGTGACAAAGTGACAACTAGCCCAAGAGGTCAGCTAGAGGTAGCAGTTGGAAAGCATGGTTGCTTCATCCTAGGGGAGGACAGTACCTACGCAGATGTACCATGATACCATGCAAGAGGTTGAGTATTATAGGTTTAACTATCGATAGGCTATACCCTCAATAGCTTGGGTGCTAGATTATTCTCAGTAGACAGGGCTGAGACAAGTAGAGGACCAGCCAAAGAGGCATTCGGGTGAGGGGAGCAGCCATCAGGGCTAGCTACCGCACATAATTTTTTTATCACAACATTCGATTCTCTTTGGAACTCACAAGCTATGTTTTTGATAGCCCTGTGAGCATTGTATCTTGATTGATGTACATACACATGATTCTAATTTGTACCATGATAGTGATATATATATATATATGATATGATCAATTTATTATGTGAAGTGTCTACTTTATTTATGCTTTATGGATGGATGCATTATGCATATGTAATGTGATTCTATATGATATGATGTGATGTATGATTATGCAGATGTTTATGGATGTATGGATGCAAATGTTTCTAAAATTCTTAGACTAAAAGAATTATGCCCCTAATGGATGATGTTATATGTTATGATTATGAGATGTATGGGATGTTATGACATGCTCCTTTTATTTTTCAATATCTTTTTCATGTATGATATGATGATACATATATGGATGATATGATGAGGCCTATATGATTATGCAATGGATACAAATGTATGGTTCATGAGATGCTTAGAATAACCAATCTATATTATGATGCAAATGATGGAAATGCAATGTATGTGAAATGATCAGTGTTTCCTATTATGAATGATATGTATGATATGCAATATGCTGACAGTTTGTGGATGCAGGATGGATACATTGGTGATGTTTAGGTCCACTTTCATGGTACAAGGTTAGCGATGAAAGAAGAAATGAGATGATAACAATAGGATCCAACAAGTCCATGATCTATGAGACTTTATTAGAGATGATGAAAGATGGATGATAATGATATTACTTATCAGGAATTAGGATTTTAAAAGGGCTAACTTACCTTATGTTTGATAACACATGTAGGCATAATGCATCAAGGTATAAAAAACCAGGATGGCATTATGTCTAGTGTGTGTTGGCATATGGATTTTGGTGTTTTCATTGATGGGAACCTAAGTCATTGATCTGGTCTGCACTTCAATATTTGTCTATACTAGAAGTTAGAGTGAAGAATTGGGTATCCGACTGAAGTTGAATCTGTCAATCCATTTGCATTACCAAATTATTAGTTTGGGTTGTGGATCTCAGGGAAGGTCATTGGGTATGTGGAATATCTTATTCTCTATTTTTTTTCCCTCACATCAATTGGTGTACAAGTTAGGACATCCAGTTGGTTGATTTCATATTTAACAGTGCTAAAATGCCGACTAAGTGAATGTGGCATGTTGGGGATGTTTGAGGAAAAATTGTTTGAAATATTTTCGGGTTTGAGGAATTTTTTTGGGTTCTCACTATGTTGTGGCCGACTTTGGATGGTGCGCATTGAAAATCATTTGTGGATTGATTTGACAATTTGGAATTTTTTTTATGTTTTATTGAAGTCGACTTGTAGCATTTAAATCTTTAGTTGCGGATAATATATGCCATCACTTATATCATTTTGGTATGAACGAAGTCTATTGATATGTGTTGTGAATGTCAAAAGAATTGTAGAGTGATTATGCATAGTTTCACTTGTGCATAAAAGGATTTAAGATGTGAATGAAAGCAGAACAAAGCAGAAGAGCAAAATCAGACAGATGGTCAAGGAAGTGATTAATGAGCTTAGATGGAACTATTCTTAGGAATTTGTAGATTCTATTTCATAGTTCACCATTCTAGTTGTCTTTTGAATTTGATTGTAAGGAAGTGATCCTTTCTATTTCTAAGTAGTAAGCTCTAGGCAGTGTGCCTAAATGCATGTGCATTCCCATTTGTAAAACACTTATATTTGAGTACTCAAATTGTGGATTAACCTCCACTGTGGTTTTTCCCCTAACAAAGTTTCCATATAAAAATCCTTGTGTTATGGTGTTGTGGTTGATTGCTTTATGTTCTTGCATCTTTCTTTTGGTTCAATATTGTAAGTGGTTTAGAGATCAGATTCATGAAGTTAAATTTTGCAAAACACTAATTCACCCCCCCTCTCAATGTTACATGATTCCAACAATTGGTATCAAAGCATAGTTCCTTGAAAGAAGTTTAACAACTTGAGGTCGATCTTGGAAAGTAATGGACTTTGGTATTCTTGAGCACTAGCTTTTGGTGGAACTTGATGATCTTGATCAATCCAAAGCAGAAGTACAGGAATTGAAAGCAACTCTTAAGGATGCTGAGAAATTCATTCAATCATTCAAGGATTAGATTATTAAGTCTAGGGAGAAGAGAAAGGATCTTTATGACTAGATTAAGCAAAAAGAGAGCAAAAGCATGGATGATGTTCACTTGAATCAAACCTTGAAGGAAATAAGTGAAGAATGTGAAAAGATTTCCAGAGATAATTCTATGCTAAAGCATGAGATGGAATCTATGGTGATGAAGCTGACTAAGGAGATTGAAGAAAGAAAGAAGAATGAGGAGAATCTTGTTCAGTCCTTAAAAGAAATATCTGATGAATGCATTAGAATTTATGGTGGATTCATTCAGTTGGAGATTGAACTGCAATAATCCAGAGACAATGAAGAAGAGCTTGAAAGACATATTGTTATTGTTAGGGATGAACTTGTGACTGCAAATGAATACAAGGAGAAGTTCAAGATTAGAGTTAAGATTGATGAGCTAACTCAAGGTCAGAAGAATGGAAATGATAAGCGAGGTCTTGGATATGAGAAAGGAGAAATTTTTGGATCTGATCAAAGGAATTTCAAACAAGGAAATCAGATGAACAAAGCAAAAAGGCATCCAGTAAGTAAAACCTAATGCTCAAAATTTTAATGGATACTATTTTCTTTCAATAAATTTGGTCATATGGCAGCTCAATGTAGAAGTAAAATGAAATCAAGTGATCCATCATTCTCTGATTAGTGTTTCAATTGCAATAAGTTTTGTCATAAGTCAATTGAATGCAAAAATATGTCAAACAACTTTGTTAATAGAAGGAATGTTAAATGTTATACTTGTGGAAGATTTGGGCATATTGCTAACCAGTGCAAATCAAGAAGAAATCAATGCAATGATTGGTTTGTACAAGGAAATGTTGCATGTTAAAATTGCAACAAATATGGTCACATTGCAAGATTCTACAAAAACCAAAATATGGATAGAATAGGTCTAGCATACAAAGGAAGAAATACACAGAAAGATGATAAAGGAAAGGGAATGTGATCGTGGATGAAATAACATATCAGATGAAGAAGACATGGGTAAGAAAGAGTGATTCTGATGTAGTAAATGGTTCCACACCGGAATCTAGTGTTGGTAATTCCTCCAGGAATTGATTTCAGGCCATTGGCCTAGGGGGAGTTTTTCAAGAAAATCGTTTTCCCCCTATCATTAGTTGGTGCCGAAATGCAGCAAATTGTCAACAATTGTATGAATGATTTATAGATGCATTGGAAAACACTTGTAAATAAATTCAAGCAATTGAAGGCCCACAAAAAAAAAATCTCGCTGACTGAGAAAACAGGGTATCTGGAACACCTAGGGAAAAAGCATTTATTACAACAAAAGGTAAGTGTGTGAGTTATAAAAAGAAAGTTGGAACCCGTACTTTCCGCATTATATCAAAGAAAAGAAGGAGAGAACTCTACAAAAGAATCTCGAAAGAGTAAAGATAATTCAATGACGAAACCCTAATCCATTAGGTACTTCAGTTGTGTTGAGAAATTTCCATTTAATTTGGTGTGTAGTTGAAGAACTTCCTTGGTAGATTCAAGACATGAGTACAAAAGGTAAAATGGAACAAATCAAAGGAACGATAAACCTAGATGAGTATAGTAGTGAGAATATTAGAGTTGTAAGAAACATGTTGCACAATGAATTGAAATGGCTGAAAGAAGAAAAAAACAAAAGCTTGGATATTTGGAGTGAATTACACTATTTCAAAATGTAGAAATCATTGAGTTTATTTTGGACAGATTGAATGATGATATTCTAACTTTGGATAATCCCTACCATATCTCAAAAGAAGTGATTGGAACTATAACTGGGTTATGAAAAGTTGTGATGTGCTGAGAAAGAAGTCAATCTGAAATAAAGAAGTTGAAACACTAACTAGAGTAATTGGAGATCAAAGGGCATTAATAATCTCAACAATCAGAGATTCAATGACAAGGTACATTGTGCATGGAGTATCCTACAAAATCTTTTTCAGAAACAGAGAAGGTGCAACTTCAGCAGGTGTTGTTTACATTTCACACAAGATGATAATGGAAGATCAGGATTTTGACCTTTGTGGATAATTGAAAGATCAACTGATGGAGAACGTACAATTAACAAAGGAGACAGATTACCCTTTCAGGTTTGGTACTTTGGTTATATGTCTTGTGATGTATTTTCTAAATTACTTACCACTGAACAACAACATAATATGGGAAGAGAGTGAACCAGTTTGCAAGCAAATTTTCATACACTCTAACCATTTGGAAAACTATGATCAAGTATATGAAAGTTTCTTTAAGGGTTTGCTAGGAAATTTTGGCTCAATTGGTATTCCCATTCTGGTAAGGGCACTTGAAGTTGTTTCCTTCTCTGATGAGATGGAGAGAAAGAAGAAAAGAGAAAAAAAAGTTGTTGTATGCACTCCATCCGCATGCAAGACTCCAAGAGTTGAAGGGAAAGGAAAATAATAGTATTTGCAGGATCATCATGGAAAAAACAGGCCCTTAAGTGGCAAAAAATTCAGAAAATTCAGAGTTAGGCAACTTGACTTAAAAATTTGAATCAGTTATCTATATTATTTCAAAAATATGTAAGAATAGAATCTATAGAAAATTGAATTTAGTTTCTAAACTACTAAGTTTATTTTTTTAAAAAATCTATATGGTGAAAATTTGAAATTTCAATGCAATAGTACTTAAATTCCAGGGAAAAAATAAGTAGGTGTCTGTTTAACCACCCTAACCACCATAAAATGATAATATTTTTTTATAATATTTTAGATACAAGTAGAGGAATCATGTCTAGATGTGATGCATATTTTGTTATAATTTTTTTCCAATTAAATAATTAATTATGATTTTTTTATAACTTTTAAAAAATATAAAACTCGTATGTCGACCACCTTAACTTGGTCAAAACTTCATGAAATTCATTTTTTTAATTTAATCCTATAGTATGCGAAGCATAGAATGTGACACATGTTTCAAATTCAAAAAATATGATACCATTTGAAAGCTATAGATGTTTTTCAATCAGCCTATCAATCAGGACTTTAGTCGTAATTCAAATAGAAAATGAATAATAATGATTTATTAAATTCAAAGTAAAGCATAATTTATATTGGTGGAAAGCTGAGAATCTCCTTTAAAAAACCTTTTCATTTCATCAATTTTACGTAAAAGAAAAGTCGTCAGCCACATACCCATCATATCGCCACTTTTTGGCCCATCATGATCCTGCACATACTCAGGTGATTGTGCACATACCAGATGAGGAATCTAATAAGGAAATTGAGGAAACCCAAAGAAAAGAACTGGAATCATCCAAACCAGAACAAGAAAAGGCAATGAAAGAAGAAAGTGGAGAAGGTGATTTAACTAAAGAAGAGGTATTGCAGCTTATTCATGAGGAAGATGGAATGTAGAAAATCACAAACATATGGTCTATCAGACCTTCATATGAGCAAGACATGATTTTAAATGTACTAAGGGATCATCTTGTGCACAATCATATTAAATTAGAGAGTTTACATAATACGTTGCCTGAAGAGATGATTGAATGCATCAAGGAAATCATGGAATCTGAGTCTCAAAACAAGGAAGAAGAAGTAATTCTACACTTGAAGAAGTAGTACAAATTATCACTCACCAAGCTAAAAAGGCACATGAATCAGCTCAGGAAATGCATAAACATAAAAAATAGCATCTATAACTACTATCTTCAATGGCCTCATGCAATCGGAAAGTACAAAGAAAAGTTGGAACAAACTGAAACAATGTTGAATAGTATTGGACAAGATTTTAACATGTTTCAAGATCAAGATGGTGCAATTAAGAAAAGGATTCAAGAATTACAGACAGAGCATTCAAATGTTCAAAACACCAGAAACAAGATTGTTGACACCTTTTGGAAAGTAAAGGAATTAATAGAGTGCAAACTGGAACAATTAATTGAGATTCTGAGGAAAGGAGAGATATTAGAAGAAGCCATCACCATTCTAGAATCCATCATCAAGATTATCAACCAGACATCTGAAAACAACAAAATGATCATAATCACCAGGATTGCAGTAGAAGCATGGAAGAAGTTTCTTCTGGAGGTGAAGGAAAAATAAAAAATAATTTTCTAACACAAATAGTGACTGTATTTCTTCAAAAAATGTGAACTAGTTTTTGAATAAGTAAGTTTTTAGTTACACTTCAAAAGGGAATACAATAGGAAAGTATTTTTTTCATTGATGTCAAAGGGGGAAAGAGAGCAGTGAAAAATTCCTTATCAAATTTAGGGGGGGTTGTGTCAGCTATGACTTTTTGAAGTCTTGAAGGATTGTAGTATGTTGGTTCCAACACTTAGTCATTTTTCACTAAGTGTTGCCATCAATGCGAAAGGGGTGGATTGTGGGCATATGACTTTTGGTGTTGTCATTGATGGAAACCTAAGTCATTGATCCAATCCACACTTCAATATTTTTCCATACCCAAAGTTAGAGTGAAGAACTAGGTATCCAACTAAAGTTGAATCTGTGAATCCATTTGCATTACCAGATTATCAATTTGGGTTGTGAATCTCAGAGAAGGTTGTTGGGTATCTAGAATATCTTATTCTTGATTCTTGTGTCCTAGCATCAATTGGTGTACGAGTTAGGACATCTGGTTGATTGATCTCCTATTTAACAGTGCTAGAAGGCTGACTAAGTGAATGTGGCATGTTGCGGATGTTCGAGGTGAAATTGTTTGAAGTATTTTTTGGTTTAAGGATTTTGTTTTGGGTCCTCACTATGTTGTGGCCGACTTTGGATGGTGCACATTGAAAATCATTTGTGGATTGAGCCAAAAATTTGGAAAATATTTTATGTTTTATTAAAGCCGAGTTGTAGTGATTAAATCTTTAGTTGTAGATATATATATATATGTGATCACATATATCATTTTGGTATGAACAAAGTGTGTTGATATGTGTTACGAATGTCAAAAGAATTGTAGAGCGATTATGCATAGTTTTGCTTGCACATAAAGGGATTTGAGATGCGAATGAAAGTAGAATAGAGTAGAAGAGGAGAATCAGATAGATGGTCAAGGAAGCGATTAATGAGCTTAACTAGAACTATTCTCAGGCATTTGTAGATGCTATTTCATACTTCACCACTCTAGTTGTCTTTTGACTTTGATTGTAAGGTAGTGAGCCTTTCTATTTTTGGGCAATGTGCCTGAATGAATGTGCATTCCCATTTGTAAAACACTTATATTTGAGTACTCAAATTGTGGATTAACCTCCACTATGGTTTTTCCCCTAACAGTATTTCCACGTAAAAATCCTTGTGTTATGGTGTTGTGGTTGATTGCTTTATGTGCTTGCATCTTTCTTTTGTTTCAATGTTGTAAGTGGTTTAGAGATTAGATTAATGAAGTTAAATTTTGTAGAACACTAATTCATCCCCCCTCTCATTGTTCCTAGATTCCAATAGTGTGATGGACTTTGATTCAACAATTAGATAGGAGTATCCTTGTTCACACCTGACATACAAAAACCTTACTAGGATGTACTTAAGATATTTTGAACATCTCAGACCAAAACACGAAAAGGAAAAACCTAACTATGTAATAGTCAACAAGTTGTCCAAAACACCTTCCATCCATATCTAATAAAGCAAGTATTCACTGAGGTTATATTACAAGAATATCCAACAAGCACAACAAATAAAAGATAATGATTGTTGCCTCATTCCTTTCTCTCTAAATCCCCTTGTTTGCACATAATCGAGAGGCCATTGAAATGAGCACAATAAGATAAGTCAAAAGACAAAGATAAAGTAAACAAACAAGGTAATGTTCTTCATACCACTAGCCATGACTAAACTACGGTGATCCCTGATGTTGATGTCCATTGTAGGAAGGATGTATCCTAGGACATGATGTTATCAGATGATTTTGAGATTGACTGGATGATAGGCTATTAATACCAAGAGTTTACCAACTTGTTTACCTACTGACCTAAACTTGAGATCCTGATGCTTTGAGTTTTCACTTTTGATCCACTAGACTTGTTTCCGATTGTTTCACCAAAGGTTGAGGATGATGATCATTTATTATGAGTGAATGTTTATCATGGGTGAGAGTGAGATGGGATAAATGGTTTTTTTTCAAATATTTGGATATTTTTGATGTTTTGAAATGTTTTGAGGCTATTTTTTGGTAATTTCAAGATGTTTTACAAATGTTTTGATTTTCAAAATTTCTAAATTTTTTGCTATTTTCTGAGATTTTGACTAAGAACCTAGCCTAAAGCGCCTATCCTAGGGGCCTCAAGGGCTTATCAAATACTAGCCTTTCCTACGTTATACACGCAGAGACCACGTAGTTTAACTAGCACAGACTCATTTATTGATGAACATATGCATAGATGGATTGCCAGTCTATTATGATGGACCCCTAAAGGACTGACCTAATGTGTCTCAGGGGATGATCAAAGATCAACCTTTCCTACATTTAGAGATCAAAGACCCATACTTCGATAGGACACAAACTCTAGATATATATATATATATATATATATATATATATTTGATGTTTTCAAAAAAATTGACCTATTTTTGGGATTTTGATATGTTTTGAATGTATTTTGGTTTTTTGATTTTATGAATGTTTTTTTGTTATTTTTTTATTTTAAGGAAGATTTCAAGAATATACAAGAATCTGATCCGATGTAGGTATAAGAATATGCCCCTAGTGTGGTGCGATAGACTACTCCGATATAGGTAGGACAAACTGACCTTAGGAATGGTTCGAGTAGTTCTAGGAGGGATCATGATGTAAACACATAATTGAGCTATGATGCAGATGCAGATGGGTGGTGGATGGAGATATGGAAGTGTGATGGATGAATGATGTAGAACGAGCTACATAGATCATAGTGTATGGAAAGTGCTTATTTACACAAGGCACTTATTTGCTAGGTTTTCACCAAGGTACTTTCCCAAAGCAACACCGAAGTGAATTTCACTAGAGGATGATTTTTTATTTATTGTTTTCAATCATTTTTCTGATTTTTTTGGATTTTATATATTTTTTGATTTTTTTGTATTCTTGGATTTATACCTTGCACGCTTAGGCATAATTTTTTTTGAGATGGGATCTATTCATGGGCTCCTATAGAGATTCCCCTTCTAGTGTGGATAACTAATATGCTCCTAATTTGTAGATCTTTATGATGATGAAAGGTCCCAACTAGTTGGGTTCAAACTTTCCCTTGTTATCTAGATTTGGTAAATGTTTTTGATTCTCCTTCAATACGAGCTCTCTGACTCCTGATTTTCTTGTTGTAGCTCCTCTTGATATGGTTTTGGTAGAAGTGCAAATGTTTTAAGGCATCCATGCATCGCTCATCTAATAGTTCTAGCTCATTCAATCATGATACTTGATATTATTCATCTATGATGGGATTCTACAATGATATTCTCAAGGATGGGAGCTCGATATCAATGGGAAGGATGGCCTCTGATCCATAGAAAAAGGAGAATGGGGTTCCACCTATAGGTGTTCAGATGCTCGTTCAGTAGGCCCATAGGGTAAGGTTCAGCTGCAGGTGTCAGTCACGACCATTGTCATTGACTGTTTTCTTTAGGATTTTCAAGATAGTTTTGTTAGTGGCCTTAGCTTGCAATTTTCCTTGGGGGTAGTATGGAGTAGAAAAGTGATGTTGGATATTGAATTTTTTGGCATAGGTCTCGAACATCCTGGTTTTTGAAAGGTGTCTCATTATTTGAGATAATGGATTGAGGGACACTAAAGTGGAAAATTAGGTAGTTCAGGATGAACTTGGAAATCTGCTTTCCTATAATGTAGGTCATGTGAATGGCCTCTACCCACTTTGTGAAATAATCCATGGCGGTGATGATGAACTCATGTCCACTGGATGAGGTGGGTGTGATTTTACCAATGAGATCGATCCCCCACTGTGAAAAGGTCCAAGGTATAATGATTGGGTGAAGCTCTTGAGCTAGTGCATGGATGAGATCCCCATGCTGTTGTCACTGCAAAATTTTCTTGACATACTCATGAGCTTCCCTTTCCATTGTAGGCCAATAGTACCCAGTCCTTAGCAGTTCCTTAGCCAAGGTCATACCACTAGAATGTGATCCACAAATTCCATTGTGTACCTCAGTTAAATTAGTCAAAGCTTCCTCAGTGTTAAGGCATCGTAACAAGGTTCCTTCAATACTCCTATGGTATAGGGTGTCTCCTAAGATAACAAAGCGAGATGACTTCTTGAAAAATGTTCTTTTAAGGTTGGGGGTTATATCGGCGGGGAGGACTCCTATTCTCAAGTAGGTATATATATCATGACACCAAGGATCACCGAGACCAATGATTTCACACATGAATTCAAACTCTGGTATCTCGAATGATGGAACGAGAAGCTTCTCTACAAGGAATTCTTGCTTTGGGATGTTGTGTGGGATATCTAGTAGCGATCTAATTGTTTCCATAACATCTACTTCTCTATTATTTTCTCAAATGTGATATCAATAAAGAAATCTTTGAGGCTTTCCTCCAGTTTCTTGTATGGAGTCAACTTGTCATCTTTCATTTGGTATTCATCATTCACTTGGTTGATGATAAGTTATGATTCTTCATAGAATTTGAGTGCCATAATCTACCATTGCACTGCTATCCTGAGTCTTATGACAAGGGCTTCATATAATGCAATTTTGTTTGTGCAACAAAAAGACAACTTATATGACTTGGGTATGCAATCTCCTTGTGGCGTAATGAAGAAGAATCTAGCTCCTGACCCATGTTGTGTGTAAGATTCATCAAAATATACTTTCCAGTGATCTACTATGCTTATGTTAAAGATGGACTCATTGGGGAGCTCTAATACAAGTGGGTTCTCTAAATATATCGGTGCCTCTGCCAGTTGATTTGTACTTACTTGTCCTTTAATGGCCTTTCATTCTACATACTCAATGTTGTCTTCTATCAGGATCATGACCCATTTAGTTATTTACTTAGTGTCATGTTCTAAATACTTGAGAGGTTCTATTTTGGCAATGAGTTTTATCTGATGTGCTAGCATATAGTGTCTAAATTTCTATGTGGTGAACATGACTGCTAAGTAAGGCTTCTCAATGGATGTGAAATTCAACTCATGTCACACCATGGTTCTACTAATATAGTAAATAGATATTTCTTTCCCATTTTCATCATGTTGTGCTAAGAGAGCACCAAGGGCTGTTGTTGTTGCCGATATATATAGGATCAATGGCTTGCCTGGAATTGGTGGCATAAGAACTAGTGTTGTGAGAAAGTACTCCTTGATTTTGTTGAAATCCTGGTCACATTTCTTGTCCTATTTTTATGCTACCCCCTTGTGCAGTAGATGAGAATATGGGATAGCCTTATCTGCTAACTGTGTTATAAATCGACAGATGGATTGGAGTCTTCCCTACAAAACCCTCAATTGCTTCAAGGTTCTTGGTGCCTCCATCTCGAAAATGGCTTTAACTTTAGCGAGGTCTATCACAATTCCCCTCATAGATACAATGTACCCTAAGAGCTTGCCTAATTGTACACCAAAGACACACTTTTTTGGATTGATTCTGACCTTGTATTCTTCTAGCCTTTCAAAGATGGAGCTTAGAGCTAGTATGCAATCTTGACGCTTCTTAGATTTAGCCAATATGTCATCCACATAGTCTTCCAATTTTTTTTGGATCATATGATGGAAGATTAGTGTCATATATCTTTGATAGGTAGCTCCTACATTTTTCAACCCAAATGGAATCATGTTCCAATAGTATGTCCCCCATGGACAAGTGAAAGATGTTTTGTATTGGTCATCCTTAGCTATCATGATTTGATTGTACCCTAAGAATCTATCCATTAGTGATAACATTTGATGCCTTGTTGTTTGATCCATAATCATGTTGAAATTGGGAAGTGGGAAGTCATCCTTGGGGGATGCCTTGTTTAGATCCTTGAAGTTAGTGCAGATGTAGATGCCCCCAGTGGGCTTAGTAACTGGTACCAGGTTTGAGACCCATTTTGGATAATCAATTGGTTGTATGAAACCGGTATCAAGGAGCTTCTGTAATTCAAGTTTAAACAATAAAGCTATTTGTGGATGCATCTTTCTCAGTTTTTGTCTTACTTGCTTTGCTTCTAGCTAGATGGCTAGATGGTGAACCACAACTTCTAGGTCAAGACCAGGCATGACGGTGTAGGTCCATGCAAAGTTTACCTTTCTTTCCCTTAGGAATGCAACTAGAAGTTCTTGTTCTTCTGTCAAAAGTGATTATGTACAAAAGGTTATATGTGGCATTTCTTTTGTTCCTAGGTTGACTAGATTAAACTTTTTTGCTAAGACTACTAATTTCTCTTGATGAATAGCACAAAGGGGAAAATTGAATCCCTCATCCTCTAGTGCCTCAGAGATGTTTTCACCATTGGATGCATCCTTTTTTTTTTTACTATTTTCAGGTCAGAGAGTGCCACAGTGTGGTTTTCACTCAAAGACCTAGATATTATTCTTAAATTTTCACTTGCAACTGAGGGATTCAATTGTTTCCCCATAATAGGCATGTGTGTCTAATTGAATGTCGAACCCAACTTTGTGATCTCTATGTTAGAACTATTAAATTTTGAATTTTTTACAGTCTATTGCATTCAAGAGTTTCCAGCATTGAGTCCTCATCATAAGCATAAAATTCCCTCTTTGTATTGTCCTACTTATTTTATGTCAAGTGACACATTTGAATCCATCTATTCCTTCATATTTCATTAGAAGACCCATATCGACAAGAAATAGTAAAAGTCTCCCCGACCTATATTTTCACTAACATGTATTTGTTGTAGACTATCGGCAAGACTTTTCTTTTTGTTTCGGCGACTGTGAAGATTCATATCGGCAAAGGAGGCATTTTGGGGTAAAGTCATAGCGAAGTATTTTTTCTTGCCGATTGACATATAGAAAAAAAATATTGGCATCAGTTGGGGCGTCGTTTTAATGTCATGATGAGTTCAATTTGTATTATCTATTAGCATGTAAGAAGGTTCATTTCAGCCAAACTGATTGGTATCATTGAGAAGTCATGGCAAATGCATTGTGTTTTGCTGACTGGCACATGAGGAAGTATATCGGTAAGACTAAAGTGTGTCGGGCTAATGTCTTGACGAAGGTGTTGGATCTTGCTGATAAGGTGTAGGGGATTTAAAAGGCTATCGGGTAAAGCTATGGAGTCTTGCCGATTTAAAAGATATGTCGATATGCATCGCCAGGAGAAGAACTCTTCAGTGTAAGTTTCACCAAAGTTTGAATGTTGTACCTGTGATAGGTCCAATATATACGTTAGAAAATGAGTAGCAAACTAAAGAGTGCAAATAAACACCAAAACAACCTACACCTCAAGATTAGCCTAAGTTGGAATCAACACAAGATAAAAACAACAAATGGAACTTTATACCTTGTGTCGAATCGATCCTTTGGTTGGCCCTTCGATCTTTGATGTGTATGCTCCTTGGATAGCAAGATATGCAAACTAGATGATGATATGAGGATGGATGGAAATGGATGAAAGCATAAAAATGGCTAAGTGTAGATTGAGAAAATAAATTGCAAGAGTTTGGCTAGGAAAATGATCTCCTCCCAAATGAGAGAAAAGAGGGGGGTATTTATAGGAATTTTGAGAATTCCTAGAAGAAATGCATGGCCAAGATTGAGCCACCAATGATCAAGATGTAGGGCCAAGGTGAGTTGAGAACTCACAAGCCCTCACATCTTGACATGTGGCATGTGATGTAGCCCTAGAAGGTGAAGTGGACATGAGGTGGAAGGATAGTACATGACATGGAGGGGGGTACAAAGTACCTTGGGATTAGACAAAATCTCCTCATAAAGGAGGTGCTTGTCCCTATGTGGATGAGAGGACATGTGAGGAATTAAAAATTCCTCAAATATCCTCATGGGGAGAGGGGAAAGAACAAATAATAAAGAGAGGACATGTGGGAAGAAGTGAAGGAATTAAAAATTCCTTTTGAGTGCATTGGGGGATTAAAAAGTGAATTAAAAATTCACATGGGGAAGTGGAGTGTCTTGCCCAAAAGGAGAAAGCTTTTAATAAGGTTGACCAAGGACACATGTCATAAAGGACATGGGGAAGAGAAAAGGAATTTAATATTCCTTGAAAGATGAGAGTGGAATTAAAAATTCCTCAAAGGACTTTGGCAAGACAAAAGGAATTAAAAATTCCTTGGGGGATGGGAAGAGTTGAGTAAAGGGGGTGATTAGACAAGTTAAGGAGGGGTTAAAGGAAGGTTAGGTGGCTAAGAGAGATTAGAGGCCAAAAGTTGGAGGATGTGACACATCCCAATCAAGGATTGCATGTGCACATATGATGAGATTAGAAGATGGATTAGATAAGATAAAAGTGATGGAGGATGTGACATGAAGGGAATTAAATAAATGGAATATTTATTTAATTCAATTGATGGAAGGAGGATTAAAGAGATAAGGTATTATTGATTAAATACCTTAGGGATTTGGCAGAATTAAAGATATTAATTAAATAATAGTAGTATTACTTAATTAATGAAAATAAGACGAAAGGGGATGAATTTGGATAAATTAAGTGTCCAAATTTAGATGTCTACATTTTTCCCCTCTTTGAGATGGTGTTACGAAGTAGCATCATTTCAAAGAATATTAAAACATAGAACCTAGAAGAAGATGGTTAGATTGGAAAAGATGCCCCAGTCATCCAAAGAAGTGACTAGGAAGGAAGATGATGGGGGTAAAGATGAAAGTTAGGGATGAAGGATGCCCCCTCGAGAGGACATGCAGGTTCAAGAGAACATGGGTGGGCTCTCGAAATGGATGAGATGATGCAAGGGGAGTTGGAAGAAGATGATGCAATGTGATGGAAGATTGGGAGGGGAGTGTGATGAAGGATGAATGGAGGGGGGGATTTTGATAGACGAGAGGATGAAGAACCAAATGCAAATGCAATTTTCCATCGTCGGAGCACTGATTTTTGCTATAGCATAAGACACAAGATGCCAAGGGTATGAAGAACAAGGGTAGATTAGTGTCTAATGCAAAAAAAACATAACAAACAAGAAGGCTATCCCAACACCCCTAGAGTCATGTTGCCTTGGTCGCGTGCATGTTGGGATAACCACAAGCACACAAGGATGCCCCAACATAACACAATACCTCAAGGATCTTGGTGGGTACTACATGGGACAACCGAGAAGATAGAAAAGATCAAGATACACCCCTATGTTGACTAGTCAAAGCACACCATGATATGATGGATCAAGGCGACCATGACAAGTGATGATAGGGAGCTCAAATGATAAACAAAAGCCAAAAGAATCAAAAGATCACAATTAATTTCAAATGTTCTTTGCCATAGGATCAATCAAGGGGATGGATGGGATTGATGAGGTCTATTAGGAAGGATGCATCCTATTGAGACCGATGATGGATACTAAATTAAAAGATTGATATGACGCAGGATATTCAGAACTGATTGGATTTGATGACACAAGTGGATCTCATTTGTTAAGATCCAGCTAGATAAGGGCATAGCTTGAAGACGCGACATGAGAGACATGACACAAGATAGGAGACCTCGATGGATGATAAAGACGGGATAGAAAAATAGGAACAAGATAAGAAGATTGATGATAGATGATAAAGGATCAGATGGACAAAGTAGAAAGATTGATGATAGGCAATAAAAGGGACAAAGTGGACAATGAAGATTGATGATGGAACCTCGGGGGTAGATCAAATGATCTACCTTGCCTACGTGAAAGCGTAGGGGCAACGTAGTTCAACAGAAGGCTAGAGACAAGTGATGGATGAAAGATGATGAGATAACCCTAGATAAGGGGATGAAATGATTGGACTGACACGATGGGACAAGATAGACCTGTTGGATTGGATTGGAGGATAGTGACTATACAAAGCTCAGGGATGGGATAGTTATTTAAATCATCAAAAAATGAATTGGGAGGATGAGATGATGAATAGATGAATGATGAGAAAGGATAGGAGATTGAAAAGATGTGTAAAAGAAGCAGAAGTGATGATGATGAGGTAGATGGAATTGGGTTGCATGGGGAAAAGCCTATAGTGAGATACCAATGACAAGGGATTATGAGATGGGATGAGGGTAGAGGATGGGGGGAGGAAAAAGATTGTTTGGGTGGATTGGATAGAGGGATAAGGATTTGGATGAGGAAAAGGTGACCAGATGGATAGATGAGAATGGATGCCATGATGGAAGGATAGGAAGATAGGGATGGGAAGATGGATATAAGGATTGTGTGGAGGGATAAAAGATAAGGATGGGGAGATGGATATATCGATAAGAAGATAAGGATAGGGAAATGGAAGGGAGTGATTTGATGGAATGAATGATGTCTCCAAGGACTATATCACAAAGGAAGATAGATGCCCCCACTCTAGATATGTCATGTGTGAGGAGGCATGAGGGATGCAATAGAGAAGGATAGGAAAATAAAGGAGTGGGATGGATGAAGATAGGATGCATGGATAAGGAAGGGAGATTGAGGGTAGCATGACAGGTGGATCAGGAAGGTAGATGAGTGCGAATGATAGTTGGGATGGTGTGTAGATGAGGAAGATGTATGCTAAGAGGTGCCCAAAGCATGCTTATATGTTTGCCCCATTGTTATCAAGATCACAAGGAGGATGGAAGGATTGGGATAAATGAGATATGCCAAGAAGGATGTGTAATATTGATAGGATGGAGGGGATGAACGAAAAGGATGTATAAGAGGAAGATGAGTGTATAGCCAGAAGCATAGCAGGAAGCATAGCGGATGGAGGGAGCACATATCAGGAAGCTGCCCCTGAGAGCAAATGGGGATTTACACATGATGCCTGTTTGCCAGGTTTTTATCATGGTATTTATCCAAGGCACTTGGTTGCCAAGTTTTCACCATTGGATAGATTATATCTCTTTACTATATTTTTTTTTTTTTTGGATTGTTTGATTTTTTTTGACTTTTTTTGGATTTTTGGACTTTTTTGGATTTTTGGACTTTTTGGATAGTATACGAAAGGAGATGGATAAGGATAGGGAGGAAAATAAGTGGATTTAGAAGACATGTGATAAGGATATGGATGAAGGATTCAAGCATCAAGTTCTATATCAGGTATTAAGAGCTCATGTTGAATCGACTATTGATGTTGGTAGAACCTTATTAGGAGAAATGGATTATAAAAGGATGAATTAGAGGGATTTGATGGGGGGATATGTGGGGTAATGGGTGGGATGTTGGAAAGTGTATGGATGGAGGATGGGGTGGATATGATGGGGAGATGTGTTTCGACCAACATTGGCACATGTGGTGGTGGATGTGAAGATAAAAGGATTAATGGATGGAGAATGCGGGGATAATGGAGGAGACGAAATAGTGGATGTTGTTACAAATTTTTCATTTGATGGCATTGCATCTTTTTTCTTTGGGATCCACATGGTTTTGATCTTTTCTTTGGTGGCTCTTTGTGAGCTATAGATTTGATTTTGATTTTGGATTTTGTTTTTCTTTTCTTTACCATGTCTTTTAGAGGGGACATGGGAAGCTTTGGATTCATGTGGGTGTTTGGATTTATGCATTTTTCTGTGGCATCCAAAGTGCCTTTATTAGCAATGGGATGGGTGTGAGGGGATGGATGATGTGGAGCAATGGAGGTAGGAGTATGGGGATTACGTGTAGATGGGGGAGTTTAGGTATGTGCCTTTGTTGATCCTGATTATGGGATATGCGAGAGGGATGTTTATGATGGATGACATGTATAGGTGTTGGATGGGTGAAAGGATGAGATGGAGGAGGTGATCTTGGGATATACAGACCCAAGATGGATAGAGTAGATGAAGGATGGGAGATAGTGGATGGAGGGATGTAAGGACCCAAAATGGATGGAGCAGATGAAGGAGGAATATGGACAGTTGTTTTGAGGTGATACAATAGAGGAGGGATTGCAGGATATGATTTGGTGGAGCGATGGGAAAAGCTGACATTTCTTTTGGAAAAGGCTCATTGAGGACATCTAGAGGTTGTACCAACGTGTTTAGATTGTGAGTCTTGGAAATTAGGTCCAAGACCTTGCATGCAGGTTTGTTCTTTGACTTGGATGGACTCAAAAATACCTTGCTCATGAAGGCCTAGACCTTTTCCTTGATAGTTCATGTTCTTGAGCATTCGATCCATGATAGGATTTTTGTTATTCTGAAAAACATGATGTGAGTCCATTATTAGGTGGGGGATGATGGTTGGTATATACACTATGTTTTTCTTTTGCAAGGAGCCCACCATGGAAGAATGTGAGAGTACCAAGGGGATATGCAAGCAGTGTGGGGATAGTATTTTTAGGCGATGATGGGGGATCCTGAGAAGGAGATGATGGGATAGTAGCATTTGGATGGGTTGTATCTGGAGAGGGAGTAGGGGATATGATAGGATCTAATTTTGTGGTAGCAGGCTCATGCAATGGAGACAGAGACGGAGATGGAGTGGTAGAATCTTGAATGTCAAGAGGATCATGGGATGGAATGGATGGGGGACTGTGATCTTGCGGTAGACTAGATGGGATGGTAGGATCTTGATTTGGAGGAGGGGATATGTTGGCATGCTTTGGATCAGGCTCTTGGCATGAATCATCGTGTGTGGGAGGCATGATAATGGAGTCATAGGGGGACTCTTCAAGTGGGGAAGATGGAAGGATGGAGGATTCAAAATATTCCTGGAAATGGATACTAGGAGTGGAAGAAGTGGATTGGATTTGGGTGTCGTCGATAGGTTCGACGACTCTCGAGTAGGGGGTGGGTGTTCAATGGATTTGGTAGATGTGATGGTAGGAGATGGGGACTTAGTAGATTGAGAGGATGTGATGGTAGGAGATGGGGACTGGTGGATTCAAAGGATATTGATGGTAGGAGATGGGGACTCGATTGGATTAGGAGGATGTGATAGTAGGAGATAGAGTTCGGTGGATTCGGAAGGATGTGACCGTGTCCATCAATGATAAGTGTTGGATGGAAAGGGTTACATCACTAATGACCATGGATGATGGGTTGGGATGGCATGGTTCCACTTGACTACAATGTGTGTAATGGGCTTGAGGGGATGTTTCCTTTGTTATAGGTCCTTGGAGAAACTTGAATACGCTAGGTTGAGATGGCAAGGTGGGAGTGGATGAAGGTTTATGAATTAGTGGACTAGGATTAGATGGAAGATTAAGACTGGATGGAGGATTAAGGTAAGGATATGGGCATGGGGAATTAGGATAGGATGACATGGATGGTGGATCGTTGGTAGAAGATATGGGTGGCGTGTTGTAATAAAGGTATTGGGATGGTGGATTAGGATGGGAAGATGCAAGTGTTGGATTAATATAGGGAGATGCGGGTGTTGGATTAGGGTAAGTTGATGGGTGTGTTTGACTAGGATAGGAAGGTGTGAATGTAGGATTAGGCTGAGTGGATTGGTATGGAAGATTAGGGTAGTGGGTACATGTGGATGAAGGATTGAGATAAGAGGATGTGGATGGGGGATCAAGATAGGGGTATTGTGGCCGGAGAAAACTAGGATGAGGGGATGATGTAGATGAAGGATATGATGGATATGATGGACATCCCTTGTCAAAGGTAGCATAAGGAGTGTGATTAGGCATAGATGAAGACATGATGGGATAACTCGATGGGGTGATTGGATTTTGGAATGTGGGTGAAGAAAGCTTACTAGCAATGATAGTGTCAAGGGGATCTATGTCGTATACCTTTTGATCAACAAGACTTTCATTATCATCGTTGACGTAATTAGGGTTTACCTTGACCACTATTGATGGAGGATAAGAATTCATGATGATGAAAGGATAAAGATGATGGCTAAAGATTTTGGATGGAAATGGACAAAAGCCAAAATCGGGACTTAGGACAAGCTCGGATCAGGATTGGATTAAAGCTCAGATTAGGATGATTGGATGATTGGATAGGATTGATTTATCAAAGGATGATTACAACACCAAATCTGCTTCGAGATGGAAGTAGATTGATTGGGTCGAAGGTGATTGGATAAGGATGTGATTGGATTGGATTGATCTATTAATTGATAAGATTGACCGATGGATCAAATAGGATGACAGAAGGGACTTTAAACACCGTTCAGAGATTACCCTAGGTGACTTAGGATGTTGATTGATCGGATTAAATGATAAAGAGATGATTGCAGCACCAAATCCACTTTGAGATTGAAAATGGATTGATTGGGCCAACGATGATGATTAACTTAGGATGGATGACAATCCTAAGAGGATGTTAATGATGACGATTATATCAGACACTTTGGTCAATTTGGATAATAACCCAAGACAAAGTTCAAGGGATTTGGGTGGGGAAAACAATGATTTGATTGGAGAAATGGATGATAGAAATGGATGAACAAATACTCAAAATGAGCAAACGGTTGATCAAGACGGATGAATGATTACTCAAAATGAGTAAACAAATGATCAGAATGATAGGACGAGAGTTTAGAATGATGAAAGGAGGTGTGAAATGGATGAATGTTTACTCGGAACAAGTAAACAAATGATCGAAACGACAGAACGAGAGTTCAGAATGAGGAAAGGAGGGGTGAAATGGATGAATGTTTACTCGGAATGAGTAAACGAATGATTGGAATGACTGAACTAGACTTCAGAATGAGGAAAGGAGGTGTGAAATGGATGAATGTTTACTCGGAACGAGTAAACAAATGATCGGAATGATAGAACGAGAGTTCAGAATGATGAAAGGATGTGTTAAATGGATGAATGTTTACTCGGAACAAGTAAAAGGATGAGCAAAATGAGATAACAAGAGTTCAAAATGATGAAAGGATGTGTTAATGGATGAAAGTTTACTTGGAACAAGTAAATAGATGAGCAAAATGAGAGTTCGGAATGATGAAAGGATATGTGAAATGGATGAATGTTACTCAGAATGAGTAAACAGATGATCAAAATGACAGAACAAGAGTTCATAATGATGAAAGGATGTGTTAAATGGATGAACGTTTACTCGGAATGAGTAAACGGAGAGAATGGTAGTGTATACCCCCCTCGAGGAGTCAGATGGTGAAGGAAAAGGTGCCCCGACCAACTTCTCAAAAGTATGAAGTGGTATATATCATCGGAAAGATCACAAAAAAATGAGAACTGCCTTTGAACGAAGTCAATCAGATAAACGGTGTGGAAATGGCGGCCATGGGAAGAAAGAGCAGAAGGTTAGGTTCGCCACAACATAAGGTCAGGTCCGCCACCGGGAGGTCAGGTCCACCACCAGGAGGTCAAGTCCACCACCGGAGGGGTCATTTCCACCATCGGGAGGTCAGGTCCAGCACTGGGAGGTAAGGTCCACCACCGAGAGGTTAGGTCTGGCACCAGAGAAAAAATTGCTCAAAAGTATAAAGTGTTATATGTCGTTGGAAAGAGCATGAAAAATTGAGAACTATTTTTGAACGCAGTCAATTGGATAAACAATGTGGAAATGGTGGGGCATATATGGTTTCCTGTCACGGAAAATCCGCCACAGCATGAGGTCAGGTCCACCACAGTATGTGGTCAGGTCCGCCACAACATGAGGTCAGGTCCACCACCAGAGAAAAAGTTGCTTAAAAGTATGAAGTGTTATATGTCATTGGAAAGAGCATGAAAAATCAAGAAAATTGGTGCTTGAACGGAGGAAAACAGGTTTACGGTGTGCACATGGCGGGGCATATACAGTTTCCTGTCAAGGAAAATCCACCATAGCATGCGGTCAAGTCCGCCACAGCATGAGGTCAGGTCTGCCAAAGGATAAGTTTAAGCTTGATTTTTTGATGGATGGGTAAGGAAAAGGACCCAAAATATAGCAAACACTTATAAACAGATTTGGGTAAATTGAAAATGACTGGTTTTGCATGAGAAAGACAATTTAGACAACACAACCCTAAGATTAGTAGAAATGGGTATGGCCAACAAAGTCTTCTACTCTAAGATGAACATGGTTGCTAAGGAGTCCTCGATATACACCCGGTACGTGAGGCCCAAACCGTGAACACCAACCTGTTACAAGCGTGAGTTGGGAACCTTAGCGAGATACTAAAGGCTCAGACCAACTCTTCACGTCATCCCGACGCTTTTCCAATTACAACATGGTTGGATTGAGGTACAACTTTCACTCTCCCCCCTTTATATACCCTGCCGGTATGCATGGTTGGAATCGTCCCTTGGGGTGATGAAATCCCCAAGCAGGTCCCACTAAACAAATGAAAATAGGGTGACTCAAAGGACTTGGAAAGCTACGATTTCTCATCACCCAGGATCCCCAAATGGCACAAGGGGATTGGATACGTCAAATAGCCTTTCACAAGCATGCCAAACAAGGTTTGTTGACCCCTCTAACTAAACTATGTGCCTAATTTACCAAAGGACAATTGGTAAAAACTTGAAATTTCACCTTTAGGAGGTCACGTCTGCCACCGGAGGGTCAGGATCACCACCAGAAAGTCAGGTCCGCCACCGGAAGGTCAGGTCCGCCACTGGAAGGTCAGGTCTGCCACCAGAGGCTCAGGTCTACCACCGGAAGGTCAAGTCCGCCACTGGAAGGTCAGTTCTGCCAACAGAGAGGTCAGGTCAGCCATTAGAAGGTTAGGTCTACTACCGGAAGGTCAGGTCCGCCACCAGAGAGGTCAAGTCTACCACTCTGTAACCTGAACCTACAAAAAAAAGCAAAAAATAGCAAACGTGAAAGAAAGAGACCCGTTTGTGGGTCCCACCGGGCGTGCCAGAAATGTGATAGGTCGAATATATGCATTAGAAAATGAGCAACAAACTAAAGAGTGCAAATAAACACCAAAACAACCTACACCTGAAGATTAGCGTAAGTTGGAATTAACACAAGATAAAAACAACAAATGAAACTTTATACCTTGTGTCGAATCGATCCTTTGGTTGGCCCTTCGATCTTTGATGTGTATGCTCCTTGGATGGCAAGATATGAAAACTAGATGATGATGTGAGGATGGATGGAAATGGATGAAAGCATAAAAATGGCTGTGTAGATTGAGAAATAAAATTGCAAGAGTTTGGCTAGCAAAATGATCTCCTCCCAAATGAGAGAAAAGAGGGGGGTATTTATAGGAATTTTGAGAATTCTTAGAAGAAATGGATGGCCAAGATTGAGCCACCAATGATCAAGATGTAGGGCCAAGGTGAGTTGAGAACTCACAAGCCCTCACATCTTGACATGTGGCATGTGATGTAGCCCTAAAAAGTGAAGTGGACATGAGGTGGAAGGATAGTACATGACATGGAGGGGGTACAAAGTACCTTGGGATTGGACAAGATCTCCTCATAAAGGAGGTGCTTGTCCCTATGTGGATGAGAGGACATGTGAGGAATTAAAAATTCCTCAAATATCCTCATGGGGAGAGGGGAAAGAATAAAGAATAAAGAGAGGACATGTGGGAAGAAGTGAAGGAATTAAAAATTCCTTTTGAGTACATTGGGGGATTAAAAAGTGAATTAAAAATTCACATGGGGAAGTGGAGTGCCTTGCCCAAAAGGAGAAAGCCTTTAATAAGGTTGACCAAGGACACATGTCATAAATGACATGGGGAAGAGAAAAGGAATTCAATATTCCTTGAAAGATGAGAGTGGAATTAAAAATTCCTTGGGGGATGGGAAGAGTTGAGTAAAGGGGGTGATTAGACAAGTTGATGAGGGGTTAAAGGAAGGTTAGGTGGCTAAGAGAGATTAGAGGCCAACTTGCAAAAGTTGGAGGATGTGACACATCCTAATCAAGGATTAGGCATGTGCACACCTTAATGATGAGATTAGAAGATGGATTAGGATAAGATAAAAATGATGGAAGATGTGACATGAAGGGAATTAAATAAATGGAATATTTATTTAATTCAATTGATGGAAGAAGGATTAAAGAGATAAGGTATTATTGATTAAATACGTAAGGGGTTTGGTAGAATTAAAGTTATTAATTAAATAATAGTAGTATTACTTAATTAACGAAAATAAAACGAAAGGGGATGAATTTGGATAAATTAAGTGTCTAAATTTAGATGTCTATAGTACCGACAAAATATTTCAGGGTGAGTTTTTTCGAATGAAGTAATCTAGAGGAATGGATTCGGCCAGACATTTGGTGTCGGTATGAGTCTTTCCGAAGGTTCATTGTCTTGCCGAAGGTATTGTTTCATTGGTAGGGTTTATTTCTTTAGTGAGAAAACTTGGTGGTCACACCGAAATGAAATTTCATCGATGAAAGGATGATTTTGTCTTAGCGATTGGAAAATGATTTGAAGAATGCATATCGGTATAACAGAGTGAAGTCTATGTAACATCTCCCCAACTCAGAATTGTTATAGCAACATGAAAAAATAGAAGTGATAGTCATCATTTTGATTCCAAGTGTTGGTATGATTGTATAATGTCTTGGCGAAAGGATAAATAAACATTGCAAAAGGACTTCACCCCAGATTTGAAAATCTCTCACCGACAGGACGTTTGATGCAACAGTGCCAGTTTCAAATGGGTTTTCATTCGTGCTTCATTAATGGCGCGACGAGATATAACAATAAAGTTTTAATAAATTCTTCAGTTCTGAATTGATTGTGGGTGAATTGGCATGCTGAACAAAGAACCGAGATTTTTCTCAGCCTGAGGAGCTTGAGCATAATACTGTAAGTAAGTTCATCTTAAGTCTTCTACATTTTTCTATAATTTTGGAAGAATGGAGTCTTCTGGTTCTAGAAAGGGTAAGGGTAGATAGCCTGGTGAGAGTAGTCAGTCGAAGGGAAAGAAACAAAAGACTGATACAGAGCATGAAGGCATTGAACGAAGGTTGAACCAAGACCTTATTGATTAGTTACCTAGCTCAGGGCCTAAAGCTAGAAGGTCTGCACAACTTAGGGAAGAGGTTGATAAGCTAGATGATAAATGTAAGTTCATAGGTGATGTCTGGATTGCCGTAAGAGGGTATGAGCTATTCAATTTCCATTAACATAGAAGAAATCACTTTGAACTAGTTTGTAACCCATGGAAGTTGAATGTAGGGAAATTGGTATACCCTAATGTGTTCGTAAATACAAAACTAGTAAAATTGCTTGTAGATCATTATGACCCAAAAAATAAAGTTGTATGTGACCCTTCAAGAAGACCACAGATATATGTGTCAAAAGAAGCAATAGGTGAGGTTTTCAAATTGGAAGGGTTTTGTAATGAGGAAATCAGTTGTGAGGAGTTCTAGAAGGAATTTTCAAGAATGGATAGAATTTATAACGGCTGGAGGTTGCCAATTCATAGGACTAAACAGGGTAACAAGCCAAAACCTCTGGAAGATAGTGAGGGGCCTCCTTATCATGTAGATTTGTTTGAACCCTATATGAAGTACACATATTTTTTAGTGTGTCAAGTGTTGGGAATGGATGCCCCATAACTCATGTCAATTGTGCCAATGATTATCACAACAGATATCCAGTATCACAACTCCAGGCCATTTGACTATGCTTCATATATTTCTAAGGAGCTTGATTCAGGGTTGATGGCTATCAAGGGTGGAGCTTCTATTGTTCATCTCAGACACTGTTCATTGTTGATGCACTTGGTGTTGTATTTTGGATAGGAGTTGGGAGTATGGCCTCCAAAAATGAGAGTTTCTCAAATTGGTAAAGAAGGTGAGACACTACCTATTCAGTTGTGGACTGCTATTTGTGACAGCAGGTTTGCTAGTTCTAGTTTCATTCATTTTGAGGAGTATTTTGTAAAGACATTGTATATATTGTATCAATATCCTTGTAATTATTCATTGACTGATGAGATCAAAAGATTCTTTTGGCCGAAAGACTTCAATGGGCCAATTGATGATAACTGGAGAGATTGGTATTGCTTGGAGGGAGCAACTGTGATCAGGGTATTGTTGGATCTTAGTTGTGTTTATGGTTTGTACTTGATGACAAAATCTCTGATCCTTATGATTTACAATGGCACTTCTTTGATGTCTCTTGGCTATTACAGAAAGTTATTTATTATATTTCAATTTCATGATGATAATAATTCTAGTTCATGCTATGAATGCTATTTCTTTAACTGATAGATTTTTAAAGATGGTTTCTTTGTCAAGATGGTTCTATTTGCATTTCAAGCTTATACATATTGTCATGAGTATAGTAGGGTCTCCCCGATCCACTTTGAAATGTCTGAATTGCCTATCGGTAAGACATTTCAAATGTCATGGCGACTGAATCTAACTTTCAAGCTGCAGTCGGCAAGACTTCTCTTTGTGTTATGGCAACAATAGAAATATTATATTGGCATTTGCTATACCGTCAGGATAAGGTCTTATCAATTTCTTTAAGTCACACCGACCGACTTCAGATTAAGTATAACGGCATGAGTTTGGCTGTCGGGCTGAGGTCATAGCGAAATCATATTGTCTCACCGACTTATGCTTATGGAGTTTTCTTCAGCCAAACATAATGCATTTGGTATATTGTCCCTCTGAAGATTTTATGTCTCACCGATTGTTGCATAGAATGTCTTATCGGCATAAGGTTACTGCTTCGGCAAAATGTTATATCGAATGTGTAAAGTTACACCGACCTTGGTGGATGGATACTTTTTGGTAAGAGCTAGTGATATTTGAAGGGAGGTCTTATCGACTTAGTGTATAAAGTTCTTTTGGTATGTCAAAGCTTTTCTCCAAGAGGTCTCCCTGACATTGTATGTCTCGCCGATGGAATACAAATGGTCTCTGTCAGTATGAGAAGTGAATTCTCTTGGCGATCTAGAGTGAGCTCAGTATGTTTAAGCAAAACAAGGGGTAGTCTATATAACGTCTCCCAGACTTTGTATTGTCATGGCGACTTGGAAATGGCAAAGGCCTTCGGCATAGGTTTTGAATTGTCATGACGACAATGTGTATCAAAGTGACTCTCGGCGAAACATTATGAAGCCTATATGAGGTCTCCTCGAAAGCAATTAGTCACAGCTATAGGATTAATCACGTGGTCTTTCGATAAGACATTGAATGCTCTACGAGAGGTCTTCTTGACTTCAGCGAGTCTCAGCGATTGGAAAGAAAATAACTCTTGGCTCTTAGTGTAGCATGTTGTTTTCGGTATGACTTCTCTCCGACTCTGGTGAACTTTGGCGAAAGTGACAACCATAAGGTTGTCTGACAACGTTAGAGTTTCCTACAAAATAACATGTCTTTGTTTGAAAATAAAGTCACATAGGGAAAACATTTTGAGCATATTCTCTTAGCTGGGTATCGAACCCTAGCCTGGCCACCATCATGAATGTTTACGTTTCTATTGCTGCTGACTATAACAGTTTCTACAGAGGTCTATGGAAGGTTTGTTTGATGTGCCTCTCTGGCTGGATGCTCGACAGTGGTTGATGGAGCCATGGGAGTTATAGATTTTTCTGAGAAATAATCTCACAAGCTTCAAAAGCTGGGTGAAATGGCTCTTGTTTTGGTTGGTTGTTCTGCCGTTACTTCTGATGACTATTACTTTTCTGGCATTTATTTAAAGAAGTAGAAAACTTAGTTTTCTGTTCGCCTATTGTTGTAACTCAAAAAGAATATCATTCTTTGACTGTATGAAAATGTATGATGAAACTCTGTAGTAAAAATCTGAATAAAAATGCAGAGATTGTAAATTTCTTTTCTACGTAGTATTTTAGGGATTCAATTATTGAATCTTTAAGGTATTCTGTAGACAAGAAAATAGAGAGATATGTGCTTAACTGAAAACAAAGAAGTCTTCTAAATCATCACTATTGTTCAAAAAGTAAACTGAGGGGTTGGTACTCCTTGAGATAAATATCTCTAAATGAGGGTTGGTGCTCCTTGAGTGGGTGCTCAAAATAGCCTATAAGGAATTGTGAATTGTTGATTAAAAGATTAAGCCTGGAAGGCATTTAGGGTGTGGTTTTTATACCCCAGGAGTGTTTTCCACTCGGAAAAATATTGTGCCTCTTTGTTCTTCTGTGTTCTCTCTAGTTTAATTTGTTGTTGTTGTTTCTGTTCACAGTTGAGTCATTATTTTTCTCAATTCTGTTTATGAATGATTACATTCAACTCATGAATGCTTTAATTAGAATGAAATTGAGATCAAATCTGAGCTGTGTGTTTAAATATTTTAAAAATTAGTCAAACATTTAAGACATTGATTCACCCCCCACCTCTCAATGTCATTTTAACTCCAACAATTGGTATCAGAGCATAGGGTCCTCTGATTGGTTTAATTACCTTGGATTGATCTTAGTCTTGGAATTTGTTTTTAATGGCACATTCTCAAGAAGGTGCCTCTGTAACTAGAGCTCTGTTATTTGATGGAACAGATTATGTGTTCTAGAGAATAAGAATGGAAGCTTTTCTTGTTTCTTTTGATGTTGATGTTTGGAGCATTGTTTTAGAAGATTACAATGTACCTCCCACTATTCCCACTGATGCTGCTGAGAAAAAGAAGTATGAAACAAATGCCAGAGCTAAGCATTCCATCTTGTGTGGATTACCTAAAGATGTGTTCATTAAAGTCATGCATTGCAAATCTGCTCATGGAATTTGGGAAAAACTTGAAACTATATATCAAGGTAATGAGAAATTCAAACTATCAAAAATAATTACTCTCAAACATCAGCTTGAAGAGTTGAAAATGAAGGATGATGAAAAAGTGGCTGAATATTTCCTAAGAGTTGATGAAGTTGTCAATTCTATGAAAGGTCTAGGTCAAACTGTTAATGAATTTGATGTTGCCACAAAGGTTGTTAGAACCTTACCTCCTAAATTTGAATATAAGGTTTCAACCCTAGAAGAAAATAAACACTTTGATCAACTTACCTTAGACAACCTGCAATGAATACTTACTGCCTATGAAATGAGAACTAGCAAAATCAATTCAACAGGAAAAGAAACTTCTTTTAACACTGAAAAGAAAGAAAAAGTTGAAGTCGGTGAATCAAAGTTGTCTGATTCTAAAGAATCCCATTTTGTTAGAAGATTTAAAAAAGGATCAGGAAAATATAAGGGAAAACTTCCCTTTAAATGTTTTAAATGTAGAAAAATAGGTCACTTTGCTGCAAAGTGTCCCTATGATGATCAAATCTATGACAATGAGACAACTGAAATACAACCTAAGAAGAAGGCTTTCAAACCTAAATGAAACTTCAATTTTAAAAAGAAGAAAAGTCTATTTAATAAGGATGAATCTGATATTGAGTTTGAAGACTCATCAGCTGATGAAATTGAAACTTTGTTCATGGCTGAATTTACTCAGCAAAATGTTTCTAACACCATTGACACTGAAGAAGGTGAAGTAGATCTTGAAAGTGAGCTGAAATGTGCTCTTCAAGAGGTTAGATAACTTAAAAAACAAGTTCTTACTCAAGAACATAAACCAGATAAAGAATTGATCTCTTTGAAAACTCAGTTTGAAGAAGCTAAAAGAGTTGAAGTCTGCCTTAGAGAGACTGTAAGCTGCAAAGATCATGAAATTCAAAAATTGGAACAAGAAGTAGTCCTTCTTAGGAAGGAAATTGAAAAATATGAAAGCACTCTACAATTGAATGAGATGCTCAGCAAGCAGAAGGTGTATAAAGATAAAACTAGTGTTGGTTTTGAAAAGGGTGAATGCTCAACTGACAAAGCAAAACAAAACCCCTCTTCTGAAGTCAAAAATTCAAACTCAAATATCTCATAATTTGGTAAGGATCATGCTAAGTTTTTTAGAGGTAATAGACCTTCATACAATGTCAATTCCTTTTTCTATGGTTATTGCTTTTTCTGCAACAAATTTGGTCATAAGGTGAGCACCTGTAGGCTTATGAATTCTAGAATACCTAGATTTGGTCTTAGGCAACACTATGGTTTTGTTACAAATCAGATGTTTTAAATGCAATACTTTAGGACATTCTATCAAATAGTGCAGAACTAATCTGCAATCTAAACAGTAGAAAATTAAAAAGGTTTGGAAACCTAAGACTGTCAACAACATTGAACAAACTATGTTGGTTCAAACTGCTTTTCATTCAAAGAAAAAGGAATTATGGGTCCTGGACAGTGGATGTTCTAACCATAGGACTGGTGACAAGGATAAGTTTATAAAACTCAAAGATTATGTAGGTGGATATGTTAAGTTTGGTGATAACTCTGGTATTCAAATTAATGGTAGAGGTTCACTTCTTCTGAATGAAGACACTCCTATCTATAATGTGTACTATGTGGAAGGTTTCAAGCACAATCTTCTAAGTGTTAGTCAAATATGTGATAGTGGTTATCATGTTCTTTTTAATTTGCAGGGATGTGAGATTAAGAACAAGCTTGGAAAGGTTGTTGCAGCTGGAAGGAGGACAAAAGAAAATGTGTACAATCTTCTTGACTCATGATGCAATGACAACAATCAAGGTATGTGTCTAATGGGCCAAATTGAAGAGAATTGGTTATGGCATAAAAGATTAGGACACATAAACTTTGAAAATCTGGTTAGAATCAGTAAAAATCAGAATGTTAGAGGTCTACCAGTTCTTAGCAAGCTTGAAAATTATGTGTGCAAAGAATGCTTAAGTGGTAAACAAACTAAAATCAGCTTCAAGACAAAAGAAAATTCTTCTTCAAAACCTTTACAGCTTGTGCATACTAATTTATGTGGACCAATTAGAACAAGTTCTATTAATGGTGAAAAATACTTTATGCTTTTTGTAGATGATTATACTAGAATGGTTTGGGTCACATTTCTTAAACAAAAATCAAAAGCCTTTGAAAGGATCAAAATATTTCATAAAATGGTTGAAAAGGAATCTGATTTGAAACTCAAATTCCTTTGATCAGACAAAGGAGGTGAATTCACCTCTCAAGAGTTTATCGATTACTGTGAACAACATGGTATTAAAAGGCAGTATGCTACAACTAAAACACCTCAACAAAATGGGGTAGTTGAACGTAAGAATAGAACTGTTAAAGAAATGGCTAGAACCATGCTAGATGAAGCTAAGTTGTTTGATATGTATTGGAAAGAATTTGTTCATGCAGCTATATACATTTTGAATAGAGTGCAGCTTAGGGTGAAATCTAAAGACACTCCTTATGAACTATGGTTTGGAAAAACTGCTTCTGTCAAATACTTTAAAATTTTTGGAAGTAAGTGTTTTATCAAGAAGGATGATGATAATCTTGGAAGTTTTCAATCCAAAAGTGATGAGGTTATCTTTTTGGGATACTCAACTCATAGCAAAGCTTATAAATTCCTTAACAAAAGGCTTAACAAGATTGTTGAAGTTGTTAATGTCAAATTTGATGAAAGACCACATTTAATTGCTGAATCTTTGCAGGATAATGAGGAAGAAGAACTTGAATTTGAAATAATTTTAGAAGGAGCTAAAACAACAAAGTCTATTGTTGAATCAACAAGCCCTAAAAATGAAAAAGAAAGTCCTAAAAAGGTTGCATCAAAATCCCCTTCGAAAACTCTAGACATTTATCACCCCAAAGATCGGATTATTGGGGATAAATATGTAGGAGTTCAAACTAGAAGAAAAGTTGCTGAATCTGATGAAAAGGCACAAGTTGATTTTTGTTTAGTTACTCAGTGTGAGCCTAAAAACTTTAATGAAGCTCTCACAGACTCATGTTGCCTTAATGCTATGCAGGAAGAAATTGACCAGATTGAGAGAATTCAAACTACAGAAAGCTCAGAACATTCCTCACGCATTTGGTTTTCCCCCAAAATATGTACCACCCCATAAACAGGGTAATCATGGTGCTGGGTATTCTGAACCACCAAGGATTCCTCACCATCAAATTGGGAATCAATATAGATAGCCAAATCATCCACCTTATATTCCCACACAACATACAAATAATTATCCACCTCCTGGTCAGCATCATGTGCCACAACGAAATGTACAATATAATAACCCTATGTACTAGTATCAATATCCACCCAACCCTCCTCATCAGTATACCACTATGATCAGACAATTTGATTTGGCAGGGTTTCAGTTGTACCCTTATCCTATGGATGGTTCTTGGATGATTTGGCAGCGTTCCAGCTCTCCACTCCCTTGAGGAGAGTTTGGACCCAGAGGAGCCAATGTATTCATGGAGATTTTCATTTATTTAACTTCAGATTTTCACTGTTTGATCATGTATTTCTTCAGGACATTCCATATTTCTTCAAATGGAGGTATAATTATGAATCAAAACAGAGGTATAATGTCCATAAGGCTGAGTAGCAGGTCTTTTCTGATTCTGAGGACAAATGTACAGAACCACAACCTCTTGAGGTGCCTACTCAATGTAATGTGAGGAGACTCACTGAAGAGGAGATAGAAAGATTGACTGTTGATGTAGTAGAAGAAGCAAAGAGTAAGTATTGGCTGAGAAACAGGAAAGAAAATGAAAAAGAGGGTGTCCCTAGGGGTATCTTTATGAAAGACCAAAAGGCTGGGCAAGGAATTTTGAAGAAAACTAAAAATAAACAACGTGAAGAAAGCAAACAAAATCTTGTCCAAAAGGATGTAGTGAAAGAGTTACACAAAGAAATTCAAAAGACTGATCAGTCAGCTAAAAAAGAAAAAGAAGTGAACAAAGGAGAAATATCTGAACAAAAGAAAGTGATTAAGGTAGAAGGTTCCTCTTTTGATTTTAATCAAGCCTTATCTTAGGTAAAGATGTCTATCCCACTTCTTGAAATGATGAAAATTAGAGAATACAGGGACATCGCAGTACAATTGATAACAAATGAAAATGAAAAAAATGTAAATTCTGAAAATAAGATGGCTGCTAAAAATAAGCAAGATAAAGTAAGTACTCTAGAAATCTGCCTAAGTAATGTATTGACAAGTCCTCCACAAGTTGATCCCTTTTTCACTACGTTACTCATAAATAACAAATTTTTGAGGAACTGTATGATAGATTCTGATGCTGCCATGAATATTATGCCAGTGGGAGTGATGAAACAACTAGGCATGTGGGTGGATACGTATGAAGGAAAATGTTATGCAATGGATAACAAACCCGTTCCTGTGGTGGGTATAATGAAAGATGTAGAAGTCAAGTTAGCTACTTATCCTCAAGTAGCTTACAATATTGATATAATAGTGATAGACACTCCTCCTCAATTCGGTATGCTTTTGTCAAGATAGTGGACGACAACTATTGGTGGAAATATCCAGTTTGATCTATCTTATGCAACAATTCTGGTAGATGGCCAAGAGGTGAAGTTGTACAAGGAGCCGAGGATGAATCAACTCATTGACTGTGTGCCACAAGACCAAATCAACTACTTTTGTGATGTTGATCTTGGGAATTTCAATATAGAACCAACACAGCTTGAATTGACTAATAGTGATCCTATTGAGAAGCATGCTGCACTTAACCACAATGGTGTGTGGAAGATGTATTTTGATGGAGCCTGTAGCCAAGAAGGCAATGGAGTAGGGATAATATTTGTTTCATCAGAATGTACTACCTTTAAGTATTCATTCCTGTTAGCATTTGAATGTACACATAATGTGGCAGAATATGAAGCCTTATTAACAGGATTAAATATAGCTGTGAAACATAAAATCAAACTATTGGCTATTCTTAGGGATTCAAAGCTATTAGTCTCACAAATTAAGTCAAAGTATGTAGAAAAACACAAAAGGATAAAGTAGTACAAAAATGTTGTATGGGATACAATTGAGCTGTTTGATGCCTTCTCAATTGAGTGGGTAGATAGATCAAAAAATATAATGGCAGATTTTTTAGCTAATGTAGAGTTGAAGAGAGATGATATTACGTTGGCTGGAGTGTCACAAATTGAATTCAAGGCAAGGCCTATTGTTCCTGATAATGTATATAGCTGGAAAGTCTTTAATGATGACACTGATCTTTTGAAATTCCTTCACTGTATAGACTAGTATGAAGCCAAAGAAATTGACTTTAACGCCTTTGTTGAAGAAGTGGATGGGAAGCAAACAGTCTTTGGAAAAGAGATCTTACAGCTCAAAAAAAATAAGATTCCTAAAGGCTTGGTGGAATTAGAGAGGGTATATGATGGAAGTGATCAGTCTTAAATGAAGCAAACACCAATTGGAAGGGATGATATTGAAGAAATTAATTTGGGAACTGAGATGGCACCAAAAAAGGTGTACATAGGTAAAAAGATAAGTCCTGCAATTAGAAGAATGTTGATAGAATTGTTGAGAAAGTATAAACATGTACTTGCTTGGTCTTATGAAGATCTAAAAGCATATAGGGAAGACTTGTTTTAGCATGAAATACCATTAAAGCTAGATGCTAAACCATTTAGACAAAAATAAAGGCCTATAAATCCAACTATAGAACCTAAAATGCAGGAGGAATTGGCAAAGCTCAAAGATGGTAGAATCATTAAGCCAATCAGACATTCAACATGGGTTTCAAATCTGGTCCTTGTCAGAAAGAAAAATGGAGATATCAAATTATGTGTAGATTTTAGAAAACTAAACATAGCATCCCTCAAAGACAATTATCCTTTGCCTAATATGGAGGCCATATTGCATAAGGTGACAGGATGTGAATTGTTTTCTATGATGGATGGATTTTCAGGATATAATCAGGTTAAGGTTAAAGAGTTTGAGCAATACAAAACAACATTCACAACTCCTTGGGAAACGTATGTTAATCTAAGAATGCCATTTGGTCTCACTAATGCAGGGGCGAATTTTCAAAGAGCCATGGATGTGGCGTTTGCTGATTTGATTAATATTCTCATGGTGGTGTATCAGGATGACCTCACTGCTTACTCCAAGAAGGTTGAAGATCATGTTCATCATTTGGAAAAGGTATTTATAAAAGCCCTTGAATATGGTATTAGCTTAAACCCTAAGAAGTGTAATTTTGCAGTTACAGAGGGTAAAATTTTGGGACATATTGTTTCAAAGGAAGGGGTTAGGATAGACCTTGAAAGGGTTGAGGCCATTGATAAAATTCCTGTCCCTAAAAATGTTAAGGCAATACAATCATTATTTTGACAGATAAATTTTGTTAGGAGATTTGTCTCTAACTTTGCTGAGATTGTTAAACCCATAGCAAGAATGTTGAGGAAAGGACAGAAGATAGAATGGACTGTAGAGGCTTTGGACACTTTTGTATCTATTAAATGAGCCATCAAGGAGGCTCCTATTCTTAAATCTCCTGATTTTTTAAAACCTTTTCAGATTTTTTCATTTGCCTCAATGCACACTCTTGCAGCTGTTATGCTACAAAAGAATGAAGAGGGTCATGAACAACCTGTATCTTTCTTTAGTAAGTCATTACATGGATCTGAATTAAAGTATGATATAATGGAGAAGCAAGCATTTGCACTAGTGAGAGTTGTAAAAGCTTTCAGACCATATCTTGTTGGAGCAAAGGTAGTTGCTTATGTTCCTCATGCAACAGTCAAGGATATTCTGACATAGTCTGAAGTAATAGGTAAAAGATGCAAATGGATCAATAAAATCCAAGAATTTGACCTGGAAATATAAATCACTAAACTGGTCAGAGGTCAAGGTTTGGCTAAACTAATGGAAGAGGCAAATATCAAAGCAAATCAGATTTGCAACGTAGAAGAAGAAAATGTAATTGCAAGTATTGAGCACACTCAATGGTATACAGATATTATGTATTATCTTAAATACATGAAGTTTCTAGAGGGAATGAATGACAACCAGAAAATAACATTGAAGTTGCAGGAATCTAAGTATGTTTTCATGGATGGAGATCTGTTTTGGAAAAACAGGGATGGCATATTATTATTGTGTTTGGATGAATCTCAAGCCAAACGTGTCTTAAGTGAGATGCATGAAGGAGTTTGTGGGGGAAATTACTTAGCAAAGACAACTGTGCATAAAATTCTTAGGGCATGGTATTACTGGCCCAGGGTTTTTAATGACTCTTTCACCTATGTAAGAAAATGTGAAGCCTACCAGAAGTTCTTTGGAAAACTAAAATATCAGGGAGCTTTGCCACTTCAACCCATGCAGGCTCATGCTCCTTTCCATCAATGGGGAATTGATTTCATTGGAGAAATACAATAAAAATCAAGTGGTGGACATAGATGGATATTGGTGGCCACTAATTATTTTACCAAATGGGTAGAAGCAATCCCAACTAAACAGGCTACAAGTAGAGTTGTGACAAATTTTTTAATGGACAATATCATTACTATATTTGGTACACCAATAAGATTGATCACTGACAATGGGATGTGTTTCAGGTCCGATGAATTCAAGAACTTCTATAGGACATATGGTATCGCCATTTCATATGTAGCCCCTTACCATCCATAGGCTAATGGTCAAACAAAATCTAGCAATAAAAGTCTTCTAAAGATTATAAGAAGGATGCTAGGTTAGAACAAGAAGGCTTGGGATTTGAAATTAAGACTGGCTATATGGGCTGATAGAATTATGGTGAAGAAGGAAATTGGGAAGTCCCCATTTGAGTTAGTATATGGAATACAAGCTAGGATGCCTTTGCAGAACTTGTTACCAGTCTACAATTTTGTCCTTCAGGAGGATTTGGATATTCCTGAACCTATGGAGGAAAGAATGGAGAAGCTAGCTGAACTGGATGAAATAAGGAGAGTGGCTCAAAATCAAAACATAAAGTTACAGACGCAGATGAAATATCTATTTGACAAAAAAGCAAAGAGTAGGAAATTTGAAGAAAGTGATTTGGTACTAATATGGAATGCCAGGTGCCAAGAGAAAGGAAAACATGGGAAGTTTGAGGCTTTGTGGTTAGGACCTTTTGTGGTGGTTGGAAAGAAAGGAAAAGACTCATACTATCTGTAGAATATGGCTGGTGAAGAACAGGAACTGCCTTTACATGGGAAATTTCTGAAACAATTTTTCTCTTGAGTAGTATAGAGGATTAAGGGGTGCTAGTGCATGGACAACTCTTGATAATCTTCTTTAAATATTTTTCCATGAATAGTAATTTAGGAAATAAAAGGAACAGGACTTGCCAGTACATGGACAATCCTGATTCTCCTTTTTTCAAAATAATTTTCCATGTACAGTAGTTTAGGGTCTCATTCTTTTCCAATGCCATCTTTTCCATCATGCTCACATATTCCATCATCTTGAGTTTGGTCTGCTCACCCAAAAATCTAGATCCTTGCAATGATATTACTATCATTCATCCCCAGACGGAGCCACTGTTAGAATTGTAAAATTTTGAAATTTTTATAGTCTATTGCATTCAAGAATTTCCAGCATTGAGTCCTCATCATAAGCATAAAATTCCCTCTTTGTATTGTCTTGCTTATTTTCTATCATGTGACACATTTGAATCCATCTAGTCCTTCATATTTCATTATAAGACCCATATCGGCAAGACATAGTAAAAGTCTCCCTGACCTATATTTTCACTAACATGTATTTGTTGCAGACTATTGGCAAGACTTTTCTTTTGTTTTGGCGATTGTGAAGATTCATATCAGCAAAGGAGGCATTTCGGGGTAAAGTCATAGCGAAGTATTTTTCTTTCCGATTGGCATATAGAAAAAATATATCGGCATAAGTTGGGGCGTTGTTGTAATGTCACAGCGAGTTCAATTTTTCTTACCGATTAGCATGTAAGAAGGGTCTTTTTGGCCAAACTGATTGGTATCATTGAGAAGTCATGGCGAATACATTGTGTTTCTCCGACTGGCACATGAGGAAGTATGTTGGTAAGACTAAATTATGTTGGGCTAATGTCTTGACGAAGGTGTCGGGTCTTGACGATAAGGTGTAGTGGATTCAAAAGGCTATCGGGTAAAGCTATGGAGTCTTGCCGATTTAAAATATATGCCGATATGCATCGCCATGAGAAGAACTCTTCAACATAAGTTTCACCGAAGTTTGAATGTTGTACTGACTAAATATTTCAGGGTGAGTTTTTCCAAATGAAGTAATCTAGAGGAATGGATTCGGCCAGACATTTGGTGTCGGTATGAGTCTTCCCGAAGGTTTATTTTCTTGCCAAAGGTGTTGTTTCATTAGTAGGGTTTATTTCTTCGGTGAGAAAACTTGGTGGTCACACTAAAATGAAATTTCATCGGTGAAAGGGTGATTTTGTCTTAGCGATTGGAAAATGATTTGAAGAATGTATATCGGTATAACACAGTGAAGTCAATGTAACATCTCCCCGACTCAGAATTGTTATAGCGACATGAAAAAATAGAAGCGATAGTCATCTTTTTGATTCCAAGTGTCGGTATGATTGTATAATTTCTTGGCGAAAGGATAAATAAATGTTGCAAAAGGACTTCGCCCCCGATTTGAAAATCTCTCACTGAAAGGACATTTGATACGACAGTGCCAGTTTCAAATGGGTTTTCATTTGTGCTTCATTAATGGCGCGACGGGATATAACAGTAAAGTTTTAATCAATTCTTTAGTTCTGAATTGATTGTGGGTGAATTGGCATGCTGAACAGAGAACCAAGATTTTTCTCAGCCTGAGGAGCTTGAGTAGAATACTGTAAGTAAGTTCATCTTAAGTCTTCTACATTTTTCTATAATTTTGGAAGAATGAAGTCTTCTGGTTTTGGAAAGGGTAAGGGTAGAAAGCCTAGTGAGAGTAGTCAGTCGAAGGGAAAGAAACAAAAGACTGATACAGAGCATGAAGGCATTGAACAAAGGTTGAACTAGGACCTTATTGATCAGTTACTTGGCTTGGGGCCTAAAGCTAGAAGGTCCACACAACTTAGGGCAGAAGTTGATAAGCTAGATGATAAATGTAAGTTCATAGGTGATGTTTGGACTACTGTAAGAGGGTATGAGCTATTCAATTTCCATTAACACATAAGAAATCACTTTGAACCAGTCTGTAACCCATGGAAGTTGAATGTAGGGAAATTGGTATGCCCTAATGTGTTCGTAAATAAAAAACTAGTAAAATTGCTTGCAGATCATTATGACCCAAAACATAAAGTTGTATGTGACCCTTCTAGAAGACCATAGATATATGTGTCAAAAGAAGCAATAGGCGAGGTTTTCAAATTCGAAGGGTTTTGTAATGAGGAAATCAGTTGTGAGGAGTTGCAGAAGGAATTTTCAAGAATGAATACAATTTATAAGGGTTGGAGGTTGCCAATTCACAGGACTAAGTAGGGTAACAAGCCAGAACCTCTAGAAGATAGTGAGAGGCCTCCTTATCATGTAGATTTTATTTGAACCCTATATGAAGTACACATATTTTTCAGTGTGTCAAGTGCTGGGAATGGATGCCCCAGAACTCATGTCAATTGTGCCAATGATTATCACAGTAGATATCCAGTATCACAACTCCATGCCATTTGACTATGTTCATATATTTCTAAGGAGCTTGATTCAGGGTTGATGGCTATCAAGGGTGGAGCTTCTATTTTTCATCTCAGACACTATTTATTGTTGATGCACTTGGTGCTGTATTTTAGACAGGCGTTGGGAGTTTGGCCTCCAGAAATGAGAGTTTCTCAAATTGGTAAAGAAGGTGAGATAATACCTGTTTAGTTGTGGACTACTATTGTGGACAGTAGGTTTGCTAGTTCTAGTTTCATTCATTTTCAGGAGCATTTTGTAAAGACATTGTATAAATTGTATCAATATCCTTATAATTATTCATTGACTGATGAGATCAAAAGATTCCTTCGGCTGAAAGACTTCAATGGGCCAATTGATCATAACTAGGGAGACTGGTATTGCTTGGAGGGAGCAACTATGATTAGGGTATATGGATTTGAAGATGCCCCTTTTGTTTTGCCAAGGACAGTTCCAAATAGAGTTGCATATTTGGAAATTGTCAGACAAATGGATTACTGCAGTGTGATGCATTTCAGTTCTTTTGGGAAGCAGTCCTTTATGCCTAGTACATTATGTTTTGGTGACTTCACTATGTTGTTTAAGGAAGGATATAATTCAATCCTTGATAGATTATTTCATTATAATATGAAGAGAGGACCACCCAGGAAGAGTTTTGACCAAGAGGGATATATAAATTCTGCCAAGATGAAGATAAACTCTGGAGGGTATCAGCATGTACCCTATCGTTTTGATGATATGATTAGGAATCTGGATGAATATGAAGCAGAAATGGTAGTTGAAATATATAACCAAGGGCTGTAGGATATTGAACTATTGTCTTCTGGAGATGAGGAAACACTAAGAGCTAATGTGCCACAAGGTAAACCAAAAAAGGTATCCAGGATGAGGACTCAGGTATATGTCTGCCCAGTTAGAGAACATAGTATTGAAAGTGGTGATGTTGATGCAAGGCACATGGAATAAAAATCATTTTTCTTTGATGATGAGTTTATAAATTCTCAAAAATTCAAGACATTTTTGTACAAGCAGAAGGGGAAGGAAATAAGAGACAATGTTGAAGATGTTACTTCAGGAAATGAGTAACAATTGCTAGCCCAATTGAGAAAATGTGTGGATGATGAAATGACAAATATGACTCTAGAAAAGGGGAGAAAAATGTTGGAGAGCGCTGGTGTCATGATTTTTCCTAGCCTTGATTTGAAATCTGCATTGGTCTTTGATAGTTTCTTGAAGGACAGTCATTCTACACACAAGCTTGACAAGGAAAAGGTGACATAAGTATATGCATGCTCCAAGTATAATACTGATGAGGGATCATTGATGATATGGGCTTTATACCCACCCCACAGGAAATTAGTGGTAATTGATATAGAGAAGGCATTTGGACGTGTCATGACTCTAAAAGTTGGAGAGGCTGATCCTGTAGCTACTACTCATTTGTGGCCAAATAGAGCCTAATTATTCTCTATCTTTTGTTTTGTAGTTTAATATTTTCTATTTCTGAAAGGATGCATCCTTTCGTATTCTCAATGTATAAATATCCATTTTGAAAACAATATGTGGGTGATAGGTAGAATAGGATAGAGAATAGAGAAGAGACTGTAGAATACAATTTTTTTGGCAAAGATGAGACTGGTGGTATATGTAAAATCATGGAGATATCAATGAAAATCTAATACTATGGTGCAATTGTTTTATGGTATCAGTTGTTTATGGTATTCATTGAAAAATATTATTGAAGTTGTCTCCATAATGGTGTTTTCTGGTTATTTGAATTGGTGTAACAAGTTTATACCTAGTTCGTCAATGCACATTTGTTGCATCTGTATGGTCAATTAATAGTTTCTTTCCAGTAAAGATTAAATTCTTTGAATTGATCATAGTAATTAGGGAATGTCAATTGGATTACTAAGAAGAACTCAATAATCACAATCCTGCATGTTTATACAAGCTATAAACCAAATAAAATGTTAAATAACTTGAATATCTGCTAGAACAATGTACTTGTTTCTGATTTATCTTGACTCTGTAAATCCTATAAGGCACCAGTCTTTTCGTTTACATTCTTTAGTTTCACTCACATTTTCTACATTTGTTAACTGAGCATATTAGGGTTTAGTTTTGAATACTGGTGTACAATATATACCAAATTTGTTTTAGTTTGTTCATTTTCATATGCCAACGTGGAAAAATCATTGAATGAAAGATAATTATAAGCCAAGCCTGCATAATTCAGATAGGTATACCTGCCTAGGTCTAGAAGCACCTGAAGAGTAGAAGGTCCAAAGTCTTTTTGACCTTGTCTGTTACCCTAAAATGTTGTGAAAGATTGGCAAACTTTCGTGGTTCAAACCTGCATTTTCGAGAGCTAACACTCTACATGGTATGGTATTTTGCAATCCCATGAATTTTGAGAGAGCCTCATTATTTTTGAACATGTCTAAAATTGGTGGTCCTCGTTGGTTGTAATCGATGAGTTGGGGATAGACTAAGTTTAGCTCATGGGTTTGGTTGGTTGACTCAAAAGATAGGGTACTAATCATGAGAATGGAGGAATCCTCGAATAGCATAGGTAGATCAGTGAGGGGTTCCTTAAAATGGTAAATAATCAATACTAGAACCAGGGGGAAGCTTTGACCATTTTAACTAGGGCACCTTTTCCAAGTATGGTTATCATTAGAGGGGTACATTTGAGGCCAAAACTTCTTATACACTTCTCAAGAATGATAGTTACTAGAAGACCATTATCATTCTACCCAAGTTTCATGTTTCAGTTATAGCCTATGACAAGCATCATCTATAGTCCTTTGTTGTTATCATCCATGGGAAGATCAAGCACGGAGCTTTCATCTTGGTACAATAGACTTGATATTTCCTTTTTTTCTACCACTTCCTAGCTTAGGTCCCCCTAGCATCTGAATCTAGAGGGGTCTACTTTAAAGGTTTGAGATGATGTGTCAATTGGTTGGGGTTGTCTAGGAGACCGAGGAGATTGAGGTAACTCTTCTATTACAAAGGCACTTTTCTTCATTTTGTAATCCCCACACCCATTTCCTTGGATAATGAATTTGATACTACATATGTTAGGAATGGCGAGTGTCTTTGTCTTAGAAGTGGAGGCTAATGTAGATGGGTCTACATATGGAGTTGTAGGTCCTTCATCATTCTTTGGGACTTGAGGGATCTTGTATTACTTTTCTTCTAGATTCTTGCTATAATAAAATGGCTTAGGATCACCATAGACCGTGACCTCTTGATTTTGATAGGGAAACTTGACACATTGGTGGAAGGTAGATGTGACATCCTACATTCCATGGATCCATGGGTGCCCTAGGAGGATAGTATAAGGTAAATCAAGATCAAGTACCTGGCATGTAGTTTCCATGATGGCTAGCCCTACTTGAATAGGGAGTTGAATAGTGCCTTGCAACACTCTTTCCTGATCATCATATGACCTGATTGTGATACCTTTACCTTTTTTAATAACATCCTCAAAGAATCCTAGATTCTTTATTAGCTTGAGAGAATAGATATTTAGACCTGCAGCCCCATCCACTAGGACCCTTTTGACTTTATTTTTATGGACTAGTTCTTCATGATGGAGTACACGATTATGAGATGGTTACGTTGGGAGGTCTTGATTAGAAAATTTTAGGATATGTGGTGTCATGATGTGTATGACCATAGCTTGGAACTGTTCTATACTGAGATCTGTGGGGACAGTAGATGAAGCCAATGCTTCCTCTAGGGATTTTCTATGTGCAGGTGAGATCTTCAGCAACTCCATTATGGAGATCTGAGTGGGAGTTCTTTCCAGTTAGTCCAAGTCATTATAACCATTAGGAATGAATTTTGGATTAGAGGCTGGTGCCTTGGATGGTTGGGATGATCCAAAAATGGTAACCTTGCCACCACATGTGGTGACTCCAGAATTGGCTTTGGCTCCATTGACGTTAACAACAGTGACCCATTCATCTAAGGATGCAACAACATGATCATGAGTAAACATGGTTTACATTTCCATACTTTTCTTTCCACTGTTGTTCCATTCATTATGGTTTGGCATCAAATTCATGTATATATTTAAGTCCTCATTTCTTGCAGGTTGTTCAATGTTTATAGTTCTATCATTGATAAAGTCTTGGGTTAAATTTTTCAGTCTCATGCAACTGGCCATTATGTGTCCCTTGTTTTTATAAAAAACACAAAGGTGGTTTTCATTATACCATGGCGGTTTCACTTGGGGTTCTTGAAAATTCTCATAAGTGGGGATTTTAATGAGATTCTCTTGTACCATTTTTTTCATGATAGACTCAATTGATTCCCCAAGGGGTGTGTATTTGTGTTTGGGGGGATATTTGTTCTATGGGGGTGGTCCCCCTTGATTATTTAGATTATTTTCCTCTTGATTGTTGGGTGGTTGTGATACCACGTTGGCTTGTGTGTTGTTTCGGTTGTTGTTTTGCGGTTGTTGATATGTTTGTGTGTTTTTCCTTGGGGAATTGATAACAACTTTGGCATCAATGACACCATTATTAGTGAAAATTTTTTCCTTTACCCATGTGCGAGGTTTTTCATTATAATTGGTTGATGGGTGGTTATCTTGATAAGGAGGTGTTCCCCCTTGTGTGATAAGGGCTCTTTTGATGTTGAGCACCTTGGGGATCAAGTAGTCATATGTGGTGATGCATTGTATTTTTAGATGGAAGGATAAGGTTCCTTCAATATTAGCGATGATAGTGAAGATTTGTTGTTCTTCTAGCATGGTCTACTTGCTCCTGTTGTCCTTGGATCACCATCATTGTAAGAAGGATGTGAATGTTTCCCCCTTAGCTTGTTTGAGAGTAGATAGTTCATCTAGACTCAAATCCTATTTGGGAATGGGACCATTGCAATGCTTCTATCAAATGGATAAGGGCATAAAATTCTTTTCATTTTCATTGTTTTTCTAGATTGGAGGTCTAGCACTTGTGAGAAAAATTTGATTTGTGTAGACACATCATTTTGTGGATCGAGAGGTGGGGTGAACATGTTCTGGGGAGGTTTGATCATTTGAGTGATGGGTGGAGTGTTTCGAGTGTTTGTGGGAGGTTGCTGCAAGCTTTGTTGTGTGACCAATGATTGTTGGTATGCTTGTAATTGTTGTTGTTCCCATAACACTTGTTGTTGGTTTTGCTACTTTTGTGCCAACAAGGCTTGTTGTTGTTGTGCCAACAATGCTTGTTTCTAGGCTAATAGTTGAGCTACTTCTTGCTAGGCTTGTTGTTGAGTCACTTGTTGTTGTGCTTGGTATTGTGATTGTACTTGAGCTTGTTGTGCTTGATATTGAGCTTGTGCCTGAGCTAAAGCTTTTTGGGTGGCTTGTGCTCTTATGCTACTTGTGTAGCTTGGGCAACTTGGGAAGCTTGTTGTTGCAATAAAGCTTGAGTTTTAACTTTAGCAACTTGTGTCTGTGCTTGTTGAGCAACTTGTTGTGCAGCTTGTGTAGCTTGTTGATTTTTAAATTGTTGAAGTTCCTTTTGATAGGCTTGTTGGGCAACTTGCATTGTGATGCTGTATTGATTTTTCATGTTTGGTTTTGGAGGTGGAGATGGAGGATTTAGAATGGTGTGAGATGTTGTGATGATAGATTTTTGAGGTAGTTTTTGAGGTTCCATTGGATTGATGATAGGGGGTTATGTGGTAGATAGTGTGTTGGATATGCCAAGCCCTTGGGAGACCACATTTATAGATGGTGCATTGATTGATTGCATCATTTGGATTGGTGCCACCTAGTGTTGCGATGTCAGTGGCATGATTGGAGGATTTGGCATGTTGATTTGATTTATGATTGGAGGATTTATTTTATTGGATTCATTAAGGATTGGTGAAGGGGGTTTCCCTAAACGAATAATTGGTGTGGATGTCAATGGTAAAGGGGGAAATTGTGGGAAGATGGCTGGTGTGTTTCCTTGAGAAAGTGATGAGGAGGGATCAAAGATTCCTCCTTGTCTGAATAGTCCCCCTTGTCCTTGTGAAGTCATGGGGAGAGAGACTTGTGTGTTAAGGGAATATGTTGGTGTTGCGGAGAAGATGGATGGATTGTTGGTGTCATGAAAGACAAGTAGAAGGTATGGTTGTTTCGGATCTTAAGGGAAAGATTGACCCAAGATGGTGTTTGTATCCACGTCTTGGTTGTTTAAAAGTGGATTTGTTTGAACAGCATGAAGCAATGAACTCCCATTTGTAACTATGGGTTGAGTTGGAGCAAGAGATGATGTGGTTTGTGGGATGGGTTGGATGATGTTTTGGAAGGAAGTTGTGAATAATACTGGTGGCATAATCACAAGAGGTTTCTCCACAATAGTGCTTACATAATAATAAGAAGGGATTTTATCCCCTTCCTTTTCCAATTATAGCATCTATTGTGAAGGATTAAGTCTCATCATGGCATTGACAATTTTGTGATTTTTAGGATTTTGGACCATTTCTATGATTTTGTCTTGAGTCATTCCTAGGAAATTGTCGATGATGTCCTCCACTTGGAAACATTCCTCTTGAAGATCTTGTGGAAGTTGAGGAAGGTTGAGTGGGGGATTGCTAGATTCAATGGGGTTGATTTCAAGTGTAGTTTGACTCAAGTCACTTGAACTGGATGTTTCCTTGTCTATTTCCATGTTCTTCGTGTTTTGAGATCTAGATTGGACCATAAAATAAAAATCAATTTTCAAGAATATGGGAGGTGAACCTATAGCTCCTTAGATTGATATAAAATTTAGGTACAGAAAAGAAAGTCTAAGATGTTAAGGATCAAAGAGGGGTGATGAGATAATGAAAGATGGATGACGTGAATAATGAACTCTTAAGAAACCTTGGAGGAGATACTAGACTTTAGGACATTTTGATTTTTTTGATTTTGGATTTGATTTTGATTTGATCTCGACTTTTGGTTTGGATTTGATAATAAACTCATAAAATCCAAGTGGTTAGATGTTGTCTTGGAATAAACTTTTCCATAAGATGATAATTTAACTTAGTGTATGATGAAGGATTCATCTACACACACCTAGTCAAACAAGATGATTTTGATTTGATTTAAAGGATTTTCCAAAAGTCTAGCAAGAAGCATTTTTCCAAGATATCTAAGAGTTTTTTGTGAGATGGTTTTGATTGATGTTTGAGGATGAATGAGAGTCTTGATTTTGATCCTAAATGAACCTAAGAGGGACCTTTTTTACAAGACCAAGATAGTGAAGAACATGCTTTTCCCTAAGAGTGGTTCAAACCAAAAAGACCAATGTTTTGCTTGGAAGACCATAAGACAAAAGATAACAAGCACATGTGTGGGGTTCAATTGATTTCATCTTGATTAATGAATTGCTTTCACCATATCAACACTTCTTGCTTAGATTTTAACTGAATTCCTATGTCTCAATTCCTTTTCATTCCACAAGGTCCATTATGTGAAAATCAGGGATTCAAGGTCATAGTTTCCTAAGTTGACTTTGGAGAGCACAAATTGAGATATGGGCCCAAATGTTTAGAAGCATCTAAGCATAAAATCCCTAGGGACAAGCAGTAACATGTGGACTCTTCAAGGATATTTTCTCTTTCCAAAGGGTTTGAAATTTTTATGACCTTGTTAAATGTTTGTTTCAAAGTTTTTTAGATTTCAAGCAAAGTATTTAACTGACTCATAAATTTTACAACACTAGGATGGAAAAGAAAATATTTGTTGAATTCCCACTTGGATAAATCTAGTTGTTCTTATTCAGAGCAGATGATTAGAAGCTTGACCACACTAGCTCCCCTCCATGAAACTTACTTCTATGGGTCAGCCAAGCTTTAGTTCTCATGAATCTCCCATGACAAACTTTTCATCTCTACAAAGAACCACAAATATGTGGGATGGCTCTAGAGGTCCAACCTCTTGATGCCAACAAATATATTTTGGATTCTAAACAAAGGTTCATAGTAAGGGAATCCAGTTTAGGGGGTGCAATGATAAAATCCCTGTGAGATATCTCCCAACCCTTAGAACAAGGGCTTTATGCATCATAAAGACATTGGGGGATAGTTATCATGCACCGCTTCCCACTGTTTATGATTTTCATCGCAACCACAACTTTATATAGTAGATTGGAAGAGCTTGGTTTATGCTCGTTACTGCTTGGGTTGATCCCTTTGGGTGAGTACTTTTCCCACCAAGGAAGGCCCTTTAAAGGTGAACAATAGTGAGTAAGTACATCGTAGTTTTATCAATCCTTGTTTGCGTGAACAAAGAAATAACACACGTGATGCCCTATCTCACACTAGCACGCTTTGTTCAATTTAAAAAACCAAAATTTGAAGTGTGGAGGCAATCTTTTGGAGAACCCAATATCACTAAAATGCTTTTGATTCTCAAGATCACCGTGAAGCACAAGAGAAGTGCATACGTATTTGAATGGTATTAGTTTATAAAGAATATTACAGAAACAAAGTAAGAAAAAGTTCATTTTAAATCCTCAAAGGAAATAATGAGTTCTTTTTAAAGCACCAAACTTGAGTGTGAAGTTAATTGTTCAATTTTAGTCCCAAATTGAAATTATAGTAGGTGTTTAAGGTTCAATTTTAGCCAACTTGACAAATCTTGTGTTGTAGGTTAATTTTATGCCAAAGATAATTCTAGTTGGTCCTAAAGCATGAAAGGAAAATATATGATAGGTTATTTTCCCATGAGTTTTTAAAAACACTATTACAATGAGTATCAAATGCTTTCTCTTTCACTTCCATGCTCCATGATCCTTTAAAACCAACAATCCAAACTCCAAATGTTAGATGAAATCAAGAAACAAGAAGATATGGGGGTTAGATAAATGATTAAGCATATAAACCCTAAAACTTAGACCAACTTTCATTGTGATTTGACATTAGGTGAAAGTTTGAAAATTTTAACTCTATCAAAGTTAAGAAACACCTACACCATTGCATAGCTTATGAAATTCTACCCCCTTTATAAAATAGCTTTGAAAAAGACCTTTGTATGACCAATGTATGACAATTTTAAGAATGACTATAAAAGCAAAAAAAACAATAGCGTCACCATTTGAACATAGAGGAAACGTCGCTACTATATAGCGATGCTAGAATGATTGCATCATTTTTTGAGGCTTTCAGCTCCCTCTGCTAAATTTAGCATCATCTTTGCATATTTAGAGACTATTTTTTCATCCCTATTTCCTCCAGTGTTGTTGTTTGTCTTGAGAAAGCAATAAAAGAGAAAAAATAGTGGAATTGACCAAAAACAGTGTTAATTTTGAGATTCCTACCCTCCTTCTAGCGCCAACTGTAGAATTTTTTTCCTAAACCTACTCAAACATGGACAAACAAGAAAACATTAGTCCTCAAACAAGTATAAACAAGCATTCCCCATGAAATTCATTCAAACATAAGAACATGAAATCAAAATGATGTAATCAAATAAACCACAAATGAAAATATATTTTGATGCTCAAACCATCATCCCATGGGGGAATTGGTGCTTCTTTTATGTGGAAAGAAGCCCCTTCCAAATTCCTTGAAAAGCTTGATGATGATTGTGTGCTGCTTGATTCAAAATGCCAATAATCTAGCTATGGATGATGAAATTCTATGATAACTTGGATGAAGAATATAGATAATGGACTTGCATAAACTTGTGGATTCAAAATGTCTAAGATTTTGGATGATATTATGGATAATAACCTTGCATGAAATTGTCTCCCTCAAATCTATAGAGAAGGCCTCTATTTATAAGGAAGATGGATTGAAGATTGAAGAATAGGATGAATGTGGGATTAAAGATGGACCAATGGCATTGTGCCACTTTTCAACATGCTAATGAAGGAGAGTGGAGCATATTTTGAACAATGTGCATGTTAAATGCATGTAGGTAGAATTTGAATTTGAAGAAATGACTTGTGCAAGAGGGGATGTAAGAGGAATTAATGCCAAGTTTGCTCAAGGAGAGGACATGTAGGAGATTTTAATGCCAAGTTGGACCTAACAAAAGTCCTTTGGGAGGGAGAATTCAAATAAGTGGAATATTCCAAGAATATGACATATCTAAATGAAAAAAGGATAATTTGTAAATCAAATAAATCTATTTATATGTGCAATTTGCAAAATCTAGAGGAATGGAGGATTAGTATTAGGAGTTAATTAATTTAGGATTAACTAACTTAGATGAAATTAGTTTGATTGATGACATTTGATCTAGATGTTTGGGTTTATTTAAATCAAATGAGAGGATATTAGAACATTAGTAATTTAATTAAATAAAATGATTTATTTAATTAAATGAAGAACATTAGGATTTAATTAAATAAAATTGATTTATTTAATTAAATAAAGAACATTAGGATTTAATTATATAAATTTGATTTATTTAATTAAAGGAAGAATATGATAAAATAATATGATAAAGTGTATTATCTGATTTTAGGAGGAATTAAATTAATTAATAAAATATTATTCAATTAATTGGTTAGTGTGGAAGTGATTAAAGAAGAATCAGTGTTAGTTAATCAGGATAATTTACGTGTCTACAATGTGTAGCAAAGTATTTCATCTTCTATTTTAGGATAATACTTGTGAGATCAGAAAAGGGTTTGGAATTGTGGTAGCTACAGAAAGAAGAACATATGGAAACATTTATCAGCTTAATGGTGTTGGTGGTTAGTGTTTTTTGTCTCAAGTTAATGAAACTTGGCTATGGCACCAGAGGATGGGATACATAAAATTTGACAACCTAATCAGGATTAGTTCAAGAGAAGTTGTCAGGGATCTGCCAAAAATCACAAAGGTTATCAATACTATTTGCAAAAATTGTCAGTTGGGAAAAAAACATATTCCAACTTCAAAGGAAAATAACAATCAACTACCAAAATGTTGGAATTGATTCATTTATACCTTTGTGTTCCTACAACAACAAGAAGTCTTAATGGTGACAGGTATTTTATGCTTTTTATTGATGATTATTCTAGAATGACATGGGTTACTTTTCATAGGGATAAATCTCAAGCTTTAGATAGATTCAAGGTGTTCAAGGCTATGGTAGAGAATGAAGTGAATCTGAAAAAAAATGTTTAAGGTCTGACAGAGGTGGATAATTCACCTCTAATGAGTTAAATACGTTTTGTAAAGAGCATGATACAAAGAGGCATCTTTTTGCTCCTAGAACTCCTCAGCAGAATGGAGTTGCTGAGAGGAAGAATCATACTGTTCAAGAAGCCATGAGGACTATGGTGAAAGAGGTAAATGTACCTAAGGTATACTAGAGAGATGAAAATCACACTGCTATTTGTATTCTTAATAGAGTTCATATCAAAGGTAACATCACAAAGACTCCTTATGAATTGTGGTATGGAAAAATTCCTATTGATAAGTATTTCAAGGTGTTTGGAAGAAAATGCTATATTAAAAGAGATTATGAGAACCTAGGAAAGTTCAATGCAAGATGTGATGAAGGTATTTTCCTTGGATATTCAACCAAAATCAAAGCTTATAGATGCTACAATAAAATATTGAGAAATATTGTTGAAAGTGCAAATGTAAAGTTGATAAAAATATGCACAACCTAGTTGAAATAAGTGAATATGAATTAGATGAAACTATTTGTAGAAAATAACAAGAGAAGAATATGGAAGAAGAAGAAGAAAATATTGAAGAAGAAGAAGCTCTGGAACCTACTCCTAAGACTCCAAAATATGTACATAAAAATCATCTAGAAGAACAAATAATTGGAGACAAAGAAAAAGTGTAATGACAAGAAGAAAAGTGGTGGTAACTGAGGTAAATTTGTGTCTACTTTCCAAGATAGAACTTAAAACAGTATGTGAAGCATGCAAAGATGAAAATTGGGTTAGAGAAATGAAAGAGGAATTACAATAGATAGAGAAAAATTATACATGGGAATTGGTTCCTAGACTGGTAAACAAGAATATAATTTGTACAAAATGGGTATTTAGGAATAAGTTGAATGAGAATGGTGAAGTAGTAAGAAATAAATCAAGGCTTGTGTGCAAAGGTTATTCATAGGTTGAAGGAATACACTTTTAGGAAATTTTCTCTAGTGGAAAGAATGGAGGCTATTTAGATTTTTTTGGCATTTTTTGCTCACAAAGATTTCAAAGTATACCAGATGGATGTAAACTATGCATTCCTAAATGGAGAATTGGAAGAAGAGGTCTACATGGAACAACTAGAGCGATTTTAGTTATCAGATCAACCAAACATGGTCTATAAGTTGAAAAAGGAACTATATGGACTTGAATAGGCTCCTAGAACATGGTATGCAAGGTTGGATAGGTATTTGACTCAGCAAAGGTTCAACAAAGGCTCCGTAGATAGTAATCTCTATTTCAAGATTGAAGGAATTTTTTTTTTGACAGTATTAGTGTATGTTGATGATATTATATTTGGAGTAAATGAGGGTATGTGCAAAAAATTTGTAGAGGAGATACAAAAAGAGTTTGAAATGTTTATGATTGGTGAGTTGAATTTCTTCCATGGACTTCAAGTGAATCAAACTGATAAGGTAATATTCATTTCACAATCAAAGTATGTTAATGAATTACTAAAGAAGTTTGGAATGGATGACTCCAAACTAGTTTGTACCCCTATGGTGACTAGATGCAAACTAAGGATGATGAATCTCCTAAAGTTGATTAGAGAAAGTATAGATCTATGATTGGTGAACTTCTATATCTTATTGCTACTAGACCAGATACCATGCATGCAATATGTTCATTTTCCAGATTTCAAGAAGAACCCAAAGAAACACATGTTACAACTATGAAAAGGATATTCTGATATCTAAAAGCGACTCTGGATTATGGTTTGTGGTATCCTAAGGATACAAAGTTTACTTTAAGTGCTTACACTGATGCACATTGGGTTGGTTGTGTAGATGACCAAAAAAGTACAAGTGGTGGTGCATTCTTTCTTGGATGCAGGTTGGTTTCATGGCTAAGAAAGAAACATGATTCAGTCTCTTTATCCACTACAAAGGTTGAGTACATAGAAACAACATCTTTTTGCACACATGTACTATGGATGAAGCAAACATTGAAGGATATAGGAGTGATGTGTGATGAGCCTATCTCTATCTTATGTGATAATACAAGTGCAATAAATATTTCAAAGAATCCGGTAATGCATTCAAGGAAAAATCATATATCTATCAAATATCATTTCTTAAGAGAGAAGGTATTGGAGAATGAAGTAAAGCTTGAATATGTTCCTACAAAAGCTCTTCCTAAGGATACTTTTGAGTATCTCAAGGAGAAGTTGGGGGTTACTACCCCTCCTTTGAACTAGGTGCACATAGAGGTTTCATTAGTCTAGTGGATCTACAGATTCATCATTTTTCTGGACTGATGATTGGGGTCTACTCCTCAAGGGGAGTAGGAAGTATTATTTTTGTAGTATGAGATGTGTGTTTTCATGGGTGCACTCCTAAGGGGGAGTGATCAGAATAATATATGGTTGAAGAATTATGTAAAAACTTTTTGTTCTTTTCCATTGATATCAAAGGGGGAGAGAGAGTCATGTGAAAAAGAATAGTGAAAGAAAAAGGATATTGTTGTCTTTGATATTTTTTCACATTTTGTGTTGCCATCAATGAAAAATAGGGAGATTGTTGCAAGTATGAATGAGTATGGTGGTGTTGTCATTAATGTTGTCATTGATGTCAACACAATATAGGTTGTTGCAAAGAAAGGAAACGAGTGATTGCAGGTTGTGCATGTATAGTTGAGATATTTTTGAGATGTTGTGAGTACATGGAGCTATCTTTATGGCATTGTAGGTGTGTTGATATGATGAATTACCAAGTTCTTTTGAGAAAATTAATAAATAGCGAAGAAATAATTGTGTGTGTTCAGAATGTGCTCTGATATGTGGTCTACATTTCTTCTGTGTTGATCCTATAATTGTGCATATTTGAAGTGTTGTTTAAGGACATCCTTGGGTGATATAAGTTGGATTATAGCTTCTGGTTTGATGTAGAGTGAAGGTTGAGCATTGATTTGTGAACTAGTCTGGTAGAGTTGTTTGCCAATGGACTAGGAGAAATGTATCTACTCCACAATCCTTTGCTGGTTTGTTTCAGGTCTTGTGGATCTGGAAGAAGGCTTGTAATGGTGTTATCTATGTTCTATCAAAAGTGTTCATTGTTTGGTGCTCTAGAAGACTAGTTTTAGAGTTATTATATGTGTCTGTATAGTATGGATGGACTGATGGAAAGTGTTTTGTGCATGAAGGTTGTTGCAATAGTTGTGGATGAACATGAAGGTATCTAAGATGTGTTCCAGTGTAAGGTGGAGCATGTTATGTGGTCCACATGTTATCCTCTTGTTACATAAGCGTGTACTTCAAAGTTCATTGGTGTTTTCATTAGGTTTGGCCAACCTGGTGTTTACACTTCATGCAAAGGATAAGTATCAATTAAGGAAGTGTGTGATTGATCCAAGATGTTGTTTTGGGTCCTGGTTAAGTGTTGGTTTTGTCTACTCTTATTCTTGTCCACTACGAGAATGTTAAGTTTCTGACCTAATTTGAATTTATAAAATGAAGAGTGTGTAGCTGACCTTGGAGAAAGTTTCTAAGGTTGAAGATGGTATAGATATAAGACAAGATGTTAAGGATTGTGTGCCACAAGTGTGAGATGCAAGGTAGATGTGAGAGATTATGTGAAATTGAACTGAGGCAGTGAGGACTTCAATGTGTTAGACTCCTGAAAGTAGTGAGCTAATTGTGTTTACAATTCTCTAATCAAGGCTATAGATGTGTGCAAGTTTTTGTGGTGGATCTTCTGTTGTATTGAGATAATGTTCTCTATGTAACATTATTCTTTCTATCTTTCTTTATCTATAGGTAGTGAGCCTCCCATTTGGATAGTGAGTCTTATCTAGACAGTCAGTCCTATCTTGGGTAGTGAGCCTCTTTGTAGATGGTTTTGTAATTACTCTTATATTGTGAGTTAATCCTCACCGTGGTTTTTCCCTTATTGGGTTTTCCGTGTAAATCTAGTGTTTCTTGTGTTTTCTTTATGTTATCTTCTCTTCGTGGTCATATTTAATAAAAATTTAAAGTGGATGTGGAATTGTTTAAGATCTATGGTAAATGTGATTAGATACAATTGATTCACCCCCCCTCTTAGTTGTCTTATTCATTTCATCAATTGTTTTACCTTTTCTCTACTTTATTTCTTTTCATTCTACAATTTTTGGAGCATGTGAAAGAGGTGTTACTGCTCGTGGAAAGAATATCCTCACTAACTAAAGTTCCTTTTGGAAGGCAAGAAGTATCTTCCTCAACAAATGAGAAATAACTTTTGTCTCATATGGATATTTCCCTCAGGTTTTGGAAATATAACTATATTTTAGAATGAATTGTAATGGTCAAATGTAAATGTGACAAGTGTTAGTTGGCTTGAAACTTTTTTTGCTTCCATATTTTTATAATAGGGAATGCAGGGTCATTAATGAGATTGTTGTTGAATGAATTTTGAGAAATAGATTGCAATAGAGAATGCAGTTGCACTTTATTCTGAGTTTTGTCTAGGTTTTAGAGTTTGAGTCTTTGATTTTAGTATTGTATACCAATACTGTTACATATGAATGCAAATGGCATATTTCTTCGCCTTTGTTCTCCAATTCTATACCTTATGTGAATTATGAATAAAATGGATCAAAGATCTTTCTATTCATCTTCATTGTATTCCCATTGAATGTTCATTCATTGTTGATGCTCTTGTTCAAAGAACAAGTTAATTTTATTTAACATAAGTGAAGATTTATATGAGTGTATGCATGGATAACTAAGTAATATTGGTTTGTAATTTCAAGTTGGATAATTTAATGCATTATTCAATAGCTCTGTTGTGATAGCTAAAATGATGATGTATAACTTTAATTGAATAATTTAGTACTCCATTCCCTATGATAAGGCACTAGTCCATGAGTTGTGGTGATGTTGCAATTCTCTAGTCGTTCACAACAATAACATACAAATTCTTCTAAATCTTTACTTTCAAGTGGAATGTATGCCTTGAGTTGAGTTTCAATCATATTCTCATGTTATAGACTGGTAAATGTTATAAGATCCACCAAGTCTTATATATTTTCATCTATTTTACAACAAATTTGGAGAATGCATTTGTTATTATAATTTATTCATAAGAGAAATGACACAAGAGATCTTGAGAGAATTATGTGGGATCACCCTGCTAAGTTTTGTAGAGACCAAAGTGTAGAGGGAAAGTATTAAAGACTTTCACATGTCAAGTTGGCCAATCCATCCTGACTATTGACCATTGAATCTAGAAAATTCATAGATAATTGTTGAGATCATCTTGGTTTATTAAAACACCAACAAGGGGGAGAAAAGAAAGGAAATCATGAGGAAGTGTGTTTAGAGTTTTTGTGTTGTCTTTGATGGCTTTTCACATCTTGTGTTTCCATCAATGAAAAAGGGGGATATTGTAAGTATGAAGGTGTTGTCATTGATTTCAACAAGCTAGTGTTTTCATTGATTTCAACTATGGGTTGAGGAAGTTTGTTGCATGATGAATATGTTGAGGATATTGAGAAAATTGTGAAAAGGAGAAAAATAGTTTGTTGTGGATTATGCATGTGTAGTCGAGATGTTGGGGAATTTTTGTGAGTACATGGATCTATCTTTATGTTGTAGTGTCTGAAGATGAGTTGGAATGAAGTAATCAATTGAGATGATGTCTCTGGTACTTTGTTTCCAAGTGCTTTTGAGAAAATTTGATAAACAAAGAAAATAGTGTTGTGCAAGTGTTAAGAATGTGCTCTGGAAATATGTGCTCCACATTTCTGTTGTGTTGATGCTATACCTGTGTGGATCCAATATGTTGGTCAAGATTGTTAGAGGTTTCTATATTCAAAATTTGTGTTTCTGGATTGGTGTACAAAGTGAGATAGTTTTACTAGTGTGTGAACCAGTTTTTCAATGATATTTTTTGTGTCCCAAGAGAAATGTATTTTCTCTATGTTTCTCCATAATTTGGCTTCAAGTTGTGTGGATTTTGGAAGTTTCTTATAATATGTGTATCTTTCAAAATGCAAGGTTTCACTTGATTTGGTACAATATAGTGTTGTGTCGGTGTGTGAATAAGGTTTATTAGATGTTCAAGATTGTAGTATCTCTATGTTGTGAGAACTTGGATGAATTCTTCATCAAATATTAGGTGGTTCATGGATTATTCTAGATTGTGTTCAAGTGATTTTTGTTGTTTGAAAGTTTCAGATTGATTTAAGGAAGTGTGTACTTAATGTTTTATGGTGTTTAGCATGGGTATTGGCTGACCTTGTGTTAGCACTACATGTGAAGTTTATAAAATTGTGTTGAGGTGTGTTAGGATTAATTTGGGTCCTAAATAATGTTTTTTATTAGTTTCCTTCATTCCTATCCACATCAGGAATTTTTAGGTGCCAACCTTATTTGAATTTGTAAGTGTAACGAATAGTTGTCGACCTTAGAGAGGGTTTTCAAGGTTGAGATTGATATAAATCAAAGTGGTGATGTTGTTAGATGCAAGAGAGAGAAAATATAGATGTGAGATTGATGTGAGTGAAGTGTGTGATGTGAATTTGAGAAAAGCAATGTGAATTTCAAGTGTTCAATTCCTAGAGGAAGTTAGTTGAAGGTGTTTGAAATATTTCATGCAAGGGTACAAAAGTGTTGGAGAATTTGTGGTGGATTCCTTTTTGCATTGAGAGGTTACTCTCTATGTAACATTTCTCTTCTATCTTCTTGTGTTATTTATGTGGAAGTGAGCCCTGGCTATGAGCCTTTTTGGATAGTGTGTCCTATTCTAGCAGTGAGCCCTTGTTCCAGTTTTGCAATTACTTATATTGTTCAAGTTTTTCCCTTGTACTTATTTTGTACCTATGTATGGTATTTTTATTTCAATTACTGTTATCTACATTTCATGTTTAATCACTTTAACAGAATAAGGACTTAATGAATACATGAGAATCTAATTACTATTGAGGTTTTTGATGTTTTAATTTTCTACAACTGATTTACCCCCCTCTTAGTTTTCTTGTTCATTCAATAGTTAAGGCTTGGTCATAGGGAACAAAAACATTGATGTGAAGAAATTTTTAATGATGCACACTTTGTCAGACAAACCTATAGCACTAGGAAAGAGGACTAGTCACTTTAATGACTCTGATGGCTTAAGTTGTAACTTAAGCAACCTACAATGGTCAATCACCAATAAAAAAAAAAAAAAAATTCTTATCAGTTCCATGATCGTAATAACTTGGAGTTTATTGTAAAACCCTATTTTTGTCTAAGAGAAAAGACAAATAAATTATGAGCACATTCTACCTTCTCTAATCATGCAGACCATAGCAATGAAATCCTTTTTAAAAACCTGTGAAAAATATGCATCCCTTTTTCACCTTTGAAATTTGGAAGTGACCTAGATGCAATTTCATGACATCTTTACAATAATCTAAGCATTTTTACAAAATTTTCAAAAAATTCTCTTCTCTCCATCATATATCTCCAATTCTTCTAGAATGTGATCCACTGATCTCCATGTGAAATCAATGACACCTTTTGACATCAATGAAAACAATATGCCAAAGCTAAATACCTATATGATAACTTCAAAGCAGAACTAATGCTTGAAACAAGAGAGGAGAAAGCCTATACTAGAAAACCTAAGTAGGAATCCTCTAAAGATGAAAGGAAATATCAAGATAGAAAGAAGGAGGATTCATTCCTCTTCAAAACAAGAAAGGGAACTTCAAAAATATTGCTATGAAAAAAATTGCTCCTATCAGATTCAATGGTAATTGATATGCTTGTAATAAGTTTTTTCATAAGGCAGTTGAGTGTATAAGCAAGATGAGTCAGAATTCATTTTTTCCTCCAAGGTAAGATGATATGGAATCTCAATCATTTCATGGTTAGTGTTATGATTGAAATAAAATTTTTCATAAGGCTAATAAATGCAGAAGTAGAATGATAAGGAATAGTAATGCTACAACTTCTCAATTCTTCTATGGCTATTGCTACACATGCAAAAAAATTGTCATAGGGTTGTTGATTGTAGATCCAAAGTGAGAAGAAGTAATCATGCTTTGTAAGCTAGTATCACCTACTACAATTGCAATAACCTAGGACACATTGCAAGGTTCTGCAAGGGAAATAAAAAAAGATCCTTTTCTCCTCAAAATAAGTCTGGCATTGGATAGTAAAAGAAAGAAATGAACAAAGTTTCACAAAAAAAGGAATAAATTTAAGTAAAGAGTGAATATGTATGTTAGATTGGAACAAATGAATCCTCTAGTAACTAAAGATAAAGTATTGGCTCAGGGGGAGTTGCAATTGCAAATCCTTTCAAACCCTTATAATGTATAAGATGTTGAAGTCTTCAACATATTGGTTTTTGGTAACATGAATATGTTTGCTCAAAGTTCCATAGCAAATACACCTTTTTAGGAAGATTGTTGAATGATCATGGATCTCTATGATATCTCAGACAGTAAAAAGTTTCTATTGTCAAGAAAAAGTAAATGCATTTATTGTGAAGTGACTAGGATTTTTGTGAGGTATATTTAGTCCCTATTTGATAAAAAATGATCTCATTTGAAAAATATAAAAATGTATGCAATTGATAAGGAAGAGAAGAATATTTTTAGTGTGTTGCATGAAAACCCTAATGGTAGTAATTCACATGTATTTATTTGAAAGTGATATCATGGATACACCAATTTTCATTGATGTTGTTGAGAATCCAAGGAAAAAATTCAAGAAACATCCATACATATCTATTGTGATCAAAAAATATGGAGCTTTCTCTCATGTTATGATCAATGTGATTCACCCTGAAGACATCTGCATCTATATCCACTCTCAGTTGAGTGAGTACAATCATCTATTGGATGATGAATTTCAGCTCAAATAATAATATTTGAATATGGAAGCAAAGGGTTTGGATGCATGGAAGTGTTTCCCTAATTTTTTCTTCAAAGATCAATGGGTCAAAATTGCCTTTGGTTGGACTCATGAAGAAATATTTCTACTTGATCAACCCCACCTAATCACAAAGGAATACATTAGGGATATGATTGTATTGTGCTCCTTTGGACCTAAAAACAATGAAATAGGGGGCTCTAATCTTTTAGAAAAAGAAGGATACCTTAGAGATCTCAATCCAATGAAAGAATGAGAGAAAGAGATCTACAATAGGGTGTCCTAGGGTATGATAAAAGAGTAAAATGGGGTTGACTACCAAGCTAGGTCTTGGAAAGATAAGTAACATGCAAAACCTAATGCCAAAAGCTAATTATATGCACGACTTAAGTGAATGATGTAGAAATGAATGCAAATCAGAACAGTAAATTTAAAAAGTATAGAGGTGCACCTAGAAACATGTAGAAGCTTGAAAAAGAGTCTGAAATGTTCAAAATGCTAAATTTAATGCACAATAGGACTCATACACTAGGCTGGGTGATTTAGTCCTAGATTAGGCTTTCTAGGAAAGAACAAAAATCTAGAGATAACAAGTCTAGAACTCCTAAAATATAGAAAAATCCCTATACTGGGAATCATATGCCAGAAGTGGTGTATCAATCCTGGTCAACTTTTTTGGAAGGTCAAAGTTTGAATCTGATCTCCTATATCTTTTCCTCCTCCTCAAGATAATTTCTGAATTTGAGATGTTGAACTCTATTTTGTAAGTGTCTTTTAGAGATCTTCTAAACAAGGTGGCAACTTTGAAAACTTCTTCCAATCTTGCTCTTCAATGTTTCTTCAACCTAAATATGCAAATCAAACACTAAAGAGAGGGAAAAATGTTGTTTTGTTAGGGAAAAACATTTGATACAGATGTTGCAGATAAGGTTGAGTACCATGATGCCAGTTGCTTAGAAGAGTATGAATGCTTTCAATTCCCAATTCAGTTGGAAGGTAATTTTGTGAAGCATGATCATAACAAGAAATGTTATTTTTAATATAAACATGTTTGATATGATGAATATAACACATATGCATCATGTGATGATGAAAAATTTCATTTTATGACTAACCCTACGACACCAAATGATATGGATTACACTGGAAATGTTATTCTCATAAAGGTTGTGAGAAATGTTGATAACAAGGATTATAATCAGACAGACTCTCACTTGTTAAAAAGAGGCCTAACATTTGTTCTCACAGGATTAAAATTGCTATCACTATAGAGGTACAACAGGGCTAGATATGGATGGACAGACATTAGTTCTTTTAAGAGGTTGGTTTTTGATAGAGGAAGAAACTTAGTGTTTTGGTGGCCTAGAGCCACCAATCTAGAGAGTAAAAACTCGTTGAAATGAAGGATGCATAATGTAGTTTGCATCTCTAGGAAATCTTCATGATGGTTAGGTGGAGATTGGGCCCCCATTTTTAGGTCTTTTTGACCTGTGTAAATTTTGTGCATATGGTGTTTCTTTTGTTTTGTTCTTGTTCTTGGTCTACTTCACCTTTGATTCTAAGATCTCACCATGCCTACAACAGGCATGTGTCCCTAGTTAGAGCCACTGATGGAACCCTCAAAATATTTTCCTCATTCCATCTTAAACCCTTATTACATTTGGTATAGGGTTGTTATTTTGAGGGTTTAAGTTCCTATGAATACTCACAGTCTTCTTTTTCGTCATCGATTCCTACTTACCTATTTCTAGTCATTATTTCTAAGTTTCATATCATTCATCTAGTAATTGATCCTTCTAAGCCTAGGTCTGAACCTTATATTTTATAAGGATTCGGTAAGGGATCTTTTGGATCTCTACATTTTATATATTTTATCATTTTGAACATCTCAAGCCCATCATTCTCATGTTGTCTAAGGGAGTTCCCTTCATTAAGAATGACTACTGAGCACATGCTTAGAAGGTTCCCACTTATGTCCCGATGGCCTTCATAGCTATATCGCTCATCGCTAATTTATCCATAGGTTCACACCTTGGATTGGCGATGAGCGATGGAATGGTTTCCTTTTAGCATCGCTATTGTTAATAGCTTCTAAGTTTTTAAATTTTTAATGGAAATGAGTGATGCTTCTATCTTTATATTCTTATCATTGATCGTGGATGGCCATAAAAGGGATGAATTTGGAACATCAATGAGCGATGTGATGTGTTTTCCTATATATTGCTTGATCGTAGATATGTTTTGAATATAAAGTCTCACATCAATGATACACAATGGACCTTAAAAAAGTTATAAATATTCTCATCCCTAATTTCTTACAAAAGATATGATGAGAATTAGCGATGAACAAAGGCCTTATGTAATGACTTGGTCGCTCATCGCAGATTTATTTTAGAACTTGAGTTCTAAATTAGTGATAAGTGATGGATGTTCCCTACAATATTTTTCTTTCACTAATGTGATATGATCATATGAGCAATGTCTTTTATGATGTTTTTTTTATGCACGTTGTATGTTTCCAATTCTGATGCTATCACAACATTTCCCATCGTAGATAAAAGTCTCGATAGAAGGTTTGAATTAGCAATGCGTGAGGGAAGGATAAATGTGATGAAGGGTCAGGCCATAGAACCAAGGGCTAAAGATCATCACTAGGATGTATACATCACTAATAGAGCGAGACATAGACAAAGTAGATCAGTGACAAGTGATGGTCACTGCATGGAACGAGTAACGTAGAAAAATACTAAAGATTTAGCATAAAGAAAAAAGGAAAGCAGTGAGAGGACTGAGGAACGATTGATAAAGTTTTAAAGTAGGATAATCCAATGGATTGAAGATAACCACATAAATAATTTCATCAAAATTTAGGGTCAGCGATGAAGCGATGAAGTGTATAGAGAAATTTTCCCTATAAGAAAACTAATCTTGTGTACTTTGTCGATATTAATGAAAGCACAGATTAGGTTGGTGATACATGTTGATTGATAGATCACAACACTTGAGCTGGCATCATTGTTTTCTATGAGAAAGTTACTATGGACATAAAAAGAAAGCTCATATCACCATGGATGAAGTTTTAAATGCTTTAAAATCAATGGCTTAGATTCAACACCATGTAATTTATCAACTTGCTCGCGTGAAAATATTTTGAATCATCGATTATGCATGCTTCAAGCTTACAATTTAATGCAGATTACTTGATTTATCTTCCTTGTCATAATTCATTTTGACATGAAGGAAGGTCGAGGGCTAATAAAGAAGTGTGTGGGATTTGAATTCTCCTGAGGAATGTGGAGACATTCTTGTCCTAGTCAAGTTGGTCTGCCATGATGATCTGAGACTCTGAGAAGCTGAATTTATTTGAGTCTAAGGAATATCTTGAGAATAAAAGAGGAATACATGGAGATCCTGATACACCAAAATGAAGAGTAGGATTCAGGAAATTCAAGGAGTATAGTACCAAGGAAAATTACAATCCAAGAGAGTAGATAGTCTTAGAAGAATTAGTCAAACGCAGAGAGAAGAGGATGGTAAAATATAAAAGGAAGGAAAGGAGAAAGAGTGAGAACTGTAAGTTCTATCTAAAGAAGTGTAATTCTCCATGTGAGGTTTCTAATAACCCTTTAGGTGGTGAGGGTGACACTAATCCAGAGTGTGATTAAATTATCCCCTCTCCCTAGTACTATTGGAGAATTCTGACAAGGAGCTGGTGACTGTTTCTCTTGTCCCACCATGAGAAAAATGTGGGCGAGTATCCTTTGAGGTCAATGACTCAGAGTGATGATTGTGCCCTTTTTTTATTTTTGATGAAACCATGCCCTTTCAGTTAGGATTGTCCTACTCAACACTCATGTGATTTCTTGTTTCTAGTGTTGAAGTGGAATATTTTTAGGCTAGTATGCAGGAGAAGTGTCAGACTAGCTAACCTTGGTGGTGCGTATGTTGTTTCTAAATAATATACAGGTTTTTCCTCTAAAAGGAGATGGTGACTTAGTTACGAACTTGATGAAGATGTAAAGAACATTTCAACTATTGCACATGTTTCCAGTCAGGAAGAAGAGCTTGCAGCTACACATATCCAAGTATTTTTCAGTTTTTGGTTTTCAAAGAAATACAAATATGTATATAAAAAACCATATTTGTAAGAATTGAAAAATATGATTCCCTATTGAGTGAGAATAAGCACTAAGGGAATAGTAGTGATACGTTTGCATACTTGTGTATTACCTGATTATGTTTTAATGTATGCAATGCTTTTTAGAGAATATTAAGCAATATGAAGTAGAAATTTGTATTGTAAAAGCTTAAGACTATATTGTAAAAGAAGTTTGAGTTGCCCAGTGTAATTGCATAGTATAGGAAGGTTTATAGAGCTGTAAGAAAATGTATCATCAACCTATACATCCTAGTGTGTAGCCCTTGTCATCTAATAAAAGAAGCTTCAACATTAAGAGCTACATGGCCATAAATTTTGATGAAATTTGTGGTTACCCTAATGTTATTCCATCTAGCATTAGGGAATACTTACCAAAATTCAGTGGTACAAAGTGTGAATCAACAAGTAAGCATTTGCAACAATTCAACAATTTGATTGATGACTATGAGATAGATCATGACGATGCTATTATGAGGTCGTTTGTTCAGTCCCTAAAAGGAGATGCAAGAGATTGGTTCTCTGATTTACCGGTATGATTTGTCTATTCTTGGAATGAGTTCATAGAAGTGTTCATAGAGCAGTATGGTGAAAGGATCAATATTGGATATTTTCTTAATACTTTTATGAACATTAAGAAAGAAAATGATGATCTAGTCCCAAAATTTAACCAAAGATTTGCTAAAACATTAAGGGATATTCCTGATGTTTTGGATCTAAGTGATGTAGTATGTTTGGTTGTTTATTTGGGAGATTTTGATAAAAATATGAGCTATCTACTGAGAGATAAAGATCCCCAAAACTTACATCAGGCCTATGGGATAGCCATGAACATTGAAAACAACTTGAAATATGGGATGCAAAGGAGTCATTTGAATAAAAGTGTTTATTTCCATAAAGCACCAAATGTTGATGAATGGTGTAAACCATAAGTCAAAAATGAATGTAAGAACATTTGCACCCCTATTGTTTCAACTTGCACTAGATTCTATAATACTGATCTCATAAAGACCCAAACACATCATCAAGAAACCATCATGTTTTCAAATTGCAATGATAAGAATTTTTTTGCTCTATATGAGTCAAGTAGTGAGATGTGACATGAAGAAGAAGATAGCAAAGCAAAGGTTGAAAATGTATACCTCAATGAAGCAAATGAGAGTTATGATTTAAATACTATTGAAAAATCCATTACTTATGCTCCTATGGATAAGATGAGACTAAGCATTCAGTCTAATAAATCTAAACATAATTGCAAAATTGAGGAGTCTTCTTGCTCTAGTAATGATGATGGCATTAAGTATGGTCAAATCTCTATTGAATATGATTTTCCTCATGAAGAAGAGATATAATAATTTGTTAGAGATGAGAAATGTGTTCATAATGTTGTAAGTAAATTTGAAAGTATGTATGTTTGTTCTTCTAGTGATTACAATGATTTCAAATGTTGTATTGACTTGGAGGAGTTAGACATCCATGTTGAGAAAGTTGAGGCTCTTATGTCAAGAATGAATGTAAGGGAAAACCCCTTATTTGAAGAGTTTCCATCTCCACTAGAAATGAAAAATGATGATATTTATTGGTGCAGGGATAATCCACTTTTTGTTGAGGATTCTAATAATGCATCTAAAACAGAGTTAGAGTGTGACCCTGAGCAAACAAAGCAATACCTTGATGAGATTCTCGAAGACATTACCTATGACCATTTTACATTTGATACAAATGTTGTAGATGAGGTTGAGTATCATGATGAGAGTTGCTTAAAAGAGTATGAACACTTTCAATTCCTAGTTCAGTTGGAAGGTAATTTTGTGAAGAATGATAATAACAAGAAATGTTACTTTCAATATGAACATGTTTCATATGATGAACATAACACATATGTGTCATGTGATTATGAAAATTTGGATTTTATGCCTAACCCTATGACACCAAATGACAGGTTTTACCCTGGTAATGTTATTCTCAAAAAGGTTGTGAGAAATGTTGATAACAAGGATTATAATCAAATAGACTCTCAATTGTTAAAAAGAGGCCTAACATTTGTTCTCACAGGATTAAAATTTCTCTTACTATAGAGGTACAAAAGGGCCAGATATGGATGGAAAGACATCAGTTCTTTAAGAGGTTGGTTTTTGATAGAGGAAGAAACTTACTCAGTGTTTTGGTGGCCTAGAGCCACCAATCTAGAGAGTAAAACCTAGTTGAACTGAAGGATGCATAATGTAGTTTGCATCTTTGGGAAATATTCATGATGGTTAGGTGGAGATTGGGCCCCCATTTTTAGGTCTTTTTGACCCGTGTAAATTTTGTGCATATGTTGTTTCTTTTGTTTTGTTCTTGTGCCTGGTCTGCTTCACCTTCGATTCTGAGATCTCACCATGCCTACAAGAGGCATGTGTCCCTAGTTAGAGCCACTGATGGAAACCTCAAAATATTTTTCTCGTTCCATCTTAAACCCTTATTGCATTTGGTATAGGGTTGTTATTTTGAGGGTTTAAGCTTCTATGGATACTCACAATGTTCTTTTTCGTCATCAATTCCTACTTAGCTATTGTCAGTCGGGTAAAAGCAAGAAGTTGAGTACACGAAGAGGGGAAATTTTGGGCCAAAAAAAAAGTTTTGAAGGAAACACATATGCGTTATCTAAAAAATGCATACGCGTTATGGATCAGGTACCCAAGTCAGAATCTGAATGTGTACGCGCTTAGCTACGGGTATGCAAACTAGAAACGCATATGCGTTATAAAATTCATATGAGTTATGAAACGCATACGTATTATAAAATGTGTACGTGTTTTGCAAAGGTATTTATTTTTTTAAAATAAATGGCTGCATTTTATTTTCACTCACTGTTTTGAGCCATTCCAACGAAGAGAGGTTCTTGATCGCGTACGCGTTTCGAAGCTAGTGCTTGGTGAAAATTTTGACTGCCACCTCCTCCCGTCAACACACCCGACCCCAGTGAACTCCAGGTTGGTTGAATTCTACCTTTTTTTGCTTTGTATCTTATTTTTTTTCTTTGTAATTAGTAATTAGTTTTTGTTTCTTTAGTGTGTTTTAGTTCAATTTTTTATAGTTTTTAATTGCATTTAAAAAATCAAAAACATCAACGAAATAGATAACGTTAAATTGTAAATTAAAAACCATAAAAAATAAACCTAAATTGGACACATTTAACTTAGAAATCAAAACCCTAGGTTACAAAATTGACATAGGTCCCTAAAAACTAATTTAAATAGGTTAATCCTTGGTCCTAAACCCTAAAACGTAAACCTAAAATAGGCTATTTACCCTAAAACATAAGTTACATAAAACCCTAAATTAGGGATCACAATTTATAGTCCATAGGTTCTACTTGTACACTTTGGTATGTCGTTGGTGATCCACTCAACTACCAATGAAATTCATAAAATTGACTAATAAAGGAGGTACAAACAATCAATGCATAGATATATATATATATATATTAACCAACAAATTATTGATTTAATTATAATATATATTCACATAATATAAATTTGATAGCTAATTTTATCTTAGAAAACTTCATGATTGTATAATTTAACTTGAGAAAGTGTACTAGTGAAGTAAAATAATGTACCTCATGTGAAACTATGTGCTTGATTTAATAAATGTATATATCATGATGCTAGTTGATATGAGCATGTAATCACTCTATATCAATATTATATTAGCTTATATAGTGTATGATGTATTCTCTTAAAAAAAAATTTATGCAATTCATACTTGTTAATCTAGACTATGTGCAATATGGATAGAGCTAGACACATAAATGTTATTAAATCAAATAAATATTAAAATGTGAAGCACAAATGATCATATTCAAACCTTAATTTATAGGATATTTATCATAAGATCTATAGGTTGTGTGTAATCTAATTCCTATTTTAACTCTCATGTGCAATGGCATTGTTCTAGATTAGGAAAACTAAATGTTGTACACTTTCTCTAAACTAGTATATCAAAGATAACTTGTAGCATGAACATTTCAATGGAAAATTCAAATTACTTTTTTGAGAAACTTGATATATGATGATTCGTAAATGCAAGTGAATTCTATAACCAAATCTTTATTTTCTAAGTTTATTTAAATTTATTGAATTGATCAATTGATTCCTCACTTAGTGGTAGTTAGGTTCTTTTTCGAAAACCCATGTGTCTAGAATTTATATAAATATGAAGGAAGAGTCTATGCCATAAAAAAGTTTCAAAAAATATATGATTACAAATTTTTTTGGGTCTAAATCACTTTAGATCCCCTCCTCCTTTTTAAATCATCCAAGAGTGTGTAGAGGTCCAAATAGGTGAACAAAATCCATTGTAACTTAACAACTTAGTTATATAATTGAAATCTAAAATTCCTAATTGTTGCAAAATCCATCGTACCTCAACAACTTAGTTATAATTGAAATCTAATTTATTCCTAATTGTTGATATATTGAAGCTATTCCTAGAATGTCACATATTTTATTCAAAGCACTAAGTTTAGGTGGTAGGGTTTCTCATTTACTTGTAAAAATTTATTAAAAAAACATAGAAATGCAAGTCATACTTGTTGATCTAGACTATGTGCAATATGGATAGAGCTAGACAAGTTGTATAAATGTTATTAAATCAAATAAAAATTAAAATGTGAAGCATGAATTATTTCTACCCAAATCTTATTTGGATTCAAGATCCTTTGGGAATTAAATGTAAGGATGAATTATGATCATATTCAAACCTTAATTTATAGGATATTATTCATAAGATCTATAGGTTGTGTGTTTAATATAATTCCTATTTTAACTCTCATGTGTAGTGGCATTGTTCTAGATTAGGAAAACTAAATGTTGTACTTTCTCTAAACTAGTGTATCAAAGATAACTTGTAGCATGAATATTTCAATGGAAAATTCAAAGTACTTTTTTGACAAACTTGATAGATGATGATTCGTAAATGCAAGTGAATTCTATAACCAAAGGTTTATTTTCCAAGTTTATTTAAATTTATTGTTCATTGATCAATTGATTCCTCACTTAGTGGCAGTTAGGTTCCTTTTTGAAAACCCATGTGTCTAGAATTTATATAAATATGAAGGAAGAGTCTATGCCATAGAAAAGTTTCAAAAAATATATGATTACAAAATTTTTTGGGTCTAAATCACTTTAGATCCCCTCTCCCTTTTTAAATCATCCAAGAGTGTATAGAGGTCCAAATAGGTTCAAAATCCATCATAGCTCAACAACTTAGTTATAATTGAAATCTAAACCCTAAACCCTAAAAGCATTCATTTTGTTGTAGGACCTTAAAATGAAATTTGGTTTCCTTAGGCAACTCCACAAAATTTTATTCCCTTAAGCCATGGAACATTTTTTCCTAGGTCCTTACTAGACATAGATCCCCTTAAGCCATCCTATCACCCTAAATCGTAAATTGATGTCTTAAGGGGTCCTAATAATGACATTTCTTAAGGGGTTCAAAGAAGTTCCCAAAATTTGGTGAATAGAGTTGAAGCTCATCTTTGTTTATTTTGTACATTGCAATTAGGTCACTAGCATATATCTATGTGTTACTTTAAATGTATTCTATTAAATTTTCAGTCTTATCTTTAGTATTCTTTGAAAACAATGAATGAGATTATAAATTTTAATGTTAGTGTTAAACTTATAATTTCTTCTTAACTACTTTGTCCCACTATAGAGAACTTGCGTCTCTTATCATGAAATTTGAAAATTTAGATAAAACAATTTATGTCATCGGATTTAATTAAATTCCATGTCATACTTGACTAATACATCTATTCATTTTGTTGTAGGACCTTAAAATGAAATTTGGTTTCCTTAGGCAACTCCACCAAATTTTATTCCCTTAAGCCATGGACTATTTTTTCCTAGGACCTTACTACACATAGATCCCCTTAAAATCCATCATATCGCCCTAAATCGTAAATCGATGTCTTAAGGGGGAATTTGACATTTCTTAAGGGGATCAAATAAGTTCTCAAAATTTGGTGAATAGAGCTTGACTCATCTTTTTTATATATTTTGTACATTGCAGTTAGGTCACTAGCATATATATCTATGTGTCCCTTTCAATGTATTTTATTAATTTTTCATTCTTATCTTTATTATTATTTGAAAATAATGAATGAGATTAAATAAATTTTAATAAAACCCCATAATTTCATTTCTACCCTTCCTATTAACAACCCCACATTGGACTCAATTTAATGTGTGTACATGCTATATGAATTTTCAATGTTATGGATTTTTTAATCTTATAAATCGAATGGTCTTCAAATGAAATATATTTTGAATTTGTGCATGTTCAATGTTATTTTTAAATAACTTTCAAATTGTGTGCATTATTTAATTAGTTTGTTGATATATATTTTTTAATTGTTTAACATGCAGTTGCCATATCATTGCTCAGATGGATCCACTATTTAATTTAGAGGATTTCATGCCTGATCAATAAATCCCTATAGATCCCGGCATACATCCTAGTCCACCACATGAACAAAACCCTAGCACACCTCCACATTCTCCACCGCCTAAGCCCCCACCCCCTCCTCTAGTTGACCAGGATCAACTAGGAGAGAATATTCGAGCAAACCTGATTGCCATTCAAGGAAATATAGATATCATAAAAAATGATACTAGAGTCCCTCCACATCTCACACGGTTTGCATCTACGATGCAAACTATTGTCAATTTTGTTCGATCTATCGATGCAGACCTAGATAGGTTTCATTGATGGAGAGAAGATATGAGACAATTCTATGCAGATGGATTTTCATATAAAGAAATCAATGACCTAAAAATTACTAAACAAGCCATATGCCAATATTTTGTGAACCCCCAAACAAACCAACCAATACCACCCACAAAAAAATGAATTTCAATTTTATGGTGTAGGCACCTACAGATAGCTGCTCATTTTTGGGAGAGATGGTGGATGGTGTTTGATACTCCACCACATGGCACTAGTGAGGTGCCCTTATACTTTTTGAGAAAGTTATGGTCTGAGTTGGGTAAAAAACCCAACTATTTTGATATGAGGTCATTTCAAGGAGCTGGGTGTGGCATGCTCCAACATAGACTGGGAGCACGCATCGATCCTCAACGATGTGCTCCAGTTGCTCCTATTGTTCCTCCTCCTTCTCTTGGTGTTCCCGCTGCATTTCAACAGCAAACCATGTTATCAACATTAGGAGCATTGAGTTCACTTTCAGGATATCTCACTCAACAGACTACACACACGGACACTGAAGTGGCCAATAGAGAGCATGGAGGCTCAGGCTATAGGGATACTCAGGCATCCACTTCAGGTGTGGCACATGCATCTAGGATGGGGTCATACCTAAATTTACTATATTCTAAGGATCGTCCTACACAAGTATGTTCATCTTTTGAACTTAAATTTAATTCAAGTTTGAAATGTAAAAAATTCATGTAAATAATAACATCAAACTATATATATATAATATAATATTAATTCAATAAGTTTGTGTTTGGTGTAGACGCATGATGACGTGATGCCTGAAACTCAATATGATCATTGTGTGTATATGTCGAGTGTTGTAGATCTGGGATCACCTTTTGGACAGGTACTTGAACCAAAATATATTAAATAATTTGTGTGGATATATATATATATATATATAATTTAATTTGAATTTGTACACATGTGTGAATTGATATATTATATCTAGATGCAGGGAGGTCATACTATCCCTAGTTTTGACCAACCAAAAGTTACTTGGTGAGCGCTCCTGAGACATCATCAGCTTAGGTGTGTGCTTTCAAAAGATTGTTAAGTTTGAATTAAATACACATCATAGATATAATTTAATTTTTTCATTTACATACACATGTGTGAATGATCTATATGAACTGTTGTACATCTATGTGTAGGGATTTGATGAGATACCCATGGCGGGCCGTGCACCTGAGACATCATCAAAATTTATGCATGGGAAATCTCAGGTGCATGATCATGAGGTCATATCATTTGAGGTTGTAAACTTTACTTTAAATCTCCTATACAATTTTTACGAACCTTATATATATATATATTGGAGGTTTTCACATATTGTTTGCTTTATATGAATATGCAGGATATAGTAGATCAGGCATTTGCATATTCTTAACTGATAGTTATGCTACCCGTTGAAGAAAATGTGCCAGTTGATTCACATGACCATATGGTAATTTATGCATACTAGAAATCATTTTTAGTATATTTACGCGATATTTAATTAGTTTTTTTTTTAATCTAAAATTTTATTTTTTCAATTTTAAATATGTTTAATTATATCAAAATTTCTAAATAAATTTAAATCTAATTTCAAGTTTCTTGTACTCTTTTACAGCATGATGCGGGTACATCTAGTCGACATGGAACAAAGAGGAGACTTGATATGACTAGTTAGCTTGAAAGTTAGATGGTTTTATATTTTATGGACTATAGATCTCTAGTTTTATTTCAATATATGTGTTGGACTTGACATATAAATTTTATGGACTATCTAGATCTCTAGTTTAATTTTGAACATGTTATTATCATATGTGTGTTTATTTATATCAGTTGACTTTAATATGATGATTATATATGCAGTCAATTATGAGATCGTGTTATGTTCATTTTCATGATTATATGCATTCATACATATATATATTTATATTTTATCTATTTTTCAAGTAATACATGCACTATATAAATTCTTATCTAGAATAAAATTTCATATATATAATTTATCACATGGTTAGGTGACAAATTAAAACATTCCTTAAATAGTTTCTTAAATCATATTCATAATAAATTAAGGGCAAGTAATTTTAACTATTTTCCAATTACATGGCAAATATTTGAATCAATAAACAAAAAACTATCTCCTTGTATGTATAAAATGTATAATCTATACAATTGAATAATTATATAAAATGTGGTAAATAGAAGACATGAAACATGTATAATCTATAAAATTGGAACAACATATTTAAAAAGTGACATCAAACAAACATATATAATGTACATCAAGATGTTTAATACAACTATATAACATGATGAAACATATATGTGCATGTAGATACAATTAAAGTTTATCAACTTTTAGGTGAATACCAAAAATTGATATTTACATAGTCTCTTGATGAAATAGTTTTTCAGTTCAACAATCACATCGTAGACCGACTTGATGAGAACTTGCAAAAATAATTAATGTAACTAACTACAAATTTTATGAGTCATTTAAGTAAAAAATTCATGCAATAAAAGAACCGTATATAGTAAATTCCATACAAATTCAAATGATGTTAGCCATAGGATGGATTAAGGGGACCTAAGAGGATATGTAGCTTAAGGGGGGTCTTAAGAGAATTCCTTAAGGGGAGTTAAGAGGATGCATCTCATGAACCCTAGGATATGGCTTAACAGGTCCTAAGAGGATTAAGGATATGTAAGAGGATATGACTTAAGGGTCCTTTAAGAGGATGGCTTAAGGGGATGCAAGAGGGTGGATTAAGGGGGGTTGATAGAATGACTTGAAGGGATGTAAGAGGGTGGATTAAGGGGAGTTGATAAAATGACTTAAAGTGATGTAAGAGAGTGGATTAAGGGGATGCAAGAGGGTGGATTATGGGGAATTGATAGAATGAATTGAAGGGATGTAAGAGGGTGGATTAAAGGGAGTTGATACAGGGAGTGTAAGATGGATGGTGGATTAAGGGGAATGTTGTAATGAGGTGTGGATTAATAAGGGTGGAGCAGGAAGGATGTGAATAGGGGAAGGGGGAATATGGTGGATTAAGGGATGAAAGGGGAAGTGACCTAAGGGATGCAAGATTGTGGATTAAGGAGATGTAAGAGGATTTGAATTAAGGATCCTTTAAGAGAATGGCTTAAGGGGATGGAAGATGGTGGATTAATGGGAGTTGATAGAATGACTTGAAGGGATGCAAGAGGGTGGATTAAGGGGAGTTGAATGAATATGTGCATCTCCTCTCTTGGATTAATGGTGTAAAGCATCTAATTTTGGGAGACCTGAAACAAAAAATGATATAAAACTTTAATTAGGAAATTATTAAAGACAAATATATATATATATATCAATTAAATATATATACAACTAGATATAATTACCAATATTTATTTACTCTATTGTACCATATGCATCCTCTCTTTTTTGTAATGCATCTATGATTGTCTCATGATCATCCATTGAAAGTGTCCATTAAAATTTATTAGCAGGCCTCCCTTGATATCTAACTAGTTTTATATTGGTTGCCAAAATCAAATGTGAATAATGTATAATCTTCTTATGTCTTTCATAATCTTCAAATGCAGGCAAACCATTCTTTCTCATCAAATATTTTCGAAGCCAGGTGCCAACAACAACCACTGAACTAGTTGGATACTCAAAGTTGTCATCATCCACTCTAGTATGTACCAACTTATGTTTTCTCTCAACACATCTAGCCAACCAGTACTCTATATTCTCTTCATTCCCTTCAGGAGCAACAAAAACATACACATGTCCTGCAAAATAAATACAAAATTCAATAAAGAGTGACTTATATTTAACTCACATATAAACATGCATACATACAAAATTCAACTCAATAAATAATGTAACTTCTTGTACAAGATCCAAAATACAATCATAATCATCTGATGCGAACACTTGATTATCTTCAATTTTTGTTCCATGTTGAAGGGTGATCCCACAATAGTGGTTTACAATTTTTGGCCAAACTGGACACTAAAATATATTTTTTAAACTAAATCTTCACTTTCAGGCACCTATTGCAGCTAAACCATGAGGAATTTGGAGATGATGTAAACTAGAGTTTCGTGACATTATTTTTATAGATTCTAAATATACTTTTTTCAAAAAAATTGGAATCATATTGCACTTCTTTTTCCATCTCCCTTGAAAACTAGTTTTTTTTTCAGAAAACAACATTTTTAAAAAGTGACACTCATCGTATAACACATAATTTTTTTTCTTTCAAATATAGATTTGTAACTCTGATATCTAGTGCTTCCACTTGGTTAGACTTTAATCAAGTTTTCAATTTTTTTCGTTGTGGAAAAACTCTACTATTTTTCACGTGCAGAACAAAGAGCTTGATTTTCGGTGAAAAACCTACATTCACGAGAAATAAAAAATAAATATAATAATCAACTTAAATTTATTTAAAATTATACTTTTTGGGAAGCTTATAATAAGGACCTCATAATTTCAAAAAATAAATTTTAAATGAATTTATTTAATCCCCCAAAAGGTAAATCAAAAGTGGTTTTTTATCAGCATTTTGATAGGTGTAAAGGAGACTCTATTATAGGTATGGTTTAAGACTAGTAAGGTTCTATCTAAGGGGGTTTTATTTAAGGTAGTTTGATCAAACACTTTTCAATTGGAATTATTTAAATGAAACTTTTCAAGGCTTAAATCATTATATTTTCTAAAAATATGTGATTTCAACAAAAATCAGTTCCTCCCAGAAATTGTAAACCACTATTGTGGCAACATCCTGAACATGTGTCGATGTAGGTGTTAAAGCTCTTTGTTGCCATTGTTTGACCCATTCCATATTTTCACATGCCTTCCAATCACCTACAATACAAAATTGACAAAATCATGCCAACTCCCTTGTCCATATTGTCCATGTGTTTGCATTCAAACTCTTAAGGGAATGCCATTTTGTAGTTCCATTAATTGTTTCACAATCTTGTCGAGAAACAATATCATTTTCTTCAACTAACCAAAAGAAGCGTCGAATTATTGAGCTCTCACTTGTTCTTGTAGATAATTTTGTATTGCACCAATCTACAATTGCATGTGCATCTCTAAATTTTGCAACATCCTCAAATTTAAGTTTCTCTCTAGCAAGAGCTCTTTTCACACATGCACCTGCTCCATCGTGTCCTCCCTTACCATGACCAGCTTCAAAAAAACTCCATATGTGTTGGATATTATTTTCCTTATGAACTCTACATAACCAATAAAACATTCTAGCATTTTTGAATTAACCCGTGCAATTATCTGACCATATGAGATGTTCTAGCATTTGAATTCCTCTCTCTTTTAAATTTTTATAAAATATATCAAAACAATATTGGACAAACTCAGATGAATGTAATTGATTATCACTTACATAAAAATAGTACTCTCGTAAAAAAAAATTATTATCTTCTGTACTATCTTTAGTATGTCTATAAACAATGTGAACAAATATAGATACTTGCACTAAATTATAATATTGTGATTGAATTTCTTCTTGTGGAGCAAGAGTATAATTTTCAACAAAATCAACAACTGACAATAGAGTTCCAATTGGGAATGTGTTTTTACATAAACGAAATTGATTATCAAGCCAATGAGCATTCTGAGAGTGTTGAACATATTTAGGTACAAACTTATCTTTAAATTCAGTAATAAAAGCATGCACACTAACTTTTTCCATAATTTTCTCAACACGTTTTCCAGTTTTCCCATCTTTTAAAGAATACTCAATATTTTTAATTTTTTTACATCCACTAATTGTTTTCCAAATTCATCCGAATTACATTCATGCATACATTCTCCTAATAATGAAAAGTTACCACATCTATCGCATTCTCTAGAAATGCATGCTTTTAAAAAAAATGAGTTTCCATTTAAAGAGGGATTACAAAACAAACCTGCTATAAAATCTTTGATTCTTTTAGGTGGCATATTAATACCAAAAATTTTCTACATAATTTGGTTAGCATGCAAAGTGCATCATATATATTGAAATATATCATAATAATAATAATGAAATTGTACATGAGTCTTACAACAACAAGAGATTCATTGCTTATTAATTCTAACATAAAAAGGTTTACACTTTTTGAATGATCTTTGACTTATGCTAATATTCAATGGTAAGATTGAAGCATCTAATTTTTTTTATATAATTCAATTTGAGTCATATCTAAGAGATGCTTTGGATGAGGTTCACGAATTTTGGAACCCATCCTTAATTTTAAGACATCTCTAATGTTAGGTGATACTCTTGTATTATCATGCCAAAAAATTTCGATTAAAGATTTAATTGAATCATTAGTTAATTTCATGTCTGATCTTGGGAGTCTACCACTAAAACTCCAACATTGATTAATAGAATCCTTTTCAATACTTTCTCTTCTTTTAGCAACTCTTATCAAAGTTCTAGGATTTAAGTTTATACATTTACTAATCTTAACATTCTTTTATTTGAAGCTACTTTATCAACTAGAGCAATTGTTATTGCACGACGAGCTGCATTCTTATCTTTTGATCGACTTTTCTTACCAATAACATCAATAGCATTAGCAACACTAGATATGACTTGTTCTACTGAATCATCTTTCTTTTTTGGTTTTATAAAAACACCTAATTTTTTCATCACTTTTCTCATTTTCAACATTCTCATCAATTGCACCACGAGTTGACATTGGAATCCTAATTTCTTTCTATAAAAAAATATTTTATATATTTTATTTCCATAATTTCTAATTTGTCTTGAAGAAACTTTACCATGAAGGTTATCTAGCACATCTATTTCAATTGTAAAAAAAAAAAAATCACCTTCATCCATAGATGGAGTTTCATTTTCATTCACACAAGGGGTTTCATTTTCATTTTCAAATGTAAAAGGGATTTCATACTCTTTTTCATCAATATTAGGGATTTCATTCTCATTTACATTCTCATAAGATATAATTTCATCATTTTCTTTTTTATGCATTGTTTCAACCCTAATATTATTAATCTCATCAATGGTGTATCCAGCTTCATCTAAATAAGCAATATCAATATTATGAAAAAATGGGTTTGAACACATACTTGGATAGATTGTTTGAATAGGTGCATTTTCCATATCATTGGGAGGTGGATTTGAAGACACACCTGAAGTTTTTTGCATATCATTCAAAGTTGAAGTTGAAGGCACAGTTGGGTTTGTCTCTATAATTGCATTTTCTTCCATATTCACCATCTCCACATTTGCATCATCTATTTTCATTTCATCATTCATGGCTTCCTCTTCAACATTATTGGAACTAGATGCTTCCAAATCTTTCATTTGACAAATCATTTCTCGCCTTTCCCTTTCTCTTTTTTCCTCCTTATCTTTATTTGCTTGAATTTCTTTGGATGTTATTAACTTTCTACATCTTTTTTTGTCTTTTCTTATCACCCATGGTTACCAAACCCTCTTTGATGAAAAAAAAAATAATTCAAGAAACCTATTTTCAAATTTTCACCTCTTTCAAATATTCAAATTAAACTATGTACTATGAAGATCATTTTTTCTATAAACTCTGAAGTACAAAAACATCATGAGTACATCCAAAAATTCACTTTTTCCAAATCTTCTTGTAAAAAGTTCTTGCACTTGATTCCACTTCAGAAAATTCAACTTGCAGTTTGTCTCTTCCAACAATTTGAATAGAATATGCCCTACACAAGACAAATTTGCAATAAAAAACATAGAAAATGACACTTTCGGACCATACTACATAAATTGAATGTTGCAAGAAAATTGTGTTTTACCAATATTTTCTAAATTAGGGAAAAATGACTATATTAGAAATGTGTACGTGTTATCAAAATGCATATGCGTTATGTTCAAGAAACGCATATGCGTTCCATAATGCGTACGCATTGTGTTTTCCAAACGGGTCAATGGGTAACGCGTATGCGTTATGAAACATGTACGCGTTTCATTTGAATAACGCGTATGCATTTCTGTAACATGTACTCGTTATTTAGAATTTGAATTTCCACACTACATCCAGCCTTTGTTTTAGGCTTGGGAAAGGCTTGGCAATCCGAGCCTTAGCCTTTGACCTGCAACTAAAAAACTAAGGCAGATTGAAGAAGAATGTCCAACTTTGACAACATAGTTGATGGACTTTTTTTTTGAATAAATCTATAAAATTAAAACCCATTATAGGACACAATGTCTAATTTCTAAATATATAAATTTTGTTAATATTGGGTTATTTTTTCTATTTTTTAATTAATTTCTAAGCAAACTAGTACTTAAACTTGAAATATCAAGTTTTTTTAGTTTTTTAATAACTTTTTATTGGTTAAGTTTCTTGTAAAAAACATTATATGGCATCAAACTTCAGACAATTCTATACACAATGAAAAAAAAGAGAGTCAAAAAATGTTTTGTTTAGGTCCAATTATGTTGTCCATACACGTTGATTTTTAAAAACATCAATTAATGCCAATAAAAATTTAATAAAAAAATGAAATATTCAACCAAAAATTACAAAAAAAAATCCACATCAAACTTCATGTTATTAGCTCTCTTTTCCCAAAATGAATTAGCAAAATAATTTTATTTGGGTCAAAAAGTGTTGTCTGTACACCTGCTTGGTATGGTAAGAAAAAGGGACTTTTAAAAAGTGTTTTTTATAGATCCCTATCAAAATTTAGTTTATATAATCTGGGTATTTTAATAATTTACATATTTGGAAACTAGATTCAAAATTATAGATTTCATAGTACTGACTTCTTTTAAAATTCATTGTGTAAGTGCCTCAAATTTTTAGTCCAAGTGTGACAAATTCTGAAAAATAGAAAAAACATTTCCATTTATTGAGTTTTTTGTGTACCCAACTTCTTGCATGAACCGAGTCATTATTTCTAAGTTTCTTATCATTCATATGGTAATTGGTCCCTCTAAGCCTAGGTCTGAGCTTTATATTTTATAAGGACTCGGTAATGGATCTTTTGGATCTCTACATTTTATATGTTTTATCATTTTGAACATCTCGAGCCTATCATTCTCATGTTGTCCTAAGGAGTCCCCTTCATTAAGAATGACTAATGAGCATGTGCTTAGAAGGTTCCCAATTATGTCCCAATGGCCTTCATAGTTATATCTCTCATCGCTAATTTATCCATAGGTTCACACCTTGGATTGGCAATGAGCGATGGAATGGTTTCCTTTTAGCATCGCTCATCACTAATAGCTTTTAACTTTCAAATTTGTAATGGTGATGATCGATGCTTCTCTCTTTATATTCTTATCATTGATCGTGGATGGCTATAAAAAAGGATGAATTTGGAACAATGATGAGTGATGTGATGTGTTTTCCTGTATATCGCTTGATCGCAGATATGTTTTGAATATAAAGTCTCACATCAGCACTACACGATGGACCTTATAATAGTTATAAATCTTATCATCACTAATTTCTTGCGAAAGATATGAGGAGAATTAGCGATGATCAAAGGCCTTATATAATAACTTTGTCACTCATCGCAGATTTGTTTTAGAACTTGAGTTCTAAATTAGCGATAAGCGATGGATGTTCTCTAAAATATTTTTCTTTTGCTGATGTGATATCATCATATGAGCGATGTCTTTTAGGATTTTGTTTTTTACGCAGGTTGTGTGTATCCAATTCTGATGCTATCACAACATTTCTTGTTGTAGATAAAATTCTTGGTAGAAGGTTTGAATTAGCGATGCGCAAGGTAAGGATAAATGTGATGAAGGGTCAAGCCATAGAACCAAGGGCTAAATATCATTGCCAAGATGTCTACATCATTGATAGAGTGGGTAAAAGACAAAGTAGATTAGTGACAAGCGATGGTCACTACATGGAATGAGCAACGTAGAAAAATCCTGAAGATTTAGCATAAAGCAAAAAGGAAAGCAGTGAGAGGACTAACAAACCATTGATAAAGTTTTAAAGTAGCATAACCCAATGGATTGAAGATCACCATATAAAGAATTTCGTCAAAATTTAGGGTCAGTGATAAAGTGATGAAGTGTATAGAGAAAATTTCCCTCTAAGAAAACTAGTCTTGTGTACTTCATCAATATTAATGAAAGCACATATTAGGTTGGCGATACATGTTGATTGATAGATCACAACACTTGAGCTAGCATCGCTATTTTATATGAGAAAGTTACTAAAGACAAAAAAATAAGGATCATATCACCATGGATTAAGTTTTAAATGCTTTAAAATCAATGGCTTAAATTCAACACCAAGCTGTAATTTATCAACTTGCATGAAAATATTTCAAATCATTGATTCTGCATGCTTCAAGATGCCTATTTAATGAAAATTACTTGATTGATCTTCCTTGTCATAATTGATTTTACATGAAGGAGGGTCAAGTGCTAAAAAAGGAGTGTGTGGGAGTTGAATTCTCTTGAGGAATGTGTAGACATTCTTGTCCTAGGCAAGTAGGTCTACCATGATTATCTGAGAGTCTGAGAAGATGAATATATTTGAGTCTGAGGAAGATCTTGAGAATAAAAGAGTAATACATGGAGCTCCTAATACGCCAAAAGGAAGAGTAGGATTTGGGAAATTCAAGGAGTATAGTACCAAGGAAAACTACCATCCAAGAGAGAAAATAGTTTCAGAAGAATTAGTCAAACGTAGAGAGAAGAGGATGGTAAAATATAAAAGGAAGGAAAGGAGAGAGAGTGAGCATTGTAGGGTCTATCCAAAGGAGTACAATTCTTCGTGTGAGGTTTCTAATAACTCTTCAGGTAGTGAGGGTGACACTAATCTAGATGGTGATTAAATTATCCCCTCTCCCTAGTACTATCAACGAATTATGACAAGGAGATGGTGACAGTTTCTCCTGTCCCACCATGACAAAAAAGTGGGCAAGTATCCTCTAAGGTCGATGACTCAAAGTGATGGTTGTGCCCTATTGTTTTTTTGATGAAACCATGCCATTTCAATTAGGATTTTTCTACTCAGCACTCATGTGATTTGTTGTTTCTAGTGCTGAGGTGGAATATTTTCAGGTTGGTATGTAGGATAATTGCTAAACTAGTTAACCTTGGTGGTGCATATGTTGTTTATGGACAATATACAGGTTTGCGTTGGAGTTGCAATTAGAGAATCTTCTTTGGTCAACAAGGATGAGGATTCAACACGGTTGTACAACAAACTCTGCCTTTCGAGGAGCTGGTGTGTCTTCATGGAATGTGGTCTTTTACTCTTCCATTTTCCTCAAATGATTGCATGTAACAAACTAAGAATATTTCGAATTCTAGTGCAAATGAAATGAAATGTAAGTGTAATTTAGCCTGATTCTTGTTGCTCCCTTATTCTATAAAAGGGATTTCAGGGCTTATTACATGGGTTGGATTCTGAAGTCTTAATAGGTTTCTAGGTAAAATTTAAGTTCAGAGAAGGCACTTAGAATAGAATACTGAAGTAGGTCAGTAGTTTGTCTTGGATATGAAGTCATGTATGTAATGATCTTAAATGAATTTTATAGAAATTACCGATATCGAAACAAATAATCACTCAAGAAGCCGATACTCTCCTATGTATTTTCATTATCAAGTTATGAATGAGAAATACTAATGGTGTTATCATTTGTCTTCAAATATTTCAATTGAATGTATTACTCTATTTTCATCTTTAATTCAAGGAATTAATTAAAATGCTTGAATAGGGTTATAAACTTTGTAAGGAATGACTTAGGATTTCTAAGAAGTAAATTTTTCTTGCACAATGAGTTTTCGTAAATGCAAAGCAATATGAAAATAGTATGTTTCTTCCTTAAGTGAGTAATTTGTAAATTATTGATCCTCTTGTATACTTGACTTTGTTGCTCCAATTGATGAGACACTAGTCATTTTGTCAAAAAATATTGCATAAGATGAACAAATAGTGTTTCTAGCCCTAGACTTATGAGAAGACAATACTCAATTAAAAAATATTTCCAAGGGTAATAGAAGTTGAATTAACCCCAATTCCTAGCAGATAGCTAATCCTTCACTTAAAAATCTTCCAAATCTTCAGTGAAATTGATTTTATCTGCCATAAATAGGAATTAATCTATGTATAAATGTGTTACTAGTTGATCATATTGCACGAAAACACAATTTGGATTACCCTCCTAGGTTTCACGGAGCTTGAAGTGAAGGAGTACAAACATTAAAAGTCTTATGCTTGTTGTGTTGGCCACTAACCTAGCAGTTCTTCATCATAGGAGTTGGCTACTTCTTAGAGGATTGTTTGGTTCTATTGGAACAATCACCAACAAAACTCACACTAAAGTAGACAAAACTTGCATCAAAAGGGGTCCCAATGTGCCAATACTAGTAAGATCCTATGGAAAACCAACATAGGCATAAAAGAATGCACATGAAAAATGGTATAAGGAGCAATAATAAGACACATGCATACACTTCCAAAGATGTAAAGAAAAATAAATAAACAAAAGGGTTGGATTAAGTTTCAATTGTTTGTCCCGCATGCTGTGGATTAGATCTAGGCTCTTTTTCAAAGAAAATTTTCAAGTGGAAAATGATGTCCACTATGAAAACCAAACACACACTTACAAGGGCTAGTGGAACCTTAGGTTGTCCACTAGTTGAGCCCCCAATAAGACACATACACATGTGGTCGATATGTGCTCACACAGACAAGCAAGTGGCTATGGGAAAGCCTTGCCTAAGTTTGACTCCATTACATACAACCATACCAAAGCTATAGCTCCTGATAGATTTGATAAGGTGCCGCACAATAGTGAAATTCGAGCTTCATGAGGCAAGAAAAGCTTTGTATGCTTGAAAGTCATGAACAAATTGTACATGCAAAATAGTGTAAAGTATATTCAAAGGAGTTGTTCTTAGTTCATGTAAGGCCTTAACATAGGGAACATCGTGCCTAATGTCTCCAAGAGAGGACCAATCAAATAATTGAAGATTCATAACTTAGGGGATGTAGTGTGTCACATCAAGCCACTAAGAGGAATATAATATGCTAAGAGAGATCATGCTCTTGAAGGACATCACACCCAATGTCACCACAAAGTGAAAGATGCATCACATGAAGTAAGAAGACTACACAATGAAACATGAGCTCAAATGCAAATGAATAATGCCAATGTATTCCCCCACTTTAAACAAATTTCTAAACACCATGCTATGAGAAATTATTTTAAAGTAGAATGTAATGCCCCGTCTTAATAACCTAAGAATGTTGCAATTGTGTATAAAGGTGTAATAATTTTTTTTTAAGTTTAATTATTAAGTTAATTAGTTGTGAACATTCGTTAAGTTACTAAACATTACACTACTTGAGTTTTCCATAAGTGACTTAAGTATTTCGCATTGCACATAATAATAATTGACATAAAAATAAACATTGCATAACATTGAATTCCATTCAAGATATCATAAAGTACAAATTTGATTCATACATTGCATTTGATAATTATACAATACTCATCCATCTGATGAGGTAGTTCAAATAATAGTTACATTTTACAAATAATCACCTCACAACTTTTGAGGGATGTTTTTACAATACAAATTTTACAATATACCATGTTGAAATAAACATAAGTTTCCACGTGTGATCTCTCCATCCATAAATCTCTCGATGCCATGACCAAACTGGGGACCCAACGGAGTAAGGTGCACGTTCCACCCAACCATGTGGTACCCGTAGGTCCACCCCCCGTGCTAGGAGATAGTAATAAGGTTACCTAGACCTAATCTACTAACCCTAGACACTAGTACAAACAATCTAATGGTTACATTGCTTCCAGATTTGGACAATTGAATTATCTACAAATACAAGGTTAACTATTATTCTAGGTGGAGTGTCATCACAATGTTGCAAAGGTTACCCTGGTGTTTCTTCCTAGGTTCTGACCCCCAATCCTTGGGTTACCCTGGTAACCTCTTACAAAACCCGGCCCCTATTGCATACTATTGTGGAATCCAATGTCTCTTGAAGAAACAAGACACCAATTTTCCATTCCAGGCCTTCTCATCTTATACTCATGACTGTAGTAGCTCAAGAGTCATAAGAGAGGTATAAGCATCTTGTTAAGTGTTTTATTCTAACTATTGTGTCATTTAGTTATCACTAACTTACCAACTATTTGTAAGTTACTCTAAGACCACTTTGTGTGTCGGCCCTTACAAATAGCCACTCCCCTAAACATACACAAGGGTTTCTAAGTTTTCATGGAAAGGGTTTTACAAAGTGCATAAATAACCAAATTCAAAATAAGAGACCAAACGTGTTATAACAAACATCAAGTCATTGATCATAAAACAGGTGTCAAAACACCATACAAACCCATGTACACACCAATTAGTTAACACATGATCTCAACTTAAATAATCACAATTCCCATTAAACAACTAGTCTGGAAGACTTGAAACAGAAAACTACGAACTTTCCCACTTTGCCCCAATTAAGTACACAACTGAAACAAACCGGAAAATTAAACATCTACCATTTGGATATTTTAAATCCAATCATTCAAAGTATTAACAAGAAATTAAATCACATAAAGAAACTAACATATTTTAATTCTAACTTTTACTTTCACAACTTCGCGAATCATTCTTCTCCGAATTTACTATTTTAATTTCTCTGTTCTAAATCTACCCAATGTTTTTATTTTAAATCAAATAAACCCACATTTTTAAAATAAATTATAAACTACATATAAATAATATAATATAATAATATACACACACACACACACACACACATATATATATATATATATTATTTTTATATTCATAAAGGCCCTAATCGAACTCATATATGAATCAAACACTATGCAAAATTTACAGATTCATTTTTTTTTATGTTGCAATTTAAATCCATACACAGAGGTTATTGGCTGTAAATACAGCCCTTACCCAGCTGTGGCCTCACAGCCACGACTGCCGTGTGTGGGGTTGTCTCCACAGCCCTCCCCACAGGGTTTGGCTATGGGCGGCTGTGCTATGTGCTGCCCTCCATAGCGCCTCCCTGTTGGGAGTTGGCTATGGGGGACAGTAACCCCCATGGCCCCAAAATAATAATATATTTTTTTTAAATAAAACTTTCAACGAAATAAAAATCACCTTCAACTAATTTTGATTAAGAAATTCTTACTATCGGAAGAAATAAAAATCGTGTACAGCGAATTTTGATTAACAAAATACATTACTATCTGATGAAATAATTTAATATATATATGTATTTGTATATGTATGTATATATATTCATTACTGATATATATACATATATGAATACATATATATAAAATTCATATAAAACAGCTTAAAAGTGAAACTGGGCAGTATTTATCAACAGGGATTTGAAAAAGAAATTACAATCCCTTCTACTATTTAACAATTTTTCCTCTGTAATATAAAACCCTGTTTTGCCCCTTTTTATTTCTTTACAGTTTCTTGTTTTCACAGTTTTAACAGAGATTTGAAATAAGACAACAGAAAATTTATTTCCTATCACAACTAAAATTCTTTATAGATCATTTCCACTGTTTGAATAAAACTTTACCAAATCCTCAAGAAGAACACAGGGAATACAAAGCATAACATTTCTCTATCTTTTAAAGAAAGAACATACATAACAAGAAAAATACCTGTTCTAAGATAACTGCCTGTAGGAAGATTCCTTTTGCTTGTAGCGTACAAATCCCAAAATCTTCCTCCAAAAGAAATTATTCAAATCCAAGAGAGCTTAACCAACCACCAAGATCCTCCAAGGGATCTTCCACAAATATACAACCCCAGAGGAAATAACAAATCCTCTTAGAAAATAAATTTTACACAGCAATAATTTTTTTTTGTAAAGGCTCTGATAATTTCCCCATGAGAAAAATTGAATAGCCTCTGTAATTTCCAAATCCTCAGATAATATCCGTCAACAACCTCAACAACAATCAATTAAAGCACTAGCACACTTGTTGAGAAGTGGTTACCAAAATATCTTCTCCACCTCTCGGCAATTTTCCAATTCAAATTTGCATGCAAATTTTAATTTTATTTAATTTAAATTTTACAACCACTATACAAATCTCATGCATATATTTTTTAATTTAAATTTACAATTTTCCATAATTTATTTAATTTTCAAATATAACTATTTACTCACTTAATATTTTAATTTAACTAATTAATTTATTTAATTAAATAAGTTTGATCTTTTATAATCAAACCATTTAACCAAATAAGCTAATTAATTAATTAAATAATCAAGCAAGTAATTTCTTTAACATTTAAAATTAATTTAAATAACAATAATTTAAAACACAATATTCCAACATTAAAAATTAACCAAATATGCTTTTCAAACGATTTATCCAAACAAAAATTGACAATACAACCTATAACTCAAACTAAAGACAGACAAAGTACTAAGACCAGGATTATAGACTAGGCTAGGATAAACCAAACTACTATCTCCCGATCAACGTTTCCGTTGAGTCTTGACACGCTCAGACCTGAGTACCCAGGTGAAGTCGGTGTCATGTACCTGCAATTTCCTGCAACCAAGCAAATAACGTGCATACATATATATATAAAGCATTAAACAGACACATCATGCGGAGAAAATCATAGATATCATAGGGCACTCGCAAGCGAATGAAGCGATTCCGTTCTCCACACCAATACACTTCATAGCAAACTGACGAAATAAATAGCTGTTAGTCCATCATAACATATACATAGCAATAATCAACTGAAAGTAAAACATCAAAACTATATCCAATCATGTCTGAAATCAATAATCACCAAACAATGTATCATCATGTCACAGAATAAGTCCACTATCGCTCAAAACTAGCGATCAAAATATCCAACAAAACATTCTAGATCTAACAGTGTGAGAACATATAGTAGAAAGCATAAACATAAATGGAGGGGTACTACATCCTGCCCCCTTAGGATTAGGATTGCTCCCGAAAGCTTGCGAACAGATAGGGATAAAGTTCCCTCATGCGTGTCGCATCCTCCTAGGTAGCTGAAGCCTCATGGCTAGGATCCCATTGGACCCTCACTGATCAATGTCTCGACCCCTGAGACCGAGCGTCCAGTGCTGTAGAATGGCCACGGGCTCCAAAGCCAGCTGCCTGTCCTCTACCTGTAATGCATTCCAATCAAGTACATGAGATATGTCAGGATGATATGGTCTAAGAGCTGACACATGAAAAACATCATGAATACGAGATAAACCGGGTGGTAAGGCGAGTCGATACGCCATGGGACCAATTCTCTCTAAGATCTCGAATGGCCCTACAAAACGTGGTGCAAGCTTAGAGCCTTTTCCATAACGGATTGGACTCTTTCGCGGTCGTACTCGAAGAAACACTCTATCACCAACAGGGAACTGTCGATCGATCCTATGCACATCGGCATATTTATTTTTCCTATCCTGAGCTACTATCAAATGCTCTCTAATATGGTCAACCTATTGCTTCATATCACGAAGCATCTTAGGTCCAAGTAATACTCTATCCTCAAGTCAATCCCAACTCAAAGGAGTTCGACAAGGACGACCATATAATGCCTGAAATGGTGGCATACCTATGGAACTCTGATATCCATTGTTGTAAGCGAATTCTACTAAGTACAAATAATCCTCCCAAAGTGATTGTTGGTCCATTACATACATCCTAAGCATATCCTCTAATATTTGGTTAACTCTTTCAGTTTTTCCATTGGTTTGAGGATGATACGCTGAACTAAAGTTCAACTGTGTACCTAAAGCATGTTGTAACGAAGTCCATAGAGCTGAAGTAAATATAGGATCTCTATCCGATATAATCCTACGAGGAATTCCATGTAATCTAACGATGTCCTCCATAAATATCCTAGCTACAAATGAAGCATTATATGTTGAACATACAGGTGAAAAGTGAGCTACTTTAGTCAAACGGTCAACAGTTACCATAATGGCATCATGTCAACGTGATGAAATAGGTAACCCTACAATAAAGTCAATGGATATAATATCCCATTTCCATTCAGGAATGAGATGTGGCTGCAATAATCCAGTAGGATGTTGATGTTCAGCTTTGACTCGCTGACATTCAAGACATCTGGATACATAATCAACAATATCATGTTTCATGCCAGGCCAGAAATACAATAGCCGAAGATCAGCATGCATTCTCTTGACTCCTGGATGAGCTGAATATGGAGCTCGATGAGCTTCAGTCATAATTAATGTATGAAGACTCTCAACATGTGGTACATAAATACGACCTAAGTGTCGTAATATACCATCCGATTCTAAAACATAACCTGCAAATCAACCTTCTAAAGGTCTACCCGATTCAATCTCTGACCTCACTTCCTGATATAATCTATCAATAGGAAGTGCAACTACTATTTGTCCTCTCAAATCAACTTCAAGAGTAGTAGTAGAAATCTCATGTCGACATTGTCTAAGAGCGTCAGCTACTATGTTCTCTTTACCTTGAACATATTTTACTTCAAAATCGTACTCACACAAGAACTCCATCCACCGTCTTTGCCTAGCATTCAAGTTAGGTTGCGTAAAAATATATTGCAAACTACGATGATCAGTATGAAGTTCAAAATGATGACCTAATAGGAAATGCCTCCATCGAACTATTGCATGCACTACCGCAGCTAGTTCTAGGTCATGAGTAGGATAGTTTAATTCGTGGTCTTTGAGTTTGCAAGACTCATAAGCAACCACACGCCCATCTTGCATTAAAACTGCTCCCAAACCCTCTAAAGATGTATCTGCACAAACTAAGAAATCCTTAGTAGGATCAGGAACAATAAGTATAGGCGCATTAGTTAACTTTTCTTTAAGAGTCGGAAAGGCCAACTGACACTGTTTTGTCCAAACAAACTTCTTCCCTTTCCTTTGAAGAGAAGTAATAGGATGACTGATTCTAGAAAATCCCTCTACAAAATGCCTATAATAGCCAGCTAGACCCATAAAACTATGAACTTCACCTACATTAGTAGGTGTGGCCCAATCCACAATAGCTTAGATCTTTGAAGGATCCACAACAATACCTTTTCCAGATATCACATGTCCAAGGTATTTTATTTCAGTTTGAAAGAAATCACACTTCTTCAGGTTTGCATACAATTGATTTTCCCTTAAACATTGCAATACTTGTCTCAAATGTTCTTCATGTTCTTTCATGTTTCTCGAATAAACTAAAATATCATCGAGAAATACCAGGACAAAGTGATCAAGGTATGTACAAAAAACACCATTCATTAAACTCATGAATACTGAAGGTGCATTCATTAACCCAAATGGTACTACTGTGAATTTGTAGTGCCCATAACGAGTTTGAAAAGTAGTTTTATGAATGTCTGCTTTAGCTATACGCAATTCATGGTAACCAGATTTCAAATCGATTTTAGAGAACACATTAGCTCCCTTAATCTGATAAAAAAGATCATCGATTCTAGGCAAAGGATAATGATTCTTTATCGTAACCTTGTTCAATTGATGATAGTCAATACACAGCCTAAGAGATCCGTCCTTCTTCTTTATGAAGATAACAGGTGCTCCCCAAGGGGAAACACTTGGATGAATAAATCCCTTTTCTAATAATTCCTCTAACTGAATACGAAGTTCCTCTAACTCCTGGGTTGTCATTCTATAAGGAGCTCTAGATATCGGCTCAGCGCTAGGAACTAGGTCAACTCTAAAGTCAATATCCCTCTTCGGTGGTATTCTAGGAATGTCATCGGGAAACACATCTGTGAATTCCCTAAGAATAGGATGATCATCAAGAGATACCTCTCGACTCTCACCCTCTTCTAAATTAGTAATAGTTGTTGCAAACAGTTGACATCCCTGATGAAGACATCTCTTTAATTGCATAACAGATATCATCCGCAAAGAGATAGGTCTTTGAATACCTACAATTTCCACTTTCGCTCCTAAATCATTAATGCAACTAACTGTCTTAAGTCAACAGTCAATTACAGCATGATAAGATGCTAACCAATCCATGCCTAGTACTATGTCGTACGATCCTAAGGGTGTAACATATAAATCTACTAAGGTAGTTAAAGTACCAATTTTAAGTTCATAGTTATGTACTAAGTTATGTACTACTACTCTCACCCCTGAGGCGAATTCAAGTTGCCATTTACCACCTTGCTTTACTGCCACAAGACCACAACGGTCTACAATGGTCGGTGAAATAAAGGAGTCAGTGGCTCTAGAATCAAAAAGTATAGAAACACTAACACCATGTAACTTACCTGAAGTTTCAACCACCGTGTTCTGGTGATCAGCTTGGTGGTCATTAACCGCAACATATACTGTATGTGCTCGTCCTACATCTCCCACTGTAGGCTCTGAAACTATAGGTCGAGGCACATAACTAGTAGAACCTCTCATCGGACACTTCCTAGCTATGTGTCCTTGCTGCCCACATGAATAACAACCTATACCTCTGCCGAATCCTCTGCCACCTGAAGGGGCATTGGATTGCTGAAAACTACCCCTACTGACAATAGACTAAGCACTCTGCACAGGCTGATCCTACCTATTGTGCTTATTGTGCCACCAGTTACGACCCTTTCCTGTTTGAGGACTATTTTGTTGTTGTGGTTGAGGGTTATTGTTTTTTTGAGGTGCTCATTGTTGTTGTTGCTGCCCACCCTTTGTGGGTGTCTTTTGGTTCTTAGAAGAACCACCTGTCTGTGCTTGTCCACCCCGTGGACTAAAACCTGCTGTAGGAGCACTCCCAATCTGCACTCCTATGTTCCCACCTAAAGCCATAATAAGGTTCTCCTCAACTATGCGAGCCTTCTCCACCGTGACTTCCATAGTCTTTGGCTCAAAGACTCAGACACCACCACTGATGCGGGCATTTAAACCCCTGATAAAGTGATGTACTAGCATAGGCTCGTCATCACCAATACCAACATACTACTTAAGTTCATAAAACCTACGTTCATATTGCTCTACAGAAAGAGCTAACTGATGTAGATCATGGAACTCGTCAGCCCTACACTACCTCCAGTGTTCCGAAAGGAACCGTGCTCTAAACCTCTTGAGAAACATCTGCCAAGACACAGAACCAATATCCAAATGGAGCTTCTGCTCCTCTAGGCGCCACCAAGTAGAGGCGAATCCTCTCAAGTGCATAATAGCGCATCTGGCATGGGTATTGCTACTGTAAGGGTGCATGGAAAAACATCTACCCAAATCTAGTAGCCAAGTCTCAGCCTCTAAGCCACCTCCAATACCATCAAAGGTAGGAGGGCATGCCCTCACTAAATCCCTCATGTAACCAGCAATAATAGAATCTTGATGTGTCGTGTCCTCTACTCTCCTAGGGGATCTATCTCTCTCTGACAACCTCCTTCTCATCTACCTATCTAGGTCCAAGACGAGCTAGGACCTCCTCTAGTAATGGACATATCTGAGAACCCTCTACTACTGAGTGTTCGAGATTCTGTCCCTCATTTCTTTGACCCAACTGTTCTGCCTGATCACTGTGATGAGGGCTCAGAGGGGGAGTAACCTGAGGGATTGGCCCTCAGCCTCCACCTCGACCTCTACCACAATCTCTTCCTCCTTGCCTAGGCATGTTCCTACACATAAAAATAACGAGTCTTAGATACTATTCAACCAAGGCTAACGGTTGTGAAACTACGTACTAGGTCAACCTAATGGGCTCGTGATTACCCAGAGCGTCCAGTGTTTGTAACCTTGGCTCTGATACCAATCTGTAATGCCCTGTCTTAATAACCTAAGAATGTTGCAATTGTGTATAAAGATGTAATAATTTTTTTTAAAGTTTAATTATTAAGTTAATTAGTTATGAACATTCGTTAAGTTACTAAATGTTACACTACTTGAGTTTTCCATAAGTGACTTAAGTATTTCGCATTGCACATAATAATAATTGACATAAAAATAAACATTGCATAACATTGAATTCCATTCAAGATATCATAAAGTACAAATTTGATTCATACATTGCATTTGATAATTATACAATACTCATCCATCTGATGAGGTAGTTCAAATAATAGTTACATTTTACAAATGTTCACCTCACAACTTTTGAGGGATGTTTTTACAATACAAATTTTACAATATACCATGTTGAAATAAACATAAGTTTCCATGTGTGAGCTCTCCATCCATAAAACTCTCGATGCCATGACCAAACTGGGGACCCAACGGAGTAAGGTGCACGTTCCACCCAACCATGTGGTACCCGTAGGTCCACCCCCCGTGCTAGGAGATAGTAATAAGGTTACCTAGACCTAATCTACTAACCCTAGACACTAGTACAAACAATCTAATGGTTACATTGCTTCCAGATTTGGACAATTGAATTATCTACAAATACAAGGTTAACTGTTATTCTAGGTGGAGTGTCATCACAATGTTGCAAAGGTTACCCTGGTGTTTCTTCCTAGGTTACGGCCCCCAATCCTTGGGTTACCTTGGTAACCTCTTACAAAACCCGGCCCCTATTGCATACTATTGTGGAATTGAATGTCTCTTGAAGAAACAAGACACCAATTTTCCATTCCAGGCCTTCTGATCTTATACTCATGACTGTAGTAGCTCAAGAGTCATAAGAGAGGTATAAGCATCTTGTTAAGTGTTTTATTCTAACTATTGTGTCATTTAGTTATCACTAACTTACCAACTATTTGTAAGTTACTCTGACACCACTTTGTGTGTCGGCCCTTACAAATATCCACTCCCCTAAACATAACAAGGGTTTCTAAGTTTTCATGGCAAGGGTTTTACAAAGTGCATAAATAACCAAATTCAAAATAAGAGATGAAACGTGTTATAACAAACATCAAGTCATTGATCATAAAACAGGTGTCAAAACACCATACAAACCCATGTACACACCAATTAGTTAACACATGATCTCAACTTAAATAATCACAATTCCCATTAAACAACTAGTCTGGAAGACTTAAAACAGAAAACTACGAACTTTCCCACTTTGCCCCAATTAAGTACACAACTGAAACAAACCAGAAAATTAAACATCTACCATTTGGATATTTTAAATCCAATCATTCAAAGTATTAACAAGAAATTAAATCACATAAAGAAACTAACATATTTTAATTCTAACTTTTACTTTCACAACTTCACAAATGATTCTTCTCCGAATTTACTATTTTAATTTCTCTGTTCTGAATCTACCCAATGTTTTTATTTTAAATCAAATAAACCCACATTTTAAAAATAAATTATAAAGTACATATAAATAATATAATATATATATATATTATTTTTTATATTCATAAAAGCCCTAATCAAACTCATATACGAATCAAACACTGTGCAAAATTTACAGATTCATTTTTTTGATGTTGCAATTTAAATCCATACGCAAAGTTTATTGGCTGTAAATACAACCCTTACCCAGCCGCGGCCTCACAGCCACGGCTGCCGTGGGTGGGGTTGTCTCCACAGCCCTCCCCATAGGGTTTGGCTATGGGCGGTAGTGCTCTGCACTGCCCTCCATAGCGCCTCCCTGTTGGGAGTCGGCTGTGGGGGACAGTAACCCCCGGTTTCCCAAAATAATAATATTTTTTTTTTAAATAAAACTTTCAACGAAATAATAATCATGTTCAGTGAATTTCAATTAACAGATTCATTACTATCGGAAGAAATAAAAATCACGTACAGCGAATTCTGATTAACAAAATACATTACTATCTGATGAAATAATTTAATATATATGTGTATTTGTATATGTATGTATATATATTCATTACTGATATATATACATATATGAATACATATATATAAAATTCATATAAAACAGCTTAATAGTGAAACTGGGCAGTATTTATCAACAGGGATTTGAAAAAGAAATTAAAATCCCTTCTATTTAACAATTTTTCCTCTGTAATATAAAACCCTATTTTGCCCCTTTTTATTTCTTTACAGTTTCTTGTTTTCACAGTTTTCACAGAGATTTGAAATAAGACAATAAAAAATTTCTTTTCTATCACAACTAAAATTCTTTACAGATCCTTTCCACTGTTTGAATAAAACTTTACCAAATTCTCAAGAAGAACACAAGGAATACAAAGCATAACATTTCTCTATCTTTTAAAGAAAGAACATACATAACAAGAAAAATACCTATTCTAAGATAACTACCTGTAGGAAGATTCCTTTTGCCTCCTCCAAAAGAAATTCTTCAAATCCAAGAGAGCTTAACCAACCACCAAGATCCTCCAAGGGATCTTCCACAAATATACAACCCCAGAGGAAATAACAAATCCTCTTAGAAAATAAATTTTACACAACAAGAATTTTTTTTTGTAAAGGCTCTGATAATTTCCCCGTGAGAAAAATTTAATAGCCTCTGTAATTTCCAAATCCTCAGATAATATCCATGAACAACCTCAACAATAATCAATTAAAGCACTAGCACACTTGTCAAGAAGTGGTTACCAAAATATCTTCTCCACTTCTCGGCAATTTTCCAATTCAAATTTGCATGCAAATTTTAATTTTATTTAATTTAAATTTTACAACCACTATACAAATCTCATTCATATTTTTTTAATTTTCAAATATAACTATTTACTCACTTAATATTTTAATTTACCTAATTAATTTATTTAATTAAATAAGTTTGATCTTTTATAATCAAACCATTTAACCAAATAAGCTAATTAATTAATTAAATAATCAAGCAAGTAATTTCTTTAACATTTAAAATTAATTTAAATAACAATAATTTAAAACACAATATTCCAACATTAAAAATTAACCAAATTTGCTTTTCAAATGATTTATCCAAACAAAAATTGACAATACAACCTATAACTCAAACTAAAGACAGACAAAGTACTAAGACAAGGATTATAGACTAGGCTAGGATAATCCAAACTACTATATACCGATCAACATTTTCGTTGAGTCTTGACACGCTCAGACTTGAGTACCCAGGTGGAGTCGGTGTCATGTACCTACAATCTCCTGCAACCAAGCAAATAACGTGCACACACACACACACAGATATATATATATATATAAAGCATTAAATAGACACACCGTGCGGAGAAAATCACAGATATCGTAGGGCACTCGCGAGCGAGTGAAGCGATTCCGTTCTCCACACCAATACACTTCACAGCCAATTGACGAAATAAATAGCTGTTAGTCCATCATAACATATACATCTAGCAATAATCAACTGAAAGTAAAACATCAAAACTATATCCAATCATGTATGAAATCAATAATCACCAAACAATGTATCATCATGTCACAGAATAAGTCCACTATCGCTCAAAACTAGCGATCAAAATATCCAACAAAACATTCTAGATCTAACAGTGTGAAAACATAACAACAGAAAGCATAAACATAAATGGAGGTGTACTACATAGAAAATGAAAAATGCTAACAATAAAGAGGATATGAGAGTTTATTTGGAAAGCCCTATGCCAAGTCATATGTTTCCAAATAAATTTATGTCATGAAAAAGGAAGGGGTTCCTCCAAAATGAAACTCCAAACACATGAGGGATCCATAAATTTTGGGTCAGTATGTTCTTGCTACAATGTTTTTAAGAGATCTCGGAACTATCATCATTCCCAAAATACTCATGGAACAAGAAGAATGACACAAAGTGGGTGAAAAAAATGAAAAGTTAAAGGAAAATGTTTTGGGTCAACATGGAAGAGACATGAATGTCTCAACGCATTGCATCATCCCCAAAAGGAAAACACAAGAAAAATGAAAAGATAAAGGAAAATATTTTGGTTCAACATGGAAGAGACATGAATTTATTGACTTCATGTGTTATCCCAAAAAGGAAAAAACAAGACAAATGAAAAGATAAAGGAAAATATTTTGGGTCAACATGGAAGAGACATGAATGTCTCGATGCCTTGTGTCATCCCCAAAAGGAAAACACAAGACAAATGAAAAAGATAAATACTTATGACATAGAGAAGAATGTAGATACAAATAGAGGAATGTTACAAAGAGAGAGAGAGAGAGACATAAAAACAACAACACGCATAGATCGCATTACGCACATGTAATCACACAAAAAAATGAAAGGAAAATAATGTAAAAGAAAAGTAAGGCACATGCGAGTCAACCTATTAGCAAGTTGTTTGCATCCCAATTGTGTTCATTGTATACAAAAAGTGGACAACTAGCCCAAAGGGACAACAAAAAATGTGCTACTAGGAAAAGGCTATCTAATTCTTGCCCCGCTATGTGCAAGACAAGGGTGATCCAAGGTAGGTGATGATGAAGAGCTCCTTGCAATTTGACATGATTTGCAATGAAAGTAAAGCATGTAATAGTGAGAATATGATTATTCTACAACTATTACATGGCAAGGAGTGAAAGGACATGCTTTAAGGGATTATTTATATGATGTCAAAATTTGAAGTATATGTTCTAAATCATGACAGTCATCAGTGTTATGTCCAAGAACTCTATGGAATCAACAATGTGGAACATTTGCATCTTTAGGGTATAGTTTTGTCTTTTTTCTCATGGGTGGTAACATTATAAGTCCTTAGTTTAGAAGTATTTGTAAAGTTCTTTCAGTTGAAAATGGTGGACAAGGGAAATTTAGTTTCTTTAATTTGTAAGGCCTTTGTTGTTTGCTAGATTCACCAACTTCTCATGTTATGTGTCTAGGAGGGGGACCTAATACGATCCTATCATCCTTATCATCGTTACAAGGAATTAGTTTTTCTTTAGGAAGGAGGACACTTATGTTGGGAGGAGGATATTAATATCCTAACCCTTTGGTATCTTCAGTTGGTATTTGCTCTAAGAGATGATGAATTTCATGTTCACTTGTTGTATTGGATCCTTATTTTCTTAAAATCATGAATCCTTTTCCAAACATGTCTCTTCTAAGTTGATGAGAGTGTTTGTCACTTTGTTAACATACAATGGTTGAGTGTTTTCTTGACTAGATGAAATAGGTTCACCTATTGTAGGGAACTTAGGCTCAGTTTGCGTTTCAATTTTAGGATGTAAATGACCAAACATCTCAAGTGGTGGGATGATGGGAGGTGTTGGTTGTTTTAGTGAAGGATAAAAGGATGAATTAGTCTCGAGGTTGTTAAGGAAATCATTTAGGAAGTTTTTCACATTGTCATCATCTTCTCGAATGATGTCAACATCACAAGGAGGGAATGAATTAGGAGTTTAGTTAGCATGAGTAAGTTCAATCTCATTAGGGTCATTTCCAAAAGCACAACTTGACACATCCACTAAGGATTTCAAGGAAATTTGTAGCTTACCAAAGCACATATCCATGATGAAATGCAATGCAAGAAATTAGAATAAAAGGTGTAAATGCAAATTTGGGATTATTCAATGCATTTAATGATCCAAATGAAGCTAGATGCAATGAAATGAATGAAACATAAATCTACAAAATGAAATAGATAACTAACAACAACAAACAAACACATAGAAACGAAGAATTTAATTCTAGAAAATGTAGTTTAAAATCTAAAATGGGACTAAATCAACCAGAGGGGAGTATGAGTTCCAATCAAAGTTTTTCAAGGGTTCAAATTCTGATAAAAATTCAAAAAAGAATACCCATAAATCAGGAAAAACCACCTGTACTGGGACTAAATCGCCCAAAGGGGCATATCAGTCCTAGATTAGGGTTTTTGTGTAAATTTCAAAAAATTCTAATTGAATGTTATGTTTTCTAGTTTGTATGATGTCTATGCTAAGTGAAATTAAAGTTTTTAGATGAAATTCAATGATGTAAGATGAAAAAATGCAACCTATATGCATTTTCACTAATGCAAGATTTTGAAACCCTATATGAAAATTAACTAATGCAACACCTAATACAAAGTTAATGCATTCTAGATCTAGGACTATGATGCACTCCAAATCAGAAATATGGTGTTCTAAATGTAGGTTTACCAAAATGAAACCTAGAAAATAGGTGGCTCTATCTTTTGGGAGATGGAACCTAGGACCTATTTTACTTAGTTTCACTCATGGACACCCTAGAGATCTCAATCCAATGATGGAATAAGAGAAAGAGATCTGCTAAAGGTTGTCCTATGGCATGATCAAATACTAAAAGGCGATTCACCACCAAGCTAGGGCTTGGAAAGATAGGTAACATGCAAAACCTAACGACAAAACCTAATGATATGCAAGACTTAAGTAAATGACCTAGAAATGAATGCAAATCAAAACAATAAATTGGAAAAGTATAGAGGTGCACCTGAAAACCTGTAGAAGCTTGAAACAAAGTCTAAAATTCTAAATTTAATGCACACTAGGAATCATATGCCAGGTTGGGGTATTTAGTCCTAGATTATGGTTTCTAGGTAGGAATAAAAATCTGGTAGTGACAAGTCTAGAACTCCTAAAATCTGGAAAAGCCCTATACCAGGACTCATACACCAGAAGTGGTGTATCAGTCCTACTCAGCTTTTTCAAAAGTTCAAGGTCTAAATCTGCTCTTCCTCCTCAACCTGATTTCCAAATATGAAATGTTGAATTCCACTTTGTAGTTGTCTTTTAGTTATCTTCTAAACAAGGTGGCAACTTTGACAACTTTAAAAACTTGAAAAATTATTCCAATCTTTCTCTTCAATGTCTCTTCAACCTAAATCTACAAATTACACACAAAAGAGAGGGGAAAATATTGTTTTGTTAGTGGATAGGGGTTTGATTGGGTCAAACCTTGTTTTGGTAATCAAACCTTAAAATGAAATCAAATGAAATGGAGGAATGATGAATGAACAAATATGCAATGTTGGAACTCATGAAACCCTTGAATAAGATGTTGCAAATATGTAAGTAATGGCTACAATGGATGTAGACCTTGAATCTTGCTTGAATGATATGGATCTTGATTTGAATGCTTTCATGAAAAATAGGACCCTACATCACAAATGCTAGCTCAAAAAAAAACATGATACATGATGACTTTGACATGATGCTTGATACTTGAATAATGCCTCAAAATGCTTGATAATCAGCTCTTGAATTCTCTTGTGAACTCTAATTTTCTATAATGCATGAATACTTAAGTTGCTAGGTAAAAGAATGAGTGAAATAACCTTGTATTTATACTATTTTATGCCAAATTTCTCGAAATTACAACACTACAAGCTGACATCAAATATAGGAGAATAAATTCTTTCCAAGAGTTTGAATTTAATTTAGGTCTAAGATAAGCATGATGCATACACCAATTGGGATGCATGAGTTCCATTAGGCTAAGCTTGACGCACATTTTTCAAGAAATGGTTAGATTAATGTGAATTTCAGATTAGGGCCCCAAAACCTAGGTGGGACTCATATGCCAAAGGTGGCATATGAGTCCCAGATCACTAAATCTAGGCCATACAATCCAAAATCATTAAATTTTGATTGGTCACTTGATATATGTTAGGATTATCGTAAAAAAGATGCATCAATTAAGGCTTGTGGATGCAAAATAATGCCAAATAAAGCATAACGAAGCCCAATTAATTAATAAAACCCTATATTACTTTGAAAGTGTAAGAACTTTACAACACCCTAAATAAGGCACAATTAAGTCCATTTAGTTGACAAGGGCCCAAAAAAGTGTGAAAATGTAGAGGGATACATTTTCCTACACTATAGGACCTATGTTGGCACTAAAGGCTATGCAGAGTGAAGTAGTTATGAAGCTTACTAGAGCTAAATTCGATAAAATAAATCTAATAGTCAGGTATGTGTAGGATCATCATGGAAAAAATAGGCCCTTAAGTGGAGATAAATTTTAGAAAAATTAGAGTTAGGCAACTTGACGTAAAAATTTGAATAAGTTATCTATATTATTTCAAAGATGGGTATGTTCAGGATCATGATGGGTTAAAAAGTGGCAATATGATGGGTTTTTGTAGGGTATGTGGCTGACGACTTTTTTTTAACCCAAAATTGATGAAACAAAAGGGTTTTAAAGGAGATTCAGCTTTCAACATAAATTATGCTAAATACTTTGAATTTAATAAATAATTATTATTTATTTTTCTATTTAAATTACAACTAAAGTCTTGATTGATAGGCTGATTGAAAAACATCTATAACTTTCAAACGGTATCACATTTTTGAATCTGAAACATGTGTCACATTCTTTGCTTCAGCATTCTATAGGATTAAAAAAAATAATGAATTTCATGAAGTTTTGACCAAGTTAAGGTGGTTAGACACACAAGTTTTTTATTTTTTAAAATTTGTAATAAAAATATTCATAATTAATTATTTACTTGGAAAAAAATTACAAAAATATGCATCACATTGGGACATGAGTGCCCTACTTATATCTAAAATCTTATAAAAAATATTATCATTTTATTGTGTTTAGGGTGGTCAAACAAACACCTAAATCTTATTTTTTCCCCTGAAATTTAAGTACTCTTGCATTGAAATTTCAAATTTTCACCAAATAGATTTTTATTTTTAAATAAACCTAGTAGTTTAGAAATTACATTCAATTTTCTACAAATTCTATTCTTACATTATTTTGAAATAATATGGATAACTTATTCAAAATTTTACGTCAAGTTGCACCTAACTCTGATTTTTCTAATTTTTTTGCCACTCGACGACCTATTTTTTCCATGATGATCTTGCACATACCCAGATATGTAAGAGTAGAACCTATAGAAAATTGAATGTAGTTTCTAAACTACTAGATTTATTAAAAAAAAAAAATCTCATTTTATGAAAATTTGAAATTTCAATGTAGTAGCACTTAAATTTCAAGGAAAAAAATAAGTAGGTGTCCAGCTTTGACTAATCTCTAACTACAATAAAATGATAATATTTTTATAATTTAGATATACAGAGGAATCATGTCCCGATGTGATGCATATTTTTTGTTTTTTCCAAGTAAATAATTAATTATGAATTTTTAATATAAATTTAAAAAAAATATAAAACTCATACATCCACCACCTTAACTTGTCAAAACTTCATGAAATTCATTTTTAATCCTATAGTATGTGAAGCATAGAATGTGACGCATGTTTCAGATTCAAAAAATGTGATACTATTTGAAAGCTATAGATGTTTTTCAATCAGCATATCAATTAGGACTTTAGTCATAATTCAAATAGAAAATGAATAATAATTATTTATTAAATTCAAAGTAAAGCATAATTTGTATTGGTGGAAAGCTAAGAATCTCCTTTAAAAACCCTTTATGTTTCATCAATTTGGGGTAAAAAAAATTGTCAGCCACATACCCTACACATACCCATCATATCGCCACTTTTTGGCCCATCATAATCCTACACATACACAGTGGATGATATCTTTGACCTAGGGGTCTAGTATGCTATGATGGGAATTTCATATAAGGTTTACTATGAAAATATAGAAGGGTCTACTATTGTCATCACCATCTAAACACTTCTCATCAAATGGTGAAGGAAGGAAAAGGTTATGACCTTTGTCAGATTTTACAGTAGCAATTGCTAGAAAATTGATAGAAAACCAAGGGTTCGCACTATAATTTCTGGTATGGAACTTTGATTATTTGTCTTATGTTTTATTTCTGAAGAGAAATTCCTAGATTGAAGTATATGGTATGGAGAAATAATATTCCTTAACATGCACATAAAATTATGGATCACAGGTGTAGCTTTCCAGATACTAAATAGTGTGACACAATGTTCTGGGGTTTCTTCAAAATATTTCAAAATGAAATGTAGAAGAGAAATAGGATCTACCATCACAATTTGTGGAAATATATAAGAATGAAATTAATTTTATGGTAGATAAAGATAATTGCTATATGGAAGCAGTATAACCAAGAACCTCATGGATAACAATGTTTCCCTATGAGGTCTTTAGACCTAACTGGGTTGCATATGCTAGCATATTTCTCAACAAGCCTAAGGATCCCACTATTGAGAGGTTTGAAACATATGATGAAATAACCAAAAAAAAAATCAAGAAAAAGGTAGAAGAAAAGGTCTTGAGAAGAGTATGGGGAAGATGATGTTGTTGGCCCCACAATTGTTGCACCAAATGATCAACCTATTAATGCCCAATGCAAATGCCATAGTTGAAAAATCCATGGGAGGCAGTTAGTCCATGTCACAAATCCCGAAGGGAGCATTGACCATCTGCCAACAATAACCCCCTTAATGATACCAGAGGGGATTCGAACCTAGCACCTTTGGCTTTGATACCAATTGTTGGCCCCACAATTGTCGTTGCACCAAAATATTGACCTATTAATTCCTAATACAACCACTAGAGTTAACAAATCTATGGGAGGAAGTTAGTCCATGTTATGAATCCCAAGGGGAGCGTTGACCATCTGCCAACAAAAGTCCGAGTTGAAAAAAGTGTTTGGATCTCCTGATGGTCTCATAGAAGCATCTAAACCATCTACTGCTAGAAGGAAAAGTAGATCTACCTCTACCACTACCACAACTTCTAGACATACTTAAACACCTCCCAATAGAAGAACTACTATTGAAATATCAACACAAACCAAGACTATAGAAAGGAACAAGCCAAAAACTAATAGATGGAAAAAATGGGGAAGATTAATTTGATGAATGTGGATGATGATGAGGAAGATCATGAAGAAGAAGTAAAATCTTATGTATTAAGGAGAAGAAAGAAGAGAACAATTCAAGGAGAAGAAGAAGAAACATCTAAAGAAGACGTATAGAAAATAAAGAAGGCTCCTCTGGAAACACTTGAACATGTGCCTCTATATATAGCTTGAGGCCACAATTAATACAATTGTATGACATGATGCACTGAAATAAATTTCTCTCTATGATGAGATGTCCCTTATTGATAAAACCACAATTGAAAAAGAAACAGTCATGTATATGAACAACTTTAATGTGGCTTTAAATGAAATCATTGGTCAACTTCTCACAAGTTTGGAAGATTTACTAAGTAAAAAAATGAATGAAGTTGTTGTAGAAGAAGCTAAGATGAGGAAACAAGCATTAAAGAAGGATGGTATATCTATTTATTGTGAAAGAAAATTCAAATTATCATAGTATCAAAAAAATAATTTGGAATCAAACAAAGGATAAACATTCTAATGGTTAAAGATAAAGAAGAGATAGAAAGGATGGAGAAAGAAACAGAAGAAAAGACAACCAAAATTCTTGAAGAAATGAAGAAGGCTGAAGTGATTATTTATTCACAAGTACCTTTAAAAATACATGATACAAATGTTGTAATAAGTGTACAAGTGCCTCCAGTTGAACAAAACCCTAAAACTATGCCTACAACAAAAAATAAAAATGAGTAAAATATATCTGGTCAAGGAACATTTGGACTTCAAGGTGTCTTTGGTATGGTATGGAAAGATAGAAAGAATAGGGAAAGGAGAAAAATGATATGCAGAGTGAGGAGATTGCTCCTCCCAAGAATAATGGTGCACAAGGTGTATAAGATGAAGGTGTTCAGTGAGTATCTCTTCTCTAGGGAAAACTATTTCTAGTAAGGAACATAATATTCCCCCTCTAGAGAATTTTCAAGATACAAAGAAAAAAGACAATTGAGAAGCAAGATGCTTCTATGGATACTAGTTAGGGATCTTCATCTATAGATTCATTCAAGGATCTACTAGGGATGTAGATGAAATTTCAACTTGTTGTCATACCCCAAATTCTACAAATTCACACTCATGAAGGGAAAATTGACTTGTCAAAAATTTATCCCCTTCACAAGTTACAACTTGGAGATACTCTACATTCTTCCGCAAGGTAGGATATTCTACAAGAACACATGAAGAAGACTAGATTGATTGATGATATCATGAAGATAATTCAAGAAGGTTTACCAGAGGTGAACATAGATTCTTCCTTGCCTCTAGAAAAAAAATTGAATCTATTAATGGATTCTTGTAAGATCATTCCTCAGACAGTGAGGAAAAGGTAGAGCAAGGGGATTTATGAAAGGTAACTGATAAGAGAATGGACAAAGTATATGACTGATACATGCTAGTGCACAAAATAAATTGCAATAAAATTTGAAAATCTTCAAGAATTGTGTTAATTAAGTCATTACAATCTATCAATTCTATTTGAAATGGCCAAGCTCCACCAAGAATATCAAAGGTTATATTAAATCCGTTGAGTCACAAGTTAATCAATTAGCCAAGTCATATGATTTGTAAAAGGATAAGGATGGATCAATAAGAGATCAAGTAGAAAATATTTGTTCATAGTTTAAATTTATTCAAGACCAAATAGAACAAATAAAGAGGTTTGGTTAGTTAAGGGAAGTAGCAAACCTGATACTTTCTTCATTATCTAGATTGCTTCATGGAGCAAAAAAAGTTGGTTAGAAAATGAAAGGTCTAGAAAGTGTAGATGAGGTCGAGGACTTATGTATGTGGTTTGAATGTTAGAATCACATTCTCACCTCAAAAAAAGGAAATTGGGTTGCAACTCTAAAGTAACTTAAGATAATTTTGAAAAATATTCTACCATCTAAAGAAGCAACAAAGATGTAAATAAAATAATTTTCTTTGTACAATTTTATGGAGAAGTGTAGTATTTTTTGTACATAGCATAAATTTTGGGCATCTCCATCTCAGGGGGAGTATTGTTTATAGAAATCATATGATAAAGGATAGTTTATACAACTTTGGGCTATTAAAAATAGAAGATATCATGCCCTTTTCCCTTGATGTCAAAGCAGGAGAGAAGACTTGTAGATAAATGAGTCTTGACATCAATGAATAAGGGGAAAATTATTGGAAATATGTGTTTTCATTTATGTCAATTCAAGTTGTGTTGTCATTGATGTCAAGTGTGTGTCATGAATTTTGTAAATACTCCAGAGATAGTGCAAGTATTGAGACATATGTTGATATAGTTAGCAATACACTTGTTCCAATATGTGTCTTGCATTCTTACCTTGGTATCATTCATGGTTTGTGTACTACACATGGATCTATATGTTGCAAAAGTTTTGTTAAGGAAATAATTGTGAATATTCAATGATAGAGTCATGGTATTTTGGTCAGCATCCCTCTGCAATACAAGATTTTATCTTTCCATTCAAAATATAATATGGTCGAGATGTGAGGGTGTTATATCCAAGAATTCAATTCAAATTACACCTCAAATGAAAGTTATGAGTGATAGAGTTCTAGTCTATAGTTTGGCAGAATAATGTGTTGATAAAGATGCATTGGAACACTTTGCATGTCTCTGAAAGTGAAGTGATGGACGAGCAGTTTTGAAGACATGATTAGTAATGTTAAATGCACACTACTTTGTAGTATCTAGTGTTTTGATGGTCCACAAGATCATTTTTCAAATGACAATATACTATAGTTTACATGGAAAGCTTTGTTCCCGTATATTCAGTACGTTTCTTTTATTGTGCAAGCATGTGATGATCAAACATTAAAAGAAAATTTTGAAGAGATATCATGAATGGACTAAAATTCTTGCATCTTGGTTGGTATGAAGGTTTTAGTTTCTCCCTGGTGGTGCAAAGTTTCAAATAGTTAGTAGTTTTGGTGGTGTTGTCATTGTTTGGGTTGATAAGATTGTTTCCTTCATATGTGATTAGTCCTAATTAATTAATATTTATTTGGAGGATATGTTGAGATGGTTCTTAGTCATGATATTTTGTGTGTTGATCCACAACTCATTTTCTCTTTATAGTGTATGTGTTTAGAGTGGACTTGTGTGATATAATATGCTTCTTCTAAAGGTCATCGTGGAGCCGACCTAATCATTATAGAAGATCAAAATCATTTGTGATGGGCTTGGTGTATGGTCAATTGGAAATTAGTAGTATGTTTAAGATGAAGTGTATGAAGTTTGTATGATGAATTAATTATGTGAAAAGGGAACTGCAACATCAACACATGTTGCATGCTTCTTTCATAAGTAGTTCATGTTCATATTTCTCATTATAATTTTTCATGTATCTTTCTCTTAGATAGTGAGTCTCATCAGGTCCTTTTATCTTGCCCTAAGGTTGTGCACCTTATTCTGCAAGTCCATAGGCAGTGAGCCTTAAACTAAATTATAATTCTTGTAAGAAATGAGCTTCATATATTGTCAGTTAACTCTCACTGTGGTTTTTCCTCATTGGTCTATCTATATAAAAATCTTGTTGTCCTTGTATTGTGGATGTTCTTCATTTCTTCTTTCTCTTAGTTAATGTGATGTGATGTTTAATATGCAAATGGAATGGATAAATTTTAATGTATGTTGATTCACCTCCCTCCCAACACTACAATGTGTTCAATAATTTTAAGGCCATAAAAATATATTGCATGACAAAAACTATACTATCTATATTACAAATATTAATAATTTTGTGAGCATATACTTTGATTATATACTATCATATATATCTAAAAAAATGGTGAGATATATTCTTATTGATGGGTCATTTACACTTATATGTGTCCATTACAATTTAACTATAGGAAAGAATAAAATTTTTAAATATTTTTTTTTATGTTTTCTTATAATTATTTAAAGTGACAAGTTTGATTTTTTGACAATGAGGTGTGTAAAATGAGAAATATTTTTTATTTATATAAAATATGTTGAGAGATATTTGAGTTTAATTTTTTTTTAAATACTTATATTGGAAAGATTCATTTTGATGATGAAAAATAATTTATAGCTTTAATCTAAGCTTTTATTTTATGTGGAATTAACTATTATTATTTTAAAAAATAAAATAAAGTAAAATAAAAACCTACCATGTTATTAATATTTTTCTAATAGTTATCCTCATATCATTTTATTATAAATCATTAAAAATCATTTTTTATTTTGTTTTTAATTTATTTTTCAAAAGTAAATCAATTATCTTCACTTTTGTCTCCAAAAATATAAAATTCAAATAATTAACAACCACAATTTATTATTGATTTGATGATTTAAAGGGTGCTTTCATGTATGTGAGCTCTCCACATCCCCCCTAATACAACTATATAATGTCTCTTGGCATAACAACATAATAAAGTGGACGTAAAAAGATTAGAAGAATGACATAATGGTAATATGTATATATAGGGGAGAGGGACCCATAGTGGAGTAGGGTTCAATAGTGGGGATAGATGTAGTTCTCAGTGGGCCCCATAGTAGAGCACCTTAATATCCAATTGAAAAAAAAAATTTATCCATAAAATACACAAACTGACAAATCATGTGATGCCACATCAATGCACCAATAAAACATGACTTAGTGTGCACCACTATCGGTCTCACTTTTTTTTGGCCTTTTTTGGATACCTCAATAAAAAGCATGCTGTTGTGGCATCAAATTTGATGATGTGACCCTAAAATATAGAAGCATGTGAGTTGCCAAATAAAATGCTATACAAAATTGGGAGTGATTTGAAATTTTCACATAGGATTTTGAGAAACGTGAAGTTAGGGCGCTCCACTATGGGCCCCTCTCCCCTAATTTATGTCTTAGAACTTAAATACAATCAATTTTATGAAAAAAAAGAAAAAAATATCTCATATTGTAATCTTGAGGTTGGTGAGCATCTACAATTATTCAATCCATACTTGCATATGCCCACGATAGATGTGATATGTATTTGTTTGTGTAAGATAATGTAACTTTTGAATTTATTTAATAGTTCGAGATGAACAATATACATTTATTTACATGGGCTCATAACTGCCTTATATTAAAAAATTCCTAAAAGAGTTGTTGAATAATCAATAAACATAAATCTTTATAATTTTATGTGACAAACATTTCATAAAATGACTAACTAGAATGTGATTATTTCCACCACCTTTTTAATATATAAACTATTTCATTATAATTAAATAAAAAATCTACAAATGCTTTATCAACAAAACTTTGATATTTGTACTCTGAACCATTCCACATTAGGTTAAGTGATGTCTCTCCATTAATATATATTCTTCTTAGAATTTAGTGTTCAATACTTATTGGACGCACTCAGAAACAACATGCTTTCTATTTCCAAGAGTTCCTTGGCTAGTTAAATTGATATTCTACGAAAAGTATGTAATGGTACGTTTAATAACAGACTGGTGTGAGTAAGAATGTTGATTTTGGATTACACATGTCGTCGAGGTAGGGCGGTGAATTTTTGGAGTTGGATTACTTCTTCTGAATGCGTACATATATCATATCTCAATTATAAGACTAATTTTCTTTTGCTTTTCATGCTTTGATGTTCTAAGAAACAAGCTTGAGAACACAATACCTATAAGGATTTAATTACGGCATAAAAATTTGCTTCTCAAGGAAGTTTACTGTGTGGGGTCGACTGAGAAATGAATAGCTTTTCTGAAGTGAGAGATCAGATATACCTGTTGCACAGTGCCTCACGTTATTCCTGAACTTTGACAATGACTGCACATGGTGTCTTTCTTGCCTTTCTCGTGGCATGGTTGGAACCACAGCTGAGCCCCACATAAACAACAAATGCCAAGATAAGATTGCCACACCATCGAGTAGCGGCATCGACAAAATTAGCGGACAATATGTCAACAGATGTGCTCACTGCAATAAATTGAGAAAAGTTAGCCGACTCTTGTGAGTCGATGACAACTGGTTTAGGAAATAAATGAGCAGATCTGTTGACATATTGTCAGATACTTTCCTCGATGCCGCGACTCGATGCTGTGGCAATTTTGTCTTGGCATTTGTTGTTTATGTGGGGTTTAACCTGTCGGTCTAACTATGCTACAAAATTATTGTACTTTCCATACTGCATCAACTTGTCTATACAATTGTAGATCGGATGGATATGTTTAACTTTGGATCGTAAACTATCATAGCTACCATTTTTTTTTATTGTCTTGTTACCAAAAAAAAAAAAAATTGGATCACAATTACCGTTGCTCCAAAAGGGATGTAATTTTAAGATCCAAAGCTTCGGCACATGTAGTTGACCATCTCTAATTGAGAATTAGTAAAACTTCTTTGTTATAAAAATATAAGTTTTTTGCTGCTTCTGGATACGATTGTGTGCAAGTTTTTCCATCAGCGTTTGGGATCACACTTTGTGATCCATCATTAGAATGTAAAACAAAAGGCATGAGGCAAAATACATTATTTTTTGCTCCTCATGCTATTGTTCATCTAAATGATGATCATAGAGTGTGATCCGGCGTTGTGGAAAAACTTGCATACAGCCGAATCGAGAAGCAACAAAAAATACATTCATGATGGATTGTGGAAATCTCATATCACTAATATAATTTTTCCTTCATTATGTTCTATCTACCAAATAAATTAGAATATCTACAATTCCAATTAGTGCAATGTATCCATAAAAATGCATGTGTAAATATAGTGTATGACCATGTTTATATGTGAAACAAAACGAGTGTCATTTTCAATTAATAATACTCATGTTACAAATGTGTTTTCAATAAAATTCATTTAAAATGTAAACTATTATATCAGAATTTAAAAACTTAAAAAATTACCTTGAAAATATATAAGTGATTTAGAAACCTAAATTGGTAGATCTTCATATCATAATTTAAAAAATTACTTTTCAATTAATCTGTAATACAGCTACAATCTAACTCAGTAATCAGAGGACTATTGACATGCTACTTTGTGGAATCCAACTCACCATGTTTAAAATGCTGCTACTTACAAAACCCTATACCCTTTTCCCACCAACCAATGACCTTATTTTAGCATTTAATCAACTCATTGAATTGAAGCACAAATAAACCCATTCATTCAATGCAAATGACATAAGACAAATGAAATTATTATTAACAATCTCATTCATAGTTTGCGAGGAAAATACATAGGAGAGCACATATTTTAAAACTAGTATTTTCTTTCATTACTCATATTTGTTGGATGTAGGGAACACTGAGAGCGGGGGGGGGGGGGAAGTGAATCAGTGTTCAACAAATTTTACTATTCATATTAAATTTAAAAACCATCTACAACAAGATATGAACTTTATGCAATATTAGTAGCATAAGACAGATAAAAACATGCACACACAATAATGAACACCATAACACCACATATTTTTACATGGAAACCTTGTTAGGGGAAAAACCATGGTGGAGATTAATCCACAAATTTTTTACTCTGTTAAAAGTAAAGATAAAATGGGAATGCATTTGCATTTAGGCTCACTACCTAGAGATCACTGCTCAACAAAATAGAGGCTCATTGCCTACAATACATTTGATAGAATGTTGCTACAAAGTTTGAACTAATGGGACAACATCTTCAAATGCTAGAGTTCAGTTCCAATGAAGCACAATCTGTTCTTTGATCACACTTCTTTTCATGCTCTGTTTTGCACTTCAACAAAATCCTTCCTACAACACATACAGTAACTCACTTGATGATTTTCTGATGTAGGCTCACAGTACTATACAAACTTTTTCAATAATTACTACACACACACTTGCCATACACACATTCTCACATTCTCTTTTTCACTAAAGATAAAGTACCAATCTTTTTATATCCGCTATCATCAATGTCACTATATGTCGGCTTGAAGAAAAATATAATATCTTTCCTTGAGTCGGCCCAAAATCATAAGTCATAATTTAGTGTGCACCTATATAAGTCGGATTAACTCATAGTAGGGACCCAAACAAAGGTTCAAACATAAGAAAATAACTAAACATTTACTCCATATACATTCACGATCCGAGATATTGTTCAAACATGTTGGCCACAAGAGAAGAATAGACAATGAGTTATACCACCGAACCTCTTAATTTGATCTATGATAGTTGTAATGCCACAAAAATTCTTCAGCAAAGTAAGATATGAGCTAGGAAACCTTCCTTGTAGATCCACACAACAAAATGATGATCTGGTGAGGTGATCGAATCAAAAGACTAACTAGATGTCCTGTTCAGGCGGTAAACTACATAAACATAGATCTTTTTCTAGTGTGATCTTAACTGATACTATGGACCAAACTAAAGAATTTAGTTGCCATCAATGACAACACAGGTAGCCAAAAATCACGTCCACAACCATCATATGCCAACAATCTCCCCCTTTGGCATTGATGGCAACACTTAGTGAAAAATTTACTAAGTTCCCAAAACTCAAATAGTATTATGTCAAAATTGCTACTCCCCCTAAAGATGCCATGAAATTTTCACTCCATTCTCTCCCCCTTTGACATCAATGAAAAAAATTTATGGCATTCACTCTACACTTCTTTCCTTAACTTCTTAAAATAATGTACTATCCCTTACTTCATTCTTCAAAAATTTAGAAGATTATCTTATATTTAGCTTTCATTTCTGGAAGGAATTTCTTCTAGGAATCCACAAAAAATCCAATGGAAATAATCAAGCTATTGTTCTTAGATGTCATGTTGATGATTTGATTAAGATGCTCAGGAATAGTGATTTCCTGTTGCAGTTGCTCTCCTGATCTGAGAATCTCAACCATTTGTTCCAGTCTACCTTCAGTTATATCCTTAACCTTCTAGAATGTGTCAGTGAGAACATTCTTAGTATGAATAAATTTTGTGTGCTCAACCTATAAATTGCTAACCTTCTTCTTCATGTCTCCATTTGAGTCCAGGAGCATACTATAGTCATGTCCAATTTTAACTAGCTAACTCTCAATTTCCTCAAGTTTATCTTTGTACTTCCCTGTCACATGGACCAACTTCAGGTAGTAGTTGAAGATGTTATTTGAAAAATCAATGCACTATCTTAATTCACTCATCCTCTTCTTCAATTGTGAGAGAGATAACCTAAACTACATTTTTAGGTGAGAAATTATATCTTCTTCTTTTCTTTCCAAGGGCACAGATTCCATAGCTGTCTTCACACACTCAAGCATTTCATCTGGGAGAATATTCTGTAAGCTCCCTAACTCCACATTATTGTCCACAAATAATCTTGCTAAAGCATTTTCAATAAGGTCTTGCTCAAAAGATGGTTTGTCTAACCACATTTTAGACACCTTTTGCATGCCATTCTATTTGTGAATGATCTCTAATATTCTAGATTTAAACAAAGATTCTTCCTCAGCACTGTCTAAAGAAACAACATCTTCTGGTCCAACTGGTTTTGGAGAATCTTGTGGAATATACTCCTCAGAAGATTCACCCTTTATGTCCACAGCCACTTGACTTATTTCTTTCTTTTTAGTCTCTATGGGCCCGAGTGCTGAAGGAGTCACAACATCTGAAAATCTTTTCATTTTATGCTCTTTCTCTTCCTTCCCAAAAAATGATCCAATCTCATTTATTCTTTTTGGGAGTGAAGCACCACCTTCTCCAAATCTGATTTATACTTTTCTAAAGAAACTATCATATACTTGTTCACAATTCTCAAAGGAGTTGTAATGATTGAATATTTGTTTGCAAACATGTATATTCCCTTTCCATACCACATTATCTTTTAATGGCAGACAATTTAGAAAATACATTAAAATGCATGTTGCCAAAGTACCAATTCTGAAAGAATAGTCAATGTCCCTAGTCAACTAGACATTTTCCATCAGTTGTTCTTTCAACAGGCTACACAAATCAAAGTTCTCGCCTTCAATTATCATATTATGAGCAATATAAACAACACTAGCTGAATTTCATCCCTCACGGTTCCTTAAATAGATTTTATATGAAATCCCATAAGCCACATACTTCGTCAAGCGGTCCTTAATTGATGAAATTATTAGTGCCCTTTGATCTCCCCTAATTTTGGTTAGGGTTTCGACTACCACATTTCTAATTGATTTTTTCTTTAGAATGTCACCATCTTTACACAGTCCAGTTAGATCCTTGATCACATCCTTGGTGATTTGATATGGTTTGTCCAATGTAATGGTGTCACCATCCAATTTATTCAAGAAAAGCTAAACAATATTTGTATTAACAAAATGAGGGAAATCGCACCAAATATCCATATTTCTATGTTTAGATCCTTCAAGCCTTTTGCAATCCGAGAGCGACAACAATTTTTTCTCATCCCTAATCTTCTGACTATTATACTCATCTAGGGTTACAACACCTTTGATTTGCTTCATGATTATATTATGAACAGACAACTGGATGAAATCCACAAAGATAATGATTAACGAAAATACCTTAAGATTCGCTACCCAAAATCCTTTCGATCCTTTGAGATGAGCAGAAAAATGCCAACGAGCTTCTTCTTCTTCAATACAATGTGTAGAAAATGAAGTTCAAAATGCCCTTATATAACTTTTCTAACTTTCACTTTTGACACATTAAATGCATTGCCCTAGAAGTTTCAATGACACAATAGATTCAAAAAGAAAGCAAAAGATTTAGTTGCAGATCATTCCAATTTCTTTCAGTTCATCATACAAATTCCAATACTTTCGTTTGAGAGTGACTCAATGACTGAAAACATCCACCAATCTGTCACTTGCAATACATAGGGGGTATAGGAGATTTTTCATGAAAAACTCCCCCTGGGCCATTGGCCTAACATTAGTTACCAGAAGGGATACTAGTGGAGGCTTCTGGTGCAGGCTTATTCCCTTCATTGAATTTGGTTTTTCTCACCCATGTCTTTTTCATTTGATCTTTTATCTCTTCCACAAAATATTTTGTCTTACCTTTTTTGTCTTTATGTGAAATCCTTCTCTGATAATCCAGACTCATTTTATTCATATTTTTGTTCTGGAAAAATTTTGTTGTATGACCAAGATTGTTACAATTAAAGCGTACCGGACCTCTCTGTCTATACCGGCCTCTCCATTGGTTTCCATTTTCCCTGCACTGATTAGCAATATGCCTAAATCTTCCATATGCATAGCATCTAATGTTACTTGTATTAACAATTACTATTTTGCATTCTAATGCTTTATGACCAAACTTCTTGCATTGAAAACATTGACCAAGAAATGAGAAAATTCTAGGACTTATCTTTCTACACTGAGAAGCCATGTGTTCAAATTTATTACAAGCAAAGAAATATCCATTACATCTTTGAGCATTAGGTTGCCTTACCAGATATCTTCTTCCTCTCTTCTTCTTTTTAGGATTCTTCTAATTAGATCCAAAATATTCTCCTTCTTCATATCCAAGACCCCGCTTATCATTTATATCTTTTTGACTTTTAGTTATTTCTTCAAGCTTGGTGGAGCTCATACTAGATTTTTATTTGAATTCATTTACAATAGCCAGCTCATTTGTGATAATTACTAACTATCTCTCAAGCTCTTTCTCATTTGTTTTGGATTGTAGTAGTTCCATTTCCAGCTGAATGAATCCACTATTAATTCTGATGCATTCATCAGTTTTATCCTTCAAGGATTGGGCTAGATTTTCCTCATTATTCTTTCTTTGCTCAGTTTCTTTAGTAAACCTCATCCTTGAGTCCATTTCAAGTTTTAGGGTTACATTATCCTTAGCCAGACTTCTCACATTCTCTTTATCTCTTTTAGGGTTTGATTTAAATGCACATCATCTGAGCCTTATTTTCTTTTTGCTTCAGCTGATCACATAGTTCCTTCCTCTTTTCTCTTGAATCACTTATCTTTCTTTTCAGTGATTGAATGAATTTTTCAACATCTGCAAGACTTGCTTTGAAGTTCCATGACTTCTACTTTGGATTGATCAAGATCATCAAGTGCCACCATCAGCTATTGTTGAAGACCACTAGCATCCATTGTAATCACCAGATCCACCTCAAGCTATTAGGCTTTACAAGAGGAACCTTGCTCTGATACCAATTGTTGGATGCAAGGAACACTGAGAGGGGGGGTGAATCAAGTGTTCAACAAATTTTACTATTCATATTAAATTTAAAAACCATCTACAACAAGATATGAAATTAATGCAGAGTTAGCAACATAAGACAGATAAAAACATGCGCACACAATAATGAACATCATAACACCAAATATTTTTATGTGGAAACCCTATTAGGGGAAAAACCATGGTGGAGATTAATCCAAAAGTTTTCACTTTGTTAAAAGTAAAGATAAAAGGGGAATGCACTTGCATTCAGGCTCACTGCCTAGAGCTCACTGCTCAACAAAATAGAGGCTCACTTCCTACAATACATATGATAGAATGTTGCTACAAAATTTGAATTGATGGGATAACATATTCAAATTCCAAAGTTCAGTTCCAATGAAGCACACAATCTGTTATCTGATCACACTCTTTTTCATGCTCTATTTTGCACTTCAACATAAGCCTTCCTGCAACACATATAGTAACTTGCTTGATGATTTTTTGATGTAGGATCACATTACTATATAAACTACTCACATAAATACCACACACACACTTTCCATACACACATTTTCACATTCTTTTTTTTTTACTAAAGATGAAGTACCGATCTTTTTATATCCGCTATCATCAATGTCACTATATGTCAGCTTGAAGAAAAATATAATAGCTTTCCTTGAGTCGGCCCAAAATCATAAGTCATAATTTAGTACACACCTATATAAGTTAGCTAAACTCATAGTAGGGACCTAAAAAAAGGTTCAAACATAAGAAAATAACTAAACATTTACTCCATATACATCCGCGATCTGAGATATTGAACATGTCAGCCACAAGAGAAGAATAGATAATGAGTTATACCACCGAAACTCTTAATTTGAGCTATGATAGCTGTAATGCCACAAAAATTCTTTAGCAAAGTAAGATACGTGCTGGGAAACCTTCCTTGTAGATCCACACAACAAAATGATGATCCGGTGAGGTGACCAAATTAATAGACTAACTGGATGTCTTGTTCAGTCGGTAAACTACAGAAACATAGATCTTTTTCCGATACGATCATAACTGATACTATGGACCAAACTGAAGACTTTAGTTCCCATCAATGAAAACATAGGTATCCAAAAATCACATCCACAACCATCATATGCCAACAATATTACTTTGTAAAACCCTTTTAAGATCAAAATACATTATGACTCATACCCTAAACTTCCTTCTAATATATTCATCAACTTATCTATTTACATTCTATTGCTCTTTGAGCTTAGCTCCCTCTTAGACCATTCTAAGACTCAAATTTTTTTTGAACTCCATAATCAGCCATGAAATCCCCTTTATAAATAGGGAAGAAACAAGCATCCGACTAAATTATGATTAAATTTCATACTTCATTTCAAAACCTCATTACAAGCGATTGTGAAAAAACACCTCAGGAAATTACATGCAATCATTTTGGAGCAGGGGATGGCAAAAGAAAAAATTCAGCCACAGCGTATCATTGTTGCATCATCCACGTCGAGAAAAAGATTCCTTATCAGTCAGATGACTTCCACATCAACATGGAAGAGTAAAAGACCAACACCATAGACATGTTGAAAAAGGAAATTCATGATATAGAGACCATGGTCTCATTGAAAACAAAAAAAAGGAGGAGATGCTACTCTAAGTCATCAGCATCAGAGGATGCTTGACCACTCCTTTTTTTTTTCCACAATTGGAGGAACCATCACCACATCATCATCAAATTCATCATATGACACTAGGGAGAGAAGGTAATGATCATATCCCGAGTCAGTGTCACCTTCACCATTTGAAGGGCTATCAGATAGCACAATGGGAGAATTATGTTTTCCTAGGCAAGCCTTATGACCCTTGTTCCTTTTCTTGGCCTTCTTCGTAGGCTCAGCCTACTCCTTCCCCTTAAACTTGACCAATTCTTCTAAAATGGTCATGTTTCTTAAGTTATAGGTACTTTGGACAATGTTTTTCTTATTTTTACCACATGCCTTCATTTTACCCTTTGGAACCAAAGAAGTTGTAGGGACTCCTTGCTCAGACATATCCTCATGACACTCAAACACGCTAAGTTGGCCAGGCCTCCTAGTTGGCTGAATTGACACACCATAATTTCCCATTTTGTAGGACACAAGGTGAAAACTAGCAAATCTAAATTGAGCCAAAAATTGACCAACTTAAAAGCTTTCAGATCAAATTTGCATGAAAGCACGCCCACCAGCCCCAACTAGATCACAACCTGCCCCAAAAAAATGGAATTACTAGGTAAACCAGAAGCATGAATTAAAAGGAGCTCACATGAAACACCAACTTACTTAAGATGAAAATAGCAACACCTCTACAGTTGAAAGCTCAACACTTGCACATTCCTTCTATGATCCACACTTCATAATTTTCAAGAACTAAAAATGGTGAGATCAAATAGTAAGCATTTTGCATTAAATAGACCATTTGGAGCATGTTGCAATTAATGATTGAGGAGATCGTTGCACGAGTGAGTTGATAACTTAGCAACTCAGTTCTAAATCTGAACTGTCGATCTTTGAGGATTTAAAACTTCATCAATAGCCACCTTGAGGATCGTTTTTGTCTTTTACAACTAGCTCCTAGAAAATGACAATGCCACCTCATAAAGCTGCCACATCTACCCTTAATCCTCATTAGTCATTTGTGATCTGACAACAATCATTCATCACCAACTCAATCCGTGCTCCTTTCTTAATATAAGTAAAGTACACAAAGCCGATGTTTGGAGAGAATAATCCATACACTCCATCGCTCATTGCAGGCTTGCCCCATCCTTCTAGGGTTCAATCATCGACGACATTATTGACGTGATGAACTTCAACTCATTGATCGCTCTACTTTAAAACCATATCAATGGTTCTCCATTAGCCTCACTACTTTCTTCCTTGTATATGATGTCCCTAGGTTCTGCTACATTACCTTTTTCATTCAATAGATGCCACTTATTGCTGACACATTTCATCCTTCACTAGTTCTATCAATGATGCAAGCACCCACATGATGAAATATTAGCCCTTGAAAATATGGCGCATCCTCGATCACGTTCATTTTCCCATCACGCATCGCTAACTTAACTTCAAACATTAGATCACATCAGTGGTGGGAGATAAAGTGATGAAGCAAAACTAAGACATGTGCATCTGCATGAAAATCAATGATACAAAATACATCACTTAGAGAATAAATTCAAATAAGCGAAATAAAGTTGAACAGAAAACTCCATCACTCATCACTATTTTGAAACTTAAGTTTTGGAAAGGATCCGCAATGAGCAATAGGAGAAAATACAGAGGCGCCAGGGCTATCACCTATTACTAATTCTCCTTATAAGGTTTGCAAGCAATTAGCAATGAGAGATCCCAGTGATTTGCATCGCATATTGCTAATACAAACTTGACATTCAAAACCAATCCGCAATATGTGAAAGACAGGAGATACTTCATATCGCTCATCACTCTTTGAAAATTACAATCATACAACCATCTGCGATGAACGATGAAGAGAAGAACAAAAGTTCAAAGGCCATCACTGATCACTAATTTAATACTCAAGGTTCAAGAGTCATTAGCAATAAGCAGAAAATCAAAGATATAAGGAGAGGCAAGAGCATTGACCATCATTGATTGATATCAGGAGCTCCAAAAGCTATATGTGATGAGCGAAACCAAAGAAATACTGCTCATCACTTTTTGCCAATCTAAACATACCTTTTAGAAACTATCTATGATGAGTGACAAAAAGAGATGGCCAAAGGGAATTAAGTGAAAACTTTAAGCACGTTCCCATAAGTTGTTCTAATGAATGGGACCATTCTAGGAAAACATAGGAAAAGGTCTCCACAAGATTATAAGTCATAAAATGTAAAGGATGTAAAGGCTAAAAGGGCCCTTTATTTCACCCTTATAAAAGGGAAGAAACTCAGACCTAGGTGTGAGGGACAGGTTACTCCATGATCATCAGTGCCATAATATGTTTTAAAATGACCGAAAACAAGCAATAAAAGGTCAATGAAAAATTAGAATGCTACAAGGGTATAGACCTTAGGGTTTACTAGGTGAAATTGACAACAACATAACAACACTACAAAACCCAAAAATCCAAAGATGAGAGGCATGTTTAAGAATGCAGGGTTTTCACAAAATGGAACCAAAATACTGAGTGTTCCATCACTCAACACTATGATGAAAAGGCATTTTTTTCAATTGTGGAGGTCATTTTCTGAACCACATATATCACATATTTTGGTAAATTTTTGTTTTATTTTTAACAAGTTTTTTAATAGAATATTCAAAAACTTATACTCCATATTTTAGAGTAATTAGAATAGAATTTAGTGATTTATTACAAAATTAGGGTTTTTTTCCAATTTAATTAGAAAGTGCATATCTTCCTAATCTTATTGAATTTCTTCCTAATTTTAAGTGATTTTTGGAAAAAAATATAGAGAAGACCATAGTAAAACTTTCAAATTAATTGGGGCATAATTAAGTTATTTACTATAAAATTAGTGTTTCCAACAACTTCGCTCTAAAGGTTGTAACAACTAATTTTTGGGAGATTTTTCTCAAAATGTTTAACCTAGGTCTTGGTATGTTACCAAAATAAATTAAAATTATTTTTAATTCATTTATGCGATTTATCGTAAAATTATCTTTCTATAACTTCTCAAAAAAGTAATCACAAAAAAGAAGAAAAAGAACAAGAACAAGAAGTAGAACAAGAAGAAATCACAAGAGAAAGAGAAAGAGAAATAACACAAACAATAACAAGAGAAAGAACACAAGCAAGAACAAGAACAAGAAGCAACAATGGAAGAAGAAGAAGAAATAAAAAGGAGGCGAAGAAGAAGAAAAATAAAAGGTTAGCATTAAGGACAATACTTTTGTAAAGAGGAGGGCAATGTTATATCCCTACCCCTATAGTTTGTATAGTGTTATGAGTAGTCATATTGTGGCTACCTTGACTATTAATCAAGTCATATTATCATTATTATATTGTTATTTAGTTATTTAGGCTGACCTAAGGCTTGCATAGGGTTATCTAGGTCAGCTTGGATGATATCCTAGGCATAAGTATGTTATAAATAGGAGCTATAGGTAGGTTATTATCATTATGTGGAGTATTAAGTTCATATTAAAGAATATTAGATGTATCCCCCTAAAAGTGGCATATTATTATCAAGTATTTGCAACATTTTTCATATTATATTCTTCTCTTGTGCAAGTTATTCCATAACAAATTTCATATCAACAATCCAAAGATGGAACATGCCTATGAGGAGCTACAATTAGGGCATAATTTTTTTTGTAAAGACTCAATAATTCACTTTTAAGACCACTCAATTGATAGGTTGTGCAAAAAAATCACTTAACAACCTCATAATTGACCTCATGCATTACCTCACTATATGCTAAAAAATGATGAATTCAACGAATGTAAAATGAAATGAAGAATAATAATTAATTTTTATTTTTTCATATGTGTTGATGAATTACAATATATATGTGCCAATTCAGCTCCCGTAAAATCACCTCCCTGCATTTTTGCATAGTTAATTTGTGTGGCAATGGAAATTGTACTACCTTCTTGGAGATAGTATAATTTCTTACTTAATTTAGGCCCATTTTGGTACCCTTACATTAAATACCCTTTAAATCATTATTAATAGCCCCCTAAGACCCTTTATTTCAGATCTCGAGGCTTATTTCAACTAAAATCATGACAAAATAAATAAAAGTATTAAATTTTGTAATAAACCATCAATGGCCCACCTCAAAAAACTAGGGTGGGACATATATGCCACCTTGGGCATATGAGTCCCCTTAGGTGGGACCCATACACCACAAGTGGCATATGAGTCCCATGTGGCCTATTTTTAGGGTTTGAGTGGGAAATTCAAGTTTTTAATTCAAAATTTTGGTTGATGTCAGCCTTTGAGATCTAAATAACGATAAATTAGATGAAGTGCCTATATAAACAAGCTTCTAAGTCATTATTTTCATCTAGAAAAAGCAATTCAAGATCTAAGCACTCACAAGCACTCAAGCATTCTTTCACAAGAGCATTCAAGATAAAGTAGCAAGCAAATTTGAAGTCTTGGAGCAACATTATAGTGTTTTTGTAGATCTTCAAGATCAGTTTTATTCAAGATATAGCATTATCAAGGATTGATTATGGTTTCCTATGGTGAATCATGATGGATTCTACGTTGGGGAGATACAACTAGCCATCAAGCCAAGCCTAATGACTTGTTTCCCAAGTGATTCCATCCTCCATTGTCACTCTACTTTCATCCTAAGGAAGGTCTTTTTATAGGTTCAGATCCATAAATCAAATTGGGAAGAAAGGGTAGAGATTAGAGAGTAGATTTGAAATTTAACTTTTCAAAAAAGTAGAACAAGACAGATATGCCACAAGTGGTGTATGAGTCCCAGTACAAAAAAAATTCTATATTTCTGAAGATCTTGAGTCAGCATTGTTAGATTCTTGTTTCAACCCATAAACCCTAGACTAGGACAGATATGCACACCCTGGCATATGAGTCCCAATGTTCCCTAATATTGGTATTTTTAGGATTTTAGAGCTTGTTTTGAGCATATTCAAGATTCTAGGTGCACCTTTTCTGATTTACTAGTTTATTGCTTTATTTTGCATTCATTTCTAGTTCTTTTGTTGGAGTTTTACATATCATTAGGTTTTTTCATTAGATGTTGCATGTTACTAGTCTTTCCAAGCCCTAGCTTGGTGGTGAACCCCTCTTTAGTCATTAATCATACCCTAGGACAACCTATTGCAGGTCTCTTTCTCTAATTCTATCCTTGGATTGAGATCTCTAGGGTTTCCTTGAGTGAAACTAAGTGAAATAGGAGGAACCCTATCCTTGTGCTCCATCTCCTAAAAGATAGGGTACCCTATTTCCATTGTTTCATTTTGGTGAACCTACATTTAGAACATCTTAATTCTAATTTGGAGTGTGCCATAATTGCATTAGGTTTTGCATTAGTTAATTGGAATCTAGGGTTTCTAAATAGTGCATTAGTGAGAGTGCATATAAGTTACATTTTTTAATCTCGCTTCACTAAAATTGACTTAAAATTTGCATTTGCAGTTATTTTAGACACCATACAAACAAAAAATTATAACATTTACATAGAATTTTCTAAAAATGGTGCAAAAACCCTAAACTAGTACTCATATGCCCCTCTGGTCGATTTAGTCCTAGTACAAGTTATTTTACCTAAATTTTGGGTATTTTATGTTGACTATGGTGGCACACATTTAGGGATGAACCATTTTCAACAAGAGTTCATTTTATCACAATTTGACCAATGTGGACTATTATGTTCAAAGCTTCATATGTCTTCTAAATTTCCAAGGGAGGTAACTCATCTCGATGGAAAGTAATGTCCAAGTTATTCTTATTCATAGCTTGAATTTGGGTTGCTACATCATTTGATTGCACATTACGAGAGTTAGGGACTTGTTGTAAAGCACTTTTAAGCATGTTACGATAATGAGGGGAAGCTTAAATAAGATCCCATAAGGATATCTTAACAGGATTATTCTTTAGTTGTTCAACAAGACTATACTCCTTTTCACTTTTTAAAGGAAAACAAGCAGGGCCAAGTAAGATAGGGTTAGGAAATGGGAGAGATGCTTGAGTTGTTTGTCTTGGTTGTAGGTTGTTCCTAGTGTTATATGTATGAGCAATGATAGTGTGACTCAGTTATTTGGGTATGTGCGGATCATCATGGAAAAAATAGGCCCTTAAGTGGCAAAAATTGAAACATCGGAGTTAGTAAACTTGACGTGAAAATTTGAATCGTTATCTATATTATTTCAAAATATGTAAGAATAAATTGTAGAAAATTGAATGTAGTTTCTAAAATACTAGGTTTATTTAGAAAAAAAATTCTATTTGGTGAAAATTTGAAATTTCAATGTAGTAGTACTTAAATTTAGGAAAAATAATAAGTAGGTGTCTGACCACCCTAACAACAATAAAATGATAATATTTTTTATAAGATTTTAGATATAAGTAGAGGACTCATGTCGATGTGATGCATATTTTTTTGTATTTTTTCTAAGTAAATAATTAATTATGAATTTTTATTACAACTTTTAAAAATATAAAACTTGTGTGTTTGACCACCTTAACTTGGTCAAAATTCATGAAATTAATTTTTTCTTTTTTAATCCTATATTATGTGAAGAATAGAATGTGACACATATTTTGGATTCAAAAATGTGATCTTGTTTGAAAGCTATATATGTTTTCACTCGAACCTATCAATCAGACTTTTAGTTGTAATTCAAATAGAAAATGAATAATAATTACTTATTAAATTCAAAGTAAAGAATAATTTATATTGGTGGAAAGCTGAGAATCTCCTTTAAAACCTTTTTCATTTCATCAATTTTGGGTTAAAAATGTCACCACATACCTACACAATTCCATCATATTGCCACTTTTTGGCCCATCATGATCCTGCACATACCCTATTGCGAAACATTATTTTTAGGTTGTTCGAGGATGAGCATAGGTTTATTTTGTGTTTGTGGTCATTGTGAGGGTGGGTAAATAATTAGAGGATTATTAGGATGTCCCACATAGTATGTAAAAGGTATGATAGTCAAGGGGGATCTAATAAACACTTGTGCATTCATAACCTCAACAGTTTTAGGTTGATGTCTTTCTAATGAATGGGAATCTAGTGTCATCTCTTTACCATCATCTAAAGAAGTCACATCACTATTGTTGTCATTTTATTTCACCATGATATCCTCCCTAGGAGGATATTTTTTAGGAGAGCTACAAACTAGATGTTCATGGCATTCAATGTTTGGTTCTTCTAAAGTAACTTGATCACAAGTAGGGGACTCATCAATCATAGCATTCTCTTGTTCAATCATGTTTTCCCTAGTAGGAGAGGTAGGGAAAGAGAGACAAATAGAACTCTCATAACTCCCATCTATTTGATCTTCTAACACCACAATATCTTCATCACAAATAGAAAAGATATTAGGAGAATACCAAATTTTATTTTTATGATTATCCACCATTGTATTCTCTTTCACTAAAGCATTCTCATTAGTGGGAGAGATTAAAATTTTCTTAGAATGTTTAGAAAGTTAGGATACTAACATTTCTTGACCAAAAATGCAAAGTACTTCTAACCATTTTCTGCAATGCTTCAAAAAAATAAACAATGTATATCCAAAGATTGAAAGTACCTTTTATTCAATGTACATGCAAAGCTTTAAGAATGCAAACAAAGTGTATCTAAAAATGAAAATCACTTTTATCAAATTATGCAAAGCTTTACGAATGTAAAAAATGTGTATGCAAAAGTGAAAAGTACTTTTATCCATATGATGCAAAGTTTTACCAATGTGAACATTTTCAGATCTAATAATTTTTGTAATTGAAATGATTTAAAAAATGACTACCCTAAATTATTGTTTTTGACCCAGATGGATAAAATAGATGTTTCTAAAAATTTCTAGACTTAGAGTATATGGTACTGGAGAAAGCTTAGGAACTACAAAAACAGGGTTTTTAATGTTGTACAAGGCAATTTCAGGCCTCATCAGGGACTCATTCTCCTGTAGTAGAGAATGGGTCTTGGATAAGAATTTTTGAAATGTTTTTGCTTATTTTTGAGTGATTTTTAATGCCTTTTCAAATACCAGAACATGCAGTCTAGGTATGAATAGGGACTCATTCACCAGGAAGGGCGAATGGGTCCCAAATAAGGGTTTTAAAAAGGTGAAAATTGCAAATTTTAAATTGTTTTATGTTTTTTTCATGCCTAGTTTCAAACTGTAACTTTTATGAAAGAAAATGCTAGAATTTAATGACCTAATCCAAGTGAAATGAAGGGTAAATAACACCTGTTGGAATGCAATTTTGTTTTTTTTCCAAATGCAAATGTATGACATCTAAATGATATGCAAAATGACTAATTTTTTTTTGTATTTTTCAGATTTAGAGAATGCAAAATAATGCAATTCTAAACCCTAAATGAGATACAAGTTTGAATGCAAATCAGGAAAGCCTAAATGAGATCTTGATTCAATGCAAATCTAGTGAAAATTAATGGAAGATCTAACCTAGGATGCAATGAAAGACATCAAAATTAGAAAATTGCAATATTCAATGAGTCGGGTTCACCAAAATGTTTAATAGTAAAGGTAGGGTTTACCACCATGAGTGAACAAGATAATAAACCACTAATTTATTTTTCTTATTAAAAAATCCAATTATGAGGGCTAAAACATGAAAATAACAATAAAAAACAAACCCTACCTATTATAACAATTATGAGGGGGGGGGTTTAGAGCATAAAAAGATTTGTACCTAGCCAATAAGTTGTTTTTGAGCTACAAAGGACTCATTCAACTCCAGTGGAGAATGGGTCCATGTGAGGGTTTTGAAAAATGACTTTAGGGTTTGATTCCTCTCAGCCTACAGTCCTAGATCCCAAGTTTTCACTGCTACAAGGCCTACTTAGGACTCATTCACCTTTAGTGGTGAATGGGTCCTTTTAGGGTTTTATAAAACTAATTTTAGGATCATGTTCCTTGATTTCTATACTTTCAGATCCCTGATTATTAGCTCCTGAAAGTCTAAAATAAATTATGTAGTGTCCTTGCTTTGTTCTTGCACTATAAATGGCAATCTTGTAACTTGGCAACTTTTGCAACTTTGCTCCAAATCTTGCTCTTCAACCTAAATCCTGCAAATACACATTCAAGAGGAGAAAAATGTTGTTAGTTAGGGGATAGGGGTTTGCCTCGGTCAAACCCATTTTAGGTAATTAAACCAATTGATGAACTAATGAAATAGAAGCATGAAACATGAAATATGCAATTGATGATACCTTGGATGTTGTCCCAAAATACAAATCTACAAACTAACATGAAGTGGTCATGGGGAATGTAGATATTTATCTCAAATAGATGCAAAAAAATGCTTGCAAGAAGTATCTTCGATGCTACATCAACAATCTTGGCTCAACAACATGCATGAATGCATAAAACCCTTGAAATGATTAAATGATCTTGAATTTCTATAATAAACTATTGATAATCAGCCTTGAAGTGCCTTATGAATGCTCTTGTAAACTTTGATTCGCTATAAGGATTCTCTCTCAAAGTTGTTAGCTGAAATAATGTGAATTAACCCCTTATTTATACTAAATTGAGAGATTAACCCTAAAATTCAAAGAATTCAAGCCAACCTCACATTTGGATATAAAAATTATAGGGTTCCCACCAAAATTAAGTTAAAAAAGAGGGGTCCTATTAAGGGAGGACCAATTCACCACTAAAGGCGAATGGGTCTTGGCATAGTTTCTAGGACCAAGCTTTGGGGGGTGAAATAACATAAAAAATCCACCTCAAAAATGTAAAGAAAGGGGTGTCCTATGTGGAGAGGACACCTTGCACCAGTAAAGGCAAATGGGTCCTAGCAGCACTTTTCAAGACACCAAATTTTCCAAATTAAATGTCATACAATATGATTTTGGGGTTGTCTGGATTGATCCATGAAAATGGGGCTTGAATTCGAATTAAAAAGGATCAATTAAACTAAATTAACCACCATTGATTAAGGGGACCCTAGATAAATGTGAAAGTGTTTTACAACACTCTACAAGACCTAGACAAGCTACAAGTTAAATATATTTAATTAAAAGTGGCACACTAGGCTTAATTAATTAAATAAATCATAGAAAAGTGTGAAAGTGTGTTACAAAACTTTACAATACTCTTGCAAAGGATCAATTAAGGCATATTTTAATTAAATAAATACCTTGGAATGATGTGAATTTGTTCAACACATTACAACACCACTCTAAGAGACAATTAATTCAATTTTATGTCAATTATCCAAATTAAGTGTGAAAAAGGATTACTTTTTTTGACACTATATTTTTCCCCCACTTTAGTGAGAGGATGACCCCATGTCAAGCTCACACTAAAGTAGACATTAAAGAAACTTAATTATGCAGAAATAACAAAGACACATAATCATACCATGCCAAAGGCCAAAAAAACAAAAAACAAAAAAAACAAAACAAAGGATCAAGCACAACCATTCCAACATGATGTGGAATAGGGTTGTTTGTCAGTAACATATGCTGCTCACTATGGCATAGTGGAACCTCGGTCTTTCCACTAGGTGAGTTTTCCCAAAGAAGTGGTTTAGTGAGAAAGTCATGCCAGTGTATCAGCTTCCCACCACATAATGTGAATGTCATGCTAGTGTATCAACTTCTCATTATACAAACCATAACAAAGTTATCGTATTGACAACTTAAATAAGGCACCACAATGTAATTCTTTTGTAATGTAAAAAAATTGTAAAAGGGAATTTTCCTTTGTTTATGTGAAGGTCTCATCTTAGGGGAACATTGTGCTTAATGTATCCAAGAGAGGACAAGTCAAATAAATATCACACTCTTGGAAATCAAGACCAATGACCAGAAAAGGTGTCACAAGAATAAAGAAAATCATACAATGAAATATGAGTGTTGATGTATTGCTTACTTTAAAAGCGGTTACTAACACCATTGTTGTGAGCAATTGATCAAAGTAGAAGACATGAGAGCTTATTAGGAAAGCCCTATGCCAAGTCATATGTTTCCAATACTATGCTATAAAGGAAGGTAAACTCAATACATCACATGCGAGCCAACTTAAGGCATGTCATCCAAATCCCAAGCTTGCTCTTATATATATACATGAATGTGATCAACTAGCAAAAGATGACAAGTGACATCTGAGGAAAGGCTACCTAACCCCTTGCCTCCCACTTAGTGCAAGACAAGGATAAGCCAAAATGATTGATGAGAGGCATGCTAGAGGGGTATGTGCTTGAGAATCATGATGGGCCAAAAGTGGCAATATGTGGCGATATGATGGCCCATGTGGCTAACAACTTTTACCCAAAAATTGATGAGCGAAAGGGTTGTTAAAGGAGATTCTTAGCTTTCCACCAATATAAATTATGCTTTACTTTGAATTTAATAAATAAATATTATTTATTTTCTATTTCAATTCTGACTAAAGTCTTGATTGATAGGCTAATTGAAAAATATCTATAGCTTTCAAATGATATCACATTTTTTAATCTGACACATGCATCACATTCTATGCTTTGCATACTATAGAATTAAAAAAAAAATGAATTTTATGAAGTTTTGACCAAGTTAAAGATTAATTGGACATCACAGTTTTTATATGTTTTAAAATTTTAATAAAAAATCATAATTAATTATTTATTTGGAAAAAATTACAAAAATATGCATCACATTGAGACATGAGTCCTCTACTTATATCTAAAATTTTTATAAAAAATATTATCATTTATTGTGGTTAGGGTGGTTAGACAAATACCTACTTTTATTTTTTCCACGAAATTTAAGTATGACTACATTGAAATTTCAAATTTTCACCAAATAGATTTTTTTTTAAAATAAACCTAGTAGTTTAGAAACTACATTGAATTTGCTACAAATTCTATTCTTACATTTTTGAAATCATATAGATAACTTATTCAAATTTTTATGTCAAGTTGCCTAACTCGATTTTTGATTTTTGCCACTTAAGGGCTGTTTTTTCCATGATGATCCTGCACATACCCTAGAGTGAAAATAAGTATCAATTAAAGGAATTAGGTACCCCCACATAAGGAAGAGCACCAAACTCCTTAAGATGTTGGATTTTACCACTCAAAGCCTTGCATTCATTAGTAGAATGACCATGAAAGTTCTCTATGATATGCACAAAATGAATTCTTGTGAGAGAATTTTATTTGTGTTCTTGGAGGGAAAGATATCAAATGATCTTGGAGGAGTCTCGACAAGATACTCTCTTGATCAATAGTACAAGATGTTTCATTATTTTGTGACAAAGATATCTCTTGCTTAGTATCAGATATCATACTTACACAAGACTCTTTAGATTGTGAGATTTTGTACTCTCCCTGAAAGGAGGGTGTAAAATATATCAAATTCAAATCACTGGTGTTTTGTGTGATGACATTGACATTAAGCGAAGATTTCTTTGTTTGTTTCATTTCTTTCAAAGGATAACAATCAAGACCACTAGTGTTTATCAATTTAGGATGCCTAATGTTAAAGTTAGTTTTGGAGAATCTTTTGTAACAGTGTTGATATTAAGAGAAAGCTTGTTTGACACTTGTATTTCTATCAAAGTACAATAACCAAGACCATGAGTTGTTTCTTTCATGTTAGGTTCTATTAGAACAAAGATACCTTGTTCTCTAGCACCACATCCTTTTCCACTATAACCAAGTTGTTTTATAAGTTCATAACCTCTTCCATAAAGTATTTTCATTTCTTTAGGGTTTGGTGTTTGCTAGTAATCATCCTCATTGAAATGTATTGTGTAATTTTCTTCATCTTCTGAAGTAGTTGAGGTGGATGCTTTTGAATTTTGTGTTGAATTTTGTGTCGATATTACCGATTTTTCATTTCCTTTTTTAGACTTTGTTTATGATATTGTATTCTCCCATGAGTGTTGGCATGAAATCTAAGGAACCCCAATCTCCATCCAATATCTTAGCGAATTCCTCAATTTGTTTCTCATCTTCTTCTTTCTTTTTGATTTCTACGTTTTCAATTATATACAACACTTCTAAAGGATCTCATCATTCTCCTTCGGCCATCAAACAACTTTCAAGTTCGAGATCGGATTTTAGTGTGTAGAATTTGTTTTTATAGATATACTTCATGACATGATGCAAGGTAGAAGGAATGCCATTCATTTCATGAATCCACCGTCTCCCTAAAATTAGGTTGTGAGAAATATTATTGGGTATAACATGGACCAAAGTTTGTAATGTTACATTCTCAACTCTAATAGGTAATGTGATGACCCCAAGTGGTTGTTTTCCTATGTTGTAAAATTATTGAATAGATAAAGAAACATGTTTAATATCATTTTTACTGATCTAGAGTCTTTTTAAAATGCTCAGTACACTACACACATTCAGTGCCAAACCATTATCAACAAGAGTTTGTTTTATCACAAGTTGACCAATGTAAACTATTATGTTGAAAGTTTCATACTTCTAAATTTCTAAGGGAGGTAACTCATCTTAATGGAAATTAATATCCAATTTAGCCAAATTCATAGCTTGAATTTGGGCTGCCACATCATTTGATTGCACATTAGGAGCGTTAGCGACTTGTAAAGCACTTTGAAGCATGTTACGATAATGAGGAGAAGCTTGAATAAGATCACATAAGGATATCTTAACAGGATTATTCTTTAGCTGTTCAAAAATATCACACTCCTTTATACTTTTTAAAGGAAAACAAGGAGGGCCAAGTAAGATAGGGTTAGGCAACGGGAGAGATGTTTGAGTTGTTTTTCTTGGTTTCAGATTGTTCCTAGTGTTATATGTATGAGCAATGGTGTTGTGACTCAGATGCTGAAACAAATTATTCTTGTGTTGTTTTAGGATGAGCACAGGTTTATTTTGAGTTTTTGGTCATTGTGAGGGTGGGTAAATAATTAGAGGATTCTTAGGATGTCCCACCGGGTATGTAGTATGTTCAATAGTTAAGGTGGATCTAATGGACACTTGTGCATTCATAACCTCAGTGGTTTTAGTTTGATGTCTTTCTAATAAAGGGTAATCTAGTGTCATCTCTTTACCATCATCTAAGGAAGTCACATCACTATTGTTGTCATTTTCTTTCACCATTATATCCTCCCTAGGAGGAGAGTTTTTAGGATATCTACAAACTATATGTCCATGACATTCAATGTTTGGTTCTTCTAAAGTAACTTCATCACAAGTAGGAGACTCATCAATCATAGCATTCTCTTGTTCAATCATGTTTTCCCTAGTAGGAGAGGTAGGGGAAGAGAGACAAATAGAACACTCACAACTCTAACTGGTATGATTTTCTAACACCACAATATCTTCGTCACAAATAGGAGAGATATTAGGAGAAGACCAAATTTTATTTTCATGATTATCCAACATTATATTCTCTTTCACTAAAGAATTCTCATAAGGGGGAGAGATGATTTTTTTATTAGCATGTTTAGAAAGGTAGGATACTAGAATATTGTTTGACCAAACATGCAAAGTACTTCTAACCATTTTATGCAATGCTTAAAAAATATAAACAATGTATATCCAAAGATGAAAAATACTTTTATCCAATGTATGTAAAGCTTTAAGAATGAAAAAAATGTGTATCCAAAAATGATTTAAGCATTTTTTATCAAACCTAGGAAAATATTTATGAATGTAAAGATTGTGTATGCAAAAGTGAAAAGTAATTTTATCCATATGATGCAAAGTTTCATAAATGTGAACATTTTCAGATCTAATGATTTTTGTAATTGAAACGATTTCAAAAATGACTACCCTAAATTTATGGTTTTGACCTAGATGCATAAAATAGATGTTTCTAAAACTTTCCAAACTTATAGTATATTTTACCAGCAATATTAGGAAGTAAAAAAAAGGTTTACAATGTTGTACAAGGCAGTTTCAGGCCTCATCAGGGACTCATTCGCTATTACTAGTGAATGTGTCCTAGATAAGGATTTTTCACATGTTTTTAATGATTTATAAGTGATTTTTAATGTCTTTTCAAATTATAGAAGATGTAGTCCAAGTTTGAACAGGGACTCATTTTCTAGTATGGGCGAATGGGTCCCAAATCAAGGTTTTAAAAAGGTGAAAATTGTAATTTTAAAGCTATTTTATGTGTTTTTCATGCCCAATTTCAAACTATAACTTTTATGAAAAAAATTTCCTTAATTTGATGACCTAATGCAAGTGAAATGAAGGGTAAATAACACCTTTTGGAATGTTTTTTTTTTTAATTTTCAAATGCAAATGTATGAGATCTAACTGATATGTAAAATGACTAATTTGTTTTTTATATCTTTTAGATTTAGAGAATGCAAAACAATGCAATTCTAAACCCTAAATGAGATTAAAGGTTGAATGCAAATAAAGAAACCCTAAATGATCTCTTGATTTAATGCAAATCTAAATGCAAATGAATGCAAGATCTAACCTAGGATGCAATGAAAGACTTCAAAATTTTAAAAATGCAATATTCAATGAGTCGAGCTCACCAAAATGTTTAATAAAAAAGGTAGAGTTTACCACCATGAATGAACAAGATGATAAACTACTAATTTATTTTTCTTATTAAAACATTCAATTATGAGGGATAAAAATGCAAATAATAATTAGAAATAAAACGAACATTTATAGCAATTATGAGGGGGGTTTTAGAGCATAAAAGCTATGTAACTAGGCCAAAAAGTGTTATTTTTAAGCCACAAAGGACTCATTCACCTTCAATGGTAAATGGGTCCCTATGAGGTTTCTGAAAAATGACTTCGAGGTTTGATTCCTATCAGCCTACACTCCTAGATCCTAAGTTTTCACTGCTTCAAGCCCTACTTATGACTCATTCGCCTTTGGTGGCAAATGGGTCCTTTTAGGGTTTCAGAAAACTAGTTTCAGTATCTTTTTCCTTGATTTCTACACTTTCAAATTCTCAATTATCATCTCTCAAAAGTTTGAAATAAATTATGTAGCCTCCTTTCTTTGTTCTTCCACTATAAATGACAATCTTGCAACTTGGAAGCTTTTACAATTTTCCTCCAAATATTTCTCTTCAACCTAAATCATGCAAATACACATTCAAGAGGAGAAAAATGTTATTTTTTAGGAGATAGGGGTTTTCCTCAGTCAAACCCCTTTTAGGTAATTAAACCAATTGATAAAATATTTAAATAGAAGCATGAAACATGAAATATCTAATTGATGATACCTTGGATGTTGTCTTGGAATACAAATCTACAAATAGTTAACATGAAATGGCCATGGGGAATGTAGATCTTCATCTCAAATAGATGTGAAACAATGCTTGCAAGAAGGATCTTCAATGCTACATCAACAATCTTGGCTCAACAACATGCAAGAATGCATAAAACCATTGACATGATGAAATGATCTTGAATTGCTACAATAAACTATTGATAATCAGCCTTGAAATACCTTATGAATTCTCTCAAAATTCTCTTGTAAAATTTTCTATAAGGATGCTCTCTCAAAGTTGTTAGGTGAAATAATGTGAATTAACCCCTTATTTATACTAAATTGAGAGATTAACCCTGAAATTCAAAGAATTCAAGCCGACCTCAGATATGGGTAATAAAACTCTAAGGATCCCACCACAATTAAGTTCAAAAAGAGGGGTCCTATTAAGAGAGGACCCATTTGCCACTAAAGGTGAATGCATCCTCACACAGTTTCTAGGACCAAGCTTCGGGGGAATGAAATAACATCAAAAGCCCACCTCAAAAATGTAAAGAAAGTGGTGTCCTATATGGAGAGGACACCTTGTGCTAGTAAAGTCGAATCAATCCTAGTAGCACTTTTCAGGACACGAAACTTTCCAAACTAAATCATACAATATCATTATTGGGTGTCGAGATAAGGCCTTGAAAAGGGGGCTTGAATTTGAATTAAAAGGGTTAATTAAACTCAATTAATCACCATTAATTAAGGGGACCCTAGATATTGTGAATGTGTGTTACAACACTTTACAACACCTAAATTTAAGCTACAAGTTAGATATATTTAATTAAAAGTGGCCCACTAGGCTTAATTAATTAATTAAATCCTAGAAAAGTGTGAAAGTGTGTTACAACACTTTACAACACTATTGCAAAGGATCAATTAAGGCATATTTTAATTAAATAAAGACCCTAGAATGATGTGAATGTGTTCAACACATTACAACACCACTCCAAGATACAATTAATTCAATTTTATGTCAATTATCCAAATTAAGTGTGAAAGAGGATTACTTTTTTTGATACTACAACTCCAAACAAACTTGTTTTCACCCTTGAACAACCTAAGATCAATGTTTTGCACCAATCAAGTTATAATACCATTACTCATACATATAACACTAGAAACAATCCACAACCAAAACAACCAACTACAACATCTTTATGTTTTCCTAACTTCGTATTTCCTAGCACTCCTCATTTTCCTTTGAATAGTGGAAAGGAGTATAATCTTGTTGAACAACTTAAGAATACTCCTGCAAAGATATCCCTATGGGACCTATTTTAGAATTTACCCAATTATCACATTATGCTTCAAACCACCTTGCAACAAATAGTGGTTCCTTCTAACTATACAAATGCAAATGATGTGGTAGCTCTAATACAAGGAATGCATGTAGTTAATGTAGACATTACTTTTCATCAACATAAGCTACCTCTATTGGAAATGAGAAAGAAAAATGATGCCTTCATGATAGTATCCATCTATAATAGGTTAGGAATAAAAATAACCCTTGTTGACAATGGCTTTTCCCTTAACATTTGTAGTGTGATCCTTTAGGATAGACTTGGCATGGACAAATCAAGAATTTAACCTAACTCCTTATCGATTCAAGGATTTGACAATTTAGGAAAGCAACCACTTGGCGTGATTGCTTTTCCTATTATAGTTGGAAAGGCGACCTTCCAAAATCCTATTCATGTCATGCCAGATAATATTTCATACAATCTTCTTTTATGACAACCTTAGATTTACGAGATGCACATACATCCTTCAACTCTTCATCGTATAGTGAAGTATGTCTATAATAATAATGTTATGTCTATAATAATAATGTATACCAAGTTAAAATAGAATTTGAGCCTGAAATTTGATTACAAGTCAAAAAAGGAACAACAAGTCCTCTAAACACATTAATTCCAACGTAAAAAATAGAACCTATGAAAGAAGAAGAAAAAGAGATGGAAATGGTGTCAAAGTTATTGGAAGATAATTGGGGTTCAGGTTAGAGTTCACACCTTTTTTTATGGGAGAATACATAATCACAAGAAAGAAGATGAAAACAAAAAGAAAAAAATAGTCATGTCAATGTAAAACTCGGAAGAAAGCTCACAAGAATCTACCTCATCTACTCTAGAAGAAGACACAATTTATACAAAAAACTTTGATGAGAGATTATCAACAACCATCAAACCTGAATGAAATGGAGAGACTTTATGGAAGGTTATGAGCTTATGAAACAACTTGGCTATAATAGAAAAGGATGTGGAAAGAAAGACCAAGGCATCTGTGTTCATGTAGATCCTAACACGCAAGAAACAAAACATGGTTTGCGATATTGTCCTTCTAAGATAATGCAAGCAAATAAAAGACCCTCGTTGAACATCAATTCCATCACATGCAATCCTAAAACAACTATCACCTTGAATCATCTTGATTTTTTTGATATGACTGGTGGACCATCATGGGAATACTTCGAAGATGATGAATCCTTGAAAGAAATGTTAGGAGTTTATGAAAAACCATCTACTCCTAAAAAGAAATGGGTTACATGTGCTATGATTAGTGCTAAGAAAAAATATGGAGAAAAGGAAAGTAATGAGATTGATAAGGACAACGAAGAATGCAACTATGAATTATAAAAATCAGGTGCACTTCCTCTAGGAGATACAGTTGACATACCAATGGATATTAACAATAAAGAGAAAGTTATTAAGATAGGAAAGTGCCTCGATGAAGATGAACAAGAAGACCATGTAACTTTTCTTCATGACTTTCCCAAACTTTTTGCTTGTTATTCGGATATGTCAGGAATTGATGCTAAGATAGTGATGCACAACATATTCCTTGTTAATAATGCTAAACCGGTAAGAAAAAATAAAGATGAATCCTAAGATAGCCTTACTAGTTAAGGGTGATATTGAAAAACTCCTCAAAGCTGGTTTTAGACAAACTATACATTGTTCTCCTTGGATCTCGAACATTGTTGCAGTTGCAAAACTTTACAATCATATTAGGATGTGTACTGACTTTCATGATTTAAATAAAGCATCTTTAAAATATTACTTTCCCCTTCCTAATATCGACATGATAGTGGATTCGGCTATGGGACATGATTTATTATCATTCATGGATGGATTCCCTGGATATAATCAAATCTTTATCAACCCTCAAGATCAATACAAAATAACATTTACTAGAGTTTGGAGAACATTTTGTTGGGTAGTCATGCCTTTCAGATTGAAAAACACAAGCACAACATATCAACGAGCTATGGTATTAATATTCCATGATTATATACATAAGATTTTGGAGGATTATGTTGATGATATTCTTGCTAAATGTTTAAATCGAAATGACAATGTGAATATCCTTCAAAAAATATTTGGACAAATTAGAAAATATAACATGAGATTAAATCCAAAAAAAGTGTGTCTTTGGTATAGATGGTGGAAAACTTTTAGATTTTATCGTATCTCATAGAGGCATTGAGGTGGACAAAAAGAAAATTGATGCTATAGCTAACATGCCACCTCCTAGAAATATTTCTCAATTGCATACTTTACAAGGAAGAATTCAAGCTATCCATCATTTTATAGCATCCCTAGCAGACTGAATGTTACCATTTACACATCTTCTTAAAAAAAATGTGCAATTTAATTGGAATAAGGATTGTAAACAGGATTTTGAGAGTTTGAAAGATTATCTTGCTACCCCACCTATTCTACGACCCATTATGCAATACAAATTATTTATCCTCTATATATTAGCATCTACCCATGTTCTCATAGCATTGTTGGATCAACAAGATGAAAGTGGTAAAGAGCATAATGTTTATTACATTAGTCAAACTCTGATTGATTATGAGAAATAATACACACCGATAGAGAAACAATTTCTGGCTCTTGTATTCGCTATTAGTAAGTTGAGACACTACTTACTAAACATTGAAATACATGTGATGACAAAATTTGATCCTTTAAACATCTTTTCACTAAAATATATTTATCAGGATGCTTAGCTAAATGGTTTATGTTGTTAACTGAGTTTGACCTTAAGTTTGTTTCCCAAAAAGAAATTAAAGGAAAAGCTTTAATCGACCCATCAGCTGAGACTCCCTCTCCTCTAGCGTTACCTAAAGATGATTCATTCCCTGATGATAATGTGATGACAATTGAACCTAATACATGGGAGTTATATTTCAATGGATCTAGGCGTAGAATTGGCTTTGGCATGGGGGTTATAATAACCCCGCCTGTGGGGGAGCCTATTCCCTTGTCTTATCACGTAAACTTCTTATGCACAAACAACATCGTAGAGTATGAAACATCATTTGTTGGACTGCATGACACTTTCATTATGGGAGCTCGAGACATTGAGATATTCGGTGATTCACAATTAGTCATTAAACAAATAAACAAACTGTATCAACTGAAACATGACAAATTATCAAAAATAAAAGGATCTCACAATGACTTTGTTAGAAAATTTTGATTCATACACCATTGACACCATGATACAATGGCGAGTATGGATTCCCTTATATCTCCTCAATATGCTTCAAAATACTTCACATTTATTGTG
>VDFB02193867.1:329287605-329328587 GCA_007258455.2 Sequoia sempervirens | reverse complement strand
ATATGTAAGAATAGAACCTATAGAAAATTGAATGTAGTTTCTAAAATACTAGGTTTTTTTTTATTTTTTAAATCTATTTGGTGAAAATTTGAAATTTTAATGCAATAGTACTTAAATTTCAGAAAAATAAGAGGTGTCTGCTTTTATTCACCCTACCACAATAAATGATAGTTATTTTTATAAGGTTTTAGATATAAGTAGAGGACCTATGTCCTATTTTGATGCATATTTTTTTTGTTTTTTTTCCAAGTAAATAATTAATTATGATTTTTGTTGATAAATTTAAAAATAAAAACCTACACATCTCAATTTTCACCTTAACTCGGTCAAAACTTCATGAAATTCCATTTTTTTTTAATCCTATAGTATGTGAAGCATAGAATGTGACGCATGTTTCAGATTCAAAAAATGTGATACTATTTGAAAGCTATAGATGTTTTTCAATCAGCATATCAATTAGGACTTTAGTCATAATTCAAATAGAAAATGAATAATAATTATTTATTAAATTCAAAGTAAAGCATAATTTGTATTGGTGGAAAGCTAAGAATCTCCTTTAAAAACCCTTTATGTTTCATCAATTTGGGGTAAAAAAAATTGTCAGCCACATACCCTACACATACCCATCATATCGCCACTTTTTGGCCCATCATAATCCTACACATACACAGTGGATGATATCTTTGACCTAGGGGTCTAGTATGCTATGATGGGAATTTCATATAAGGTTTACTATGAAAATATAGAAGGGTCTACTATTGTCATCACCATCTAAACACTTCTCATCAAATGGTGAAGGAAGGAAAAGGTTATGACCTTTGTCAGATTTTACAGTAGCAATTGCTAGAAAATTGATAGAAAACCAAGGGTTCGCACTATAATTTCTGGTATGGAACTTTGATTATTTGTCTTATGTTTTATTTCTGAAGAGAAATTCCTAGATTGAAGTATATGGTATGGAGAAATAATATTCCTTAACATGCACATAAAATTATGGATCACAGGTGTAGCTTTCCAGATACTAAATAGTGTGACACAATGTTCTGGGGTTTCTTCAAAATATTTCAAAATGAAATGTAGAAGAGAAATAGGATCTACCATCACAATTTGTGGAAATATATAAGAATGAAATTAATTTTATGGTAGATAAAGATAATTGCTATATGGAAGCAGTATAACCAAGAACCTCATGGATAACAATGTTTCCCTATGAGGTCTTTAGACCTAACTGGGTTGCATATGCTAGCATATTTCTCAACAAGCCTAAGGATCCCACTATTGAGAGGTTTGAAACATATGATGAAATAACCAAAAAAAAAATCAAGAAAAAGGTAGAAGAAAAGGTCTTGAGAAGAGTATGGGGAAGATGATGTTGTTGGCCCCACAATTGTTGCACCAAATGATCAACCTATTAATGCCCAATGCAAATGCCATAGTTGAAAAATCCATGGGAGGCAGTTAGTCCATGTCACAAATCCCGAAGGGAGCATTGACCATCTGCCAACAATAACCCCCTTAATGATACCAGAGGGGATTCGAACCTAGCACCTTTGGCTTTGATACCAATTGTTGGCCCCACAATTGTCGTTGCACCAAAATATTGACCTATTAATTCCTAATACAACCACTAGAGTTAACAAATCTATGGGAGGAAGTTAGTCCATGTTATGAATCCCAAGGGGAGCGTTGACCATCTGCCAACAAAAGTCCGAGTTGAAAAAAGTGTTTGGATCTCCTGATGGTCTCATAGAAGCATCTAAACCATCTACTGCTAGAAGGAAAAGTAGATCTACCTCTACCACTACCACAACTTCTAGACATACTTAAACACCTCCCAATAGAAGAACTACTATTGAAATATCAACACAAACCAAGACTATAGAAAGGAACAAGCCAAAAACTAATAGATGGAAAAAATGGGGAAGATTAATTTGATGAATGTGGATGATGATGAGGAAGATCATGAAGAAGAAGTAAAATCTTATGTATTAAGGAGAAGAAAGAAGAGAACAATTCAAGGAGAAGAAGAAGAAACATCTAAAGAAGACGTATAGAAAATAAAGAAGGCTCCTCTGGAAACACTTGAACATGTGCCTCTATATATAGCTTGAGGCCACAATTAATACAATTGTATGACATGATGCACTGAAATAAATTTCTCTCTATGATGAGATGTCCCTTATTGATAAAACCACAATTGAAAAAGAAACAGTCATGTATATGAACAACTTTAATGTGGCTTTAAATGAAATCATTGGTCAACTTCTCACAAGTTTGGAAGATTTACTAAGTAAAAAAATGAATGAAGTTGTTGTAGAAGAAGCTAAGATGAGGAAACAAGCATTAAAGAAGGATGGTATATCTATTTATTGTGAAAGAAAATTCAAATTATCATAGTATCAAAAAAATAATTTGGAATCAAACAAAGGATAAACATTCTAATGGTTAAAGATAAAGAAGAGATAGAAAGGATGGAGAAAGAAACAGAAGAAAAGACAACCAAAATTCTTGAAGAAATGAAGAAGGCTGAAGTGATTATTTATTCACAAGTACCTTTAAAAATACATGATACAAATGTTGTAATAAGTGTACAAGTGCCTCCAGTTGAACAAAACCCTAAAACTATGCCTACAACAAAAAATAAAAATGAGTAAAATATATCTGGTCAAGGAACATTTGGACTTCAAGGTGTCTTTGGTATGGTATGGAAAGATAGAAAGAATAGGGAAAGGAGAAAAATGATATGCAGAGTGAGGAGATTGCTCCTCCCAAGAATAATGGTGCACAAGGTGTATAAGATGAAGGTGTTCAGTGAGTATCTCTTCTCTAGGGAAAACTATTTCTAGTAAGGAACATAATATTCCCCCTCTAGAGAATTTTCAAGATACAAAGAAAAAAGACAATTGAGAAGCAAGATGCTTCTATGGATACTAGTTAGGGATCTTCATCTATAGATTCATTCAAGGATCTACTAGGGATGTAGATGAAATTTCAACTTGTTGTCATACCCCAAATTCTACAAATTCACACTCATGAAGGGAAAATTGACTTGTCAAAAATTTATCCCCTTCACAAGTTACAACTTGGAGATACTCTACATTCTTCCGCAAGGTAGGATATTCTACAAGAACACATGAAGAAGACTAGATTGATTGATGATATCATGAAGATAATTCAAGAAGGTTTACCAGAGGTGAACATAGATTCTTCCTTGCCTCTAGAAAAAAAATTGAATCTATTAATGGATTCTTGTAAGATCATTCCTCAGACAGTGAGGAAAAGGTAGAGCAAGGGGATTTATGAAAGGTAACTGATAAGAGAATGGACAAAGTATATGACTGATACATGCTAGTGCACAAAATAAATTGCAATAAAATTTGAAAATCTTCAAGAATTGTGTTAATTAAGTCATTACAATCTATCAATTCTATTTGAAATGGCCAAGCTCCACCAAGAATATCAAAGGTTATATTAAATCCGTTGAGTCACAAGTTAATCAATTAGCCAAGTCATATGATTTGTAAAAGGATAAGGATGGATCAATAAGAGATCAAGTAGAAAATATTTGTTCATAGTTTAAATTTATTCAAGACCAAATAGAACAAATAAAGAGGTTTGGTTAGTTAAGGGAAGTAGCAAACCTGATACTTTCTTCATTATCTAGATTGCTTCATGGAGCAAAAAAAGTTGGTTAGAAAATGAAAGGTCTAGAAAGTGTAGATGAGGTCGAGGACTTATGTATGTGGTTTGAATGTTAGAATCACATTCTCACCTCAAAAAAAGGAAATTGGGTTGCAACTCTAAAGTAACTTAAGATAATTTTGAAAAATATTCTACCATCTAAAGAAGCAACAAAGATGTAAATAAAATAATTTTCTTTGTACAATTTTATGGAGAAGTGTAGTATTTTTTGTACATAGCATAAATTTTGGGCATCTCCATCTCAGGGGGAGTATTGTTTATAGAAATCATATGATAAAGGATAGTTTATACAACTTTGGGCTATTAAAAATAGAAGATATCATGCCCTTTTCCCTTGATGTCAAAGCAGGAGAGAAGACTTGTAGATAAATGAGTCTTGACATCAATGAATAAGGGGAAAATTATTGGAAATATGTGTTTTCATTTATGTCAATTCAAGTTGTGTTGTCATTGATGTCAAGTGTGTGTCATGAATTTTGTAAATACTCCAGAGATAGTGCAAGTATTGAGACATATGTTGATATAGTTAGCAATACACTTGTTCCAATATGTGTCTTGCATTCTTACCTTGGTATCATTCATGGTTTGTGTACTACACATGGATCTATATGTTGCAAAAGTTTTGTTAAGGAAATAATTGTGAATATTCAATGATAGAGTCATGGTATTTTGGTCAGCATCCCTCTGCAATACAAGATTTTATCTTTCCATTCAAAATATAATATGGTCGAGATGTGAGGGTGTTATATCCAAGAATTCAATTCAAATTACACCTCAAATGAAAGTTATGAGTGATAGAGTTCTAGTCTATAGTTTGGCAGAATAATGTGTTGATAAAGATGCATTGGAACACTTTGCATGTCTCTGAAAGTGAAGTGATGGACGAGCAGTTTTGAAGACATGATTAGTAATGTTAAATGCACACTACTTTGTAGTATCTAGTGTTTTGATGGTCCACAAGATCATTTTTCAAATGACAATATACTATAGTTTACATGGAAAGCTTTGTTCCCGTATATTCAGTACGTTTCTTTTATTGTGCAAGCATGTGATGATCAAACATTAAAAGAAAATTTTGAAGAGATATCATGAATGGACTAAAATTCTTGCATCTTGGTTGGTATGAAGGTTTTAGTTTCTCCCTGGTGGTGCAAAGTTTCAAATAGTTAGTAGTTTTGGTGGTGTTGTCATTGTTTGGGTTGATAAGATTGTTTCCTTCATATGTGATTAGTCCTAATTAATTAATATTTATTTGGAGGATATGTTGAGATGGTTCTTAGTCATGATATTTTGTGTGTTGATCCACAACTCATTTTCTCTTTATAGTGTATGTGTTTAGAGTGGACTTGTGTGATATAATATGCTTCTTCTAAAGGTCATCGTGGAGCCGACCTAATCATTATAGAAGATCAAAATCATTTGTGATGGGCTTGGTGTATGGTCAATTGGAAATTAGTAGTATGTTTAAGATGAAGTGTATGAAGTTTGTATGATGAATTAATTATGTGAAAAGGGAACTGCAACATCAACACATGTTGCATGCTTCTTTCATAAGTAGTTCATGTTCATATTTCTCATTATAATTTTTCATGTATCTTTCTCTTAGATAGTGAGTCTCATCAGGTCCTTTTATCTTGCCCTAAGGTTGTGCACCTTATTCTGCAAGTCCATAGGCAGTGAGCCTTAAACTAAATTATAATTCTTGTAAGAAATGAGCTTCATATATTGTCAGTTAACTCTCACTGTGGTTTTTCCTCATTGGTCTATCTATATAAAAATCTTGTTGTCCTTGTATTGTGGATGTTCTTCATTTCTTCTTTCTCTTAGTTAATGTGATGTGATGTTTAATATGCAAATGGAATGGATAAATTTTAATGTATGTTGATTCACCTCCCTCCCAACACTACAATGTGTTCAATAATTTTAAGGCCATAAAAATATATTGCATGACAAAAACTATACTATCTATATTACAAATATTAATAATTTTGTGAGCATATACTTTGATTATATACTATCATATATATCTAAAAAAATGGTGAGATATATTCTTATTGATGGGTCATTTACACTTATATGTGTCCATTACAATTTAACTATAGGAAAGAATAAAATTTTTAAATATTTTTTTTTATGTTTTCTTATAATTATTTAAAGTGACAAGTTTGATTTTTTGACAATGAGGTGTGTAAAATGAGAAATATTTTTTATTTATATAAAATATGTTGAGAGATATTTGAGTTTAATTTTTTTTTAAATACTTATATTGGAAAGATTCATTTTGATGATGAAAAATAATTTATAGCTTTAATCTAAGCTTTTATTTTATGTGGAATTAACTATTATTATTTTAAAAAATAAAATAAAGTAAAATAAAAACCTACCATGTTATTAATATTTTTCTAATAGTTATCCTCATATCATTTTATTATAAATCATTAAAAATCATTTTTTATTTTGTTTTTAATTTATTTTTCAAAAGTAAATCAATTATCTTCACTTTTGTCTCCAAAAATATAAAATTCAAATAATTAACAACCACAATTTATTATTGATTTGATGATTTAAAGGGTGCTTTCATGTATGTGAGCTCTCCACATCCCCCCTAATACAACTATATAATGTCTCTTGGCATAACAACATAATAAAGTGGACGTAAAAAGATTAGAAGAATGACATAATGGTAATATGTATATATAGGGGAGAGGGACCCATAGTGGAGTAGGGTTCAATAGTGGGGATAGATGTAGTTCTCAGTGGGCCCCATAGTAGAGCACCTTAATATCCAATTGAAAAAAAAAATTTATCCATAAAATACACAAACTGACAAATCATGTGATGCCACATCAATGCACCAATAAAACATGACTTAGTGTGCACCACTATCGGTCTCACTTTTTTTTGGCCTTTTTTGGATACCTCAATAAAAAGCATGCTGTTGTGGCATCAAATTTGATGATGTGACCCTAAAATATAGAAGCATGTGAGTTGCCAAATAAAATGCTATACAAAATTGGGAGTGATTTGAAATTTTCACATAGGATTTTGAGAAACGTGAAGTTAGGGCGCTCCACTATGGGCCCCTCTCCCCTAATTTATGTCTTAGAACTTAAATACAATCAATTTTATGAAAAAAAAGAAAAAAATATCTCATATTGTAATCTTGAGGTTGGTGAGCATCTACAATTATTCAATCCATACTTGCATATGCCCACGATAGATGTGATATGTATTTGTTTGTGTAAGATAATGTAACTTTTGAATTTATTTAATAGTTCGAGATGAACAATATACATTTATTTACATGGGCTCATAACTGCCTTATATTAAAAAATTCCTAAAAGAGTTGTTGAATAATCAATAAACATAAATCTTTATAATTTTATGTGACAAACATTTCATAAAATGACTAACTAGAATGTGATTATTTCCACCACCTTTTTAATATATAAACTATTTCATTATAATTAAATAAAAAATCTACAAATGCTTTATCAACAAAACTTTGATATTTGTACTCTGAACCATTCCACATTAGGTTAAGTGATGTCTCTCCATTAATATATATTCTTCTTAGAATTTAGTGTTCAATACTTATTGGACGCACTCAGAAACAACATGCTTTCTATTTCCAAGAGTTCCTTGGCTAGTTAAATTGATATTCTACGAAAAGTATGTAATGGTACGTTTAATAACAGACTGGTGTGAGTAAGAATGTTGATTTTGGATTACACATGTCGTCGAGGTAGGGCGGTGAATTTTTGGAGTTGGATTACTTCTTCTGAATGCGTACATATATCATATCTCAATTATAAGACTAATTTTCTTTTGCTTTTCATGCTTTGATGTTCTAAGAAACAAGCTTGAGAACACAATACCTATAAGGATTTAATTACGGCATAAAAATTTGCTTCTCAAGGAAGTTTACTGTGTGGGGTCGACTGAGAAATGAATAGCTTTTCTGAAGTGAGAGATCAGATATACCTGTTGCACAGTGCCTCACGTTATTCCTGAACTTTGACAATGACTGCACATGGTGTCTTTCTTGCCTTTCTCGTGGCATGGTTGGAACCACAGCTGAGCCCCACATAAACAACAAATGCCAAGATAAGATTGCCACACCATCGAGTAGCGGCATCGACAAAATTAGCGGACAATATGTCAACAGATGTGCTCACTGCAATAAATTGAGAAAAGTTAGCCGACTCTTGTGAGTCGATGACAACTGGTTTAGGAAATAAATGAGCAGATCTGTTGACATATTGTCAGATACTTTCCTCGATGCCGCGACTCGATGCTGTGGCAATTTTGTCTTGGCATTTGTTGTTTATGTGGGGTTTAACCTGTCGGTCTAACTATGCTACAAAATTATTGTACTTTCCATACTGCATCAACTTGTCTATACAATTGTAGATCGGATGGATATGTTTAACTTTGGATCGTAAACTATCATAGCTACCATTTTTTTTTATTGTCTTGTTACCAAAAAAAAAAAAAATTGGATCACAATTACCGTTGCTCCAAAAGGGATGTAATTTTAAGATCCAAAGCTTCGGCACATGTAGTTGACCATCTCTAATTGAGAATTAGTAAAACTTCTTTGTTATAAAAATATAAGTTTTTTGCTGCTTCTGGATACGATTGTGTGCAAGTTTTTCCACCAACGTTTTGGATCACATTCCGTGATTCATCATCTAGATGTAAAAAAAGAGCATGAGGAGCAAAAATAATGTTATAAAAATGTATTTTTGCTCCTCATGCTCTTGTTTTACATCCTGATGATGGATCACGAACTGTGTTCCGAAACATTGATGGAAAAATTTGCACACAATCAAATCGAGAAGCAACAAAAAATACATTCATGATGGATTGTGGAAATCTCATATCATTAATATAATTTTTCCTTCTTTATGTTCTATCTACCAAATAAATTAGAATATCTACAATTCCAATTAGTGCAATGCATCCATAAAAATGCATGTGTAAAGATAATGTATGACCATGCTCATATGTGAAACAAAATGAGTGTCATTTTCAATTAATAATACTCATCTTACAAATGTGTTTTCAATAGAATTCATTTAAATTGTAAACTATTATATTAGAATTCAAAAACTTAAAAATTACCTAGAAAATATAAAAGCAATTTAGAAACCTAAATTGGTAGATCTTCATATCATAATGTAAACAATTACTTTGCACTTAATTAGTAATACAACTACAATGTAACTTAGTAATCAGAGGACTATTGACATGATGCTTTATGGCATCCAACTCACTGTGTTTAAAATATTGCTACTTATCAAACCCCATATCCTTTTCCCACAAACCCACTACCTTATTTTAGCATTTAATCAAGTCATTGAATTGAAGCACAAATAAACCCATTCATTCGGTGCAAATGACAGAAGACAAATGAAATCATTATTAACAATCTCATTCATAATTTGTGAGGAAAATAAATAGGACAACACATATTTTAAAACTAGTATTTTATTTCATTACTGATATTACTTTGTAAAACCATTTTAAGATCAAAATACATTATGACTCATACCCTAAACTTGCTTTTGATATATTCATCAACTTATCTATTTCCATTTTATTGCTCTCTGAGCTTAGCTTCTTCCTAGACCCTTCTGAGACTCAAATTTTTTTTGAACTCCGTAATCAGCCATGAAATCCCCTTTATAAATAGGGGAGCAACAAGCATCTGGCTGAATTACGATTACATTTCATACTTCATTTCAAAACCTAATTTCAACCGATATTGAGAAACTCCCCAGGAAGTTATATGTAATCATTTTGGAGCATGGGATGGAAAAAGACAAAATTCAACCACAGGGTACCATTGGTCGTTGTCGTAATCTCCACATTGAGCAAAAGATTCCCTATTAGTCGGAGGACTTCCACATGAGCATGGAAGAGTAAAATATCAACACCATAGAAACGTTGAAAAAGGAAATTCTTGATACAAAGACCATGGTGTCATAAAAAAAAATGAGGAGATGCTACTCTAAGTCGTCAACATCAGAGGATGCTCGACCACTCCTTGTTTTTGGTGCAATCATAGGAACCATCACCACATCATCATCGAATTCATCATACGACACTAGGGAGAGAAGGTAATGGTCGTATCTCGAGTTAGTGTCACCCTCACAATGATCTAAAGGGCTATCATAGAGAACAATGGGAGAATTATGTTTTCCTAGGTAGGGCTTATGACCCTTGTTCCTTTTCTTGGCCTTCTTAGCAAGCTCAACTTGCTCCTTGTCCTTAAACTTGACCAATTTTTCTAAAATGGTCTTGTTTCTTAGGTTGTAGGTACTCTGGAGAATGGTTTTCTTATTTTTACCATGAGCCTTCCTTTTACCCTTTGGAACCAAAGAAGTTGTAGGGACTTCTTGCTCATACATATCCTCATGACACTCAAACACGCTAAGTCGGCCAGACCTCCTAGTTGGCTGAATTGACACACTAGAATTTCCCATTTTGTAGGACATAGGGTGAAAACTAGCAAATCTAAATTGAGCAGAAAATTAGCCATCTTAAAAGATTTCAGATCAAATTTGCATGAAAGCACACCCACCAACCCCAACTATAAAAACCCGCCCCAAAAAAAAAGGAATTCTTAGGTAAACTAGAAGCATGAATTAAAAGGAGCTCATACGAAGCACCAACTTACTCAAGATGAAAACAACAACACATCTATAGTTGAAATCTCAACACTCACACATTCTTTCTATGACCCACACTTCATAATTTTATAGAACTAAAAATGGTGAGACCAAACAACATGCATTCTACATTAAATAGACCATTTGGGGCGTGCTGCAATTAATGATTGAGGAGATTGTCACGTGAGTGATTTGATAACTTAGCACCTTAGTTTTAAATCTGAACTATCGATCTTTGAGGATTGTTTCTGTCTTTTACAACTTGCTCCTAGAAAATGGTGATGCCACCTTAGAAAGCTACCATGTCTACCCTTAATCCTCATTAATTGAACCTGTGATCTAACAAAAATCATGCATCACAAACTCAATTCATACTCCTTCATTAATATCGGTGAAGTACACAAAGCCGATGTTTGGAGAGAATAGTCCTCCAGACAATCCATCGCTCATGGTGGGCTTACACAATCCTTTCAGGGTTCAATCAATGAAAATAGTATTGACATGATGAACTTCAACTCGTTGATCATTCTGCTTTAAAACCATATCAAAGGTTCTCCATTAGCCTCGCTACTTTCTTCATTGCTTTATGATGTCCCTAGGCTCTACCATGTTGCCTTTTTCATTTAGTAGCTACCACTTATCTTTGAAACATTTCATCCTTCACTAGTTATATTAGTGATGCAAGCATCCACATGATGAAATCTTAGCCCTTAAAAATATGGACCATCCTGGATCACATTCATTTTCCCATCACACATTGTTGACTGAACTTCGAACGTTGGATCACATTAGCTATGAGAGATAAAGTGATGAAGCAAGATTAAGACACGTGCACTAGCATGAAAATCAATGACACAAAAGACATCACTCAAATAATCAATTCAAATTAGGGAAAGAAAGTTGAATAGATGACTCCATCACTCATCACTATTTTGAAACTTAAGTTCTGGAAAGGATTCGCGATGAGCGATAGGAGAAAATACAGAGGCACCAGGGCTATCGTTTATCGCTAATTCTCCTCAAAAGGTTTGCAAGCAATTAGCGATGAGAGATCCCAATGATTTGCATCGCATATCGCTAATACAAACTTGACATTCAAAACCAATTCGTGATACACGAAACACAGGAGATACTTCATATCACTCATCACTCTTTGAAAATTACAATCACACAACCATCCATGATGAACAATGAAGAGAAGAACAAAATTTTGAAGACCATCGTTGATCACTATTTTAGTACTCAAGGTTCAAGAGTCATTAGTGATAAGCAGAAAATCAATGATATAAGGAGAGGCAAGAGCATCGTGTTGGAAACAAGCAACACTAAGAGGGGGGTGAATCAATGTTCTGCAAAAATTAATTTTATTATTCTGACCTTTAATCCACTTAGAACATTTAATAAAAAATAATATACAGAAACAAAAGGCAAGAAACCACACAACCATAACACAAGGATTTTTACGTGGAAACCCTATTAGGGGAAAAACCACAGTAGATGGTCAATCCACAATAAGTTTTGAGTATACCCAAAAGAGATATTACAAAGTGGAATGCACATGCATTTAGGCTCACTTCCTACAGCTCACTGGTCAAAAGGATGGGCTCACTGCCCTTACAATGATTTGGATTAGATCCAAAATAAAATAAATTGAATGGATAACATCTACTAATGCTTGATCACAGTTCTAGTTAATCTCTAATGAAATTTTTTTGTCCTTATGACTGATATTAAACTTTTGTTTCGCTTTGCTCAAGTTCACACACAAAATCTTTATGCGCAAGTGAAACAACACATAAGGTGTTGGTACTATAATGGGTTACACTTTTTGGGACATCCTGAGTTTTTCTTAAAATCACATATTTTGAGAAAATACAATGATTTAAGAATTTAAAGGTTCCATTTAAATGATTTTAATTAAAGAGTGATTGATCAAACCCCCTTGGATAGAACCTTGTTAGATTTAAACCATACCTATAATCGAGTCTCCTCTACACCTATCAAAATGCTAATAAAAACCCACTTTTGATTTACCTTTTGGGTGACCAAATGAATTCATTTAAAATTTATGTTTTGTAAGCATGTAGCCCTTATTACAAGATTCTCAAAAAGTATAATTTTAAATATTTTTAATTTGATTATTATATTTGTTTTTTATTTCTTGTGAATGTTGGATTTTCAATTAACATGGAGTTTTTTGTTTCAGACATGAAAAAATAGAAAAATAGAGAAAAAAAATTCTAAAAAATACATGTGCACTAGGTATCGATGTCCTTATTCCAACAAAAAAAAGAATAAGTTAATTCAAATGAATACAAAAAAAATTATGTAGGTTGAAGTACACCTCTATCCAAATTATAATTACTCTGACTTGGAAAATTAATTAAAAAAAAATATGTAACAAAAAACTATGAAAAAATATCCATGTACTAGATATTGGTGTGAAAAATTTGTATTTTAAAAATTAGAATTGTATCCTATCTATAAAAAAAGATATATGGTCCGAAGTAAACATCACTTTTTTAAAATGTCAATTAGTAGAAAAAATAAGTTATTAAAAATTACATAAATGATTCACAATTTTTTTTTTAATTTTTAATTTTTCAATATAATTAGAATCTACACAAAAGATCTAACAAATAACTAGTTTGATTCATCTTCAAATTCTTAATGGTTTAGCTGCTATAGGTGTAAGAAAGTGAATATCTGGTGAAAAATCCTGATTTTAATGTCAAGCTTGGCCAAAAATTGCAACCCATTATTATGGGATCACCCCATGATATTGCTCAAATACTCTTTGGATGTTCGCAACATACACCAATACACTTTCTTCATTCACACAAATGATGTAATCGATCATCTAAATATATTCGTGACTAAGGATTTAATCGCTACAAGTCGACTTAATAAAACTTAAGAGTATTTGCAACTTCTCAGCCCAAATCATGAATAATTTTGATGTGTATTCAAACAAGTCAGATAGTCCATAGCTAGGAATCATAATTAAACATTTGAACATGAAAACATCTTAGATTGTTTGACTTAACACATCCACTACGTGCCACATTTATTGAATCTGCTACAACAAACAAATAGATAGAAAGTATCCTACTAGACCTCCAAACATGTGTTGCAACTCATAAAGCACCACAAAATTGAATAATAAGATAATCCACGTGCTCATCAAGAAATTTAAGGGATCCACAACACAAAACAATGATTTGATGAAGCTGTCTAATCGGATACCCTATTCCTCAAGTATTATTCTGGTAATATACATTATTTTATTTTACTTTCCGGTATGGTTAATTACCGATCTGTGGATCATGGGGATGACATAAGTTGCCATCAATGACAACACTAGAAGCCATATGCCAACAATCTCCCCATTTGGCATTGATGACAACACTTAGTGAAAAATGACTAAGTGTCGAAGCTGATAAGCACACTACCAAAATACAAAATACTCCTCCCCCTAAGAATATCAAAGAATTTTTCACTTCACTCTCTCCCCCTTTAACATCAATGAAAAAATTGGGGAATCAAAAAAATTGTAAAACTGTACAAATGTATCTAGAGACTTACAAAGATTAGAAGACGTCTGCAAAGGCATTCTTCAGTCCACTTAAGTTTGAGTCCCACACACTTTTTAGACTCTCCAAAATCATAATATGCCCACAAAGAATATATGACAAGGTTTTTGTTGCTTCGAGAGTTACTGGATTAGGAGCATTCTCAACACCTTTAGCTTCATTCAAAGCATTTACCACTATCTCAATCTTTGTACTTATTAGCCCCCTAAGTTCACTTACTCTCCTAATAATCCTTTCATTTTTAGGCTTTAGATTCTTTATTTGGTTGAGAAAAGACATTACCTGACTTTCTTGATGACAAACACTGCTAGCTAATGGGTCAAAAGTGTCACAAATAGTAACCAACTGGACCGCTCAATATCTTTCACCTACTTCTCATTTGCTTCAGTAAATTTTGACAAGACTAAGCAGGAATTTTATACTTTTCCTCCTTCAGATATAGCACCTTGAATATTCTTTATGTAGGAGCCTAACATATTTTTGTCTCTAGTAATCAATTCATTTAGGTTACCAATTCTCTTCTCCTTGAACTCAATTTTCACTTTAACTAGAGTTGATTTCTCAAAAGATTCAAAATGAGAATCTATAGAGTTTATTAACTTTTTCAACTCACTGGAGGAGGAGCCTGATGGGTCCATAACATAAGTGGGCATTAATTTATGTAGGACTCTAGATGCAAGTTTTAGCAGTTCGTTGTCCTCAATGTGATATTTCAATATCTTCTCATTGGCTTTAGCTTGAACAATTTTGGCAACCTTCAACATCTGGATTGGAGAGAAAGTAGATAGGTTGATTGAAATTTCATCTAACTTAGGATCTAATTCTTCATGTTTCTCCAATAGAGATTCTTTTACCTCCTTCATTTTGATTTTTTTATGCTTTCCTTTTTCAATCTTGGATTCTACTTTAGGATTAACTTTAGGCATTTCAGATTCTTTAGTATGCACCTCTTTTTTTTCATAACCACCTTAATTTGGACCTTAGTCACGATAGGTGTCTCTAAATTTTCCACATTGGGAGAAGTAAAAATATCCTCAAATTCTGGAGGATCAGACACATTCATGTTTTCCTCATTCACATTCCCTTCTTTTGTTTCTTTTACCTTCACATTTACTTCCTCATTTCTTTGAACATGTTCATTATTGATCTCCTCAATATTTATCCTTTCCTTTGACAAGAATTCTTCCAGAATTACCATAGTTTCACTGATAATAGCATCAGTGTCTCCAATCACAAGTTTATCTACTCTTGAATTTCTTTTGAATTCCTTTTTAACTTTTTGAAGAAATAAATCCATTTCTTCAATTGTCATTTCTGGGCACAAATCGAGAAGAACTCTTTTCCTTATATTTTCCTCCTCTGTTCTGGCATTCTCTCTCCTAGATTCCAAAGCATTATATAGGCTTGTAGGCAAGCTAGACATGATTTTAAGAAGAGTTTTATTGAGAACATACAAGTGCTTAACTGAAGCATCTTCAAGAATCTTCTTACCGGATTCATCAAAAGTCTCATAGAGGTCACAGAGTGGCATGAGATTTCCATCTCTTACTATTGCATTTTCAACTTCCTCAACAGACATGCTGGGCTTGTCAACTTTGGCCTTTTTCTTTGCTTCTTCACCTTTTTCGGGGGGTTTTCTCTTCTTCAGATTGACAACATGAGTCCCAGTAGGCTTTATCTCCCTTACTACTTCTTCTGAGTCAATTTCTTCCTCTTCATCTATAGATACAACTTTGTAAGTTCTTGAGCTTTTATTCTTCTTCCTTCTTCTGGAGGCTTCAGCTTGATTTGACTGTTCTATAGGGGAACTCCTCGTAGATCTGGTGTTAGGAAAATATGTTCCTGGACCAGCTAATTTAGCCTTTTCTTTCTTCTTAGATACTTCAGCTTCATCTCTTTTCCTTCTTATTTCCTTCATTTTTTCTACTGGAAGACCCATAAACTCTACAAAAGCTTATGTCTCTTTTCTTACCTTTCTAATTGACATGGGCTTTCTCAATTCTGAATGAACTTGTAAGCTTTTCACTACATATGTACCAAACCTTTCTTCACCTTGATCTAGTGGTGAATTTAGTAGATGTTCTGCATACATCCTCAGTATGTTTTCATCTACTTCATAGCCCATAGGCATGATCCAAATTGTTCTAGGATCAACAACTTCCATATGACACTGGTCAATGTCTATCATGAAGCATATAGAGTCTTTATACTATTCCACTATTGTGGTAGGAATTCTCTCTCTAGCGTGCATAAAATTTTGAATTTTCTTAAAATGTCCCCACTGGACTATGTTGCAAGTCTGTCGATCACCAAGTCCACATAACATAGCCCAGATCGACATAGATACCGGCATATCATTATGCCATTGAAATTTACCAACTCCCGGTACCTCACCTAAGAAGTAGAAATACAAAGAGATTAACAGGTTTATAAATTTGAATACATTCTTCTTGTCCTTCTTGATTTTTCTTAGATTCTCCAATAGTAGACCTCTAAGCACTTCACATAGATCATATTTTGTATTCTATTTGATAATTTCATATGTTGTATAGATGGTTGTTCTAGATACAAAATTCTCCCAGCTCGAGTGGTAAATCTTGTAGCCTATAACCATAGATACAAATTTTACATCAACTTCATTAATATGATCTATTGTCATTTCCCTTCTATCCCAATGTGAGCCAGTTTCTTTAGTAACCTAATTGTTCTTCATCGACTTCAAAACTGGAAGTCTACCAGTGGAATTAAAGCTTGTAACTGCACAAATAGTTTCCTTGGAGATTTTGAATGGCACTTCCAGCCACATGAATTCATCATGGACAAAACTTAGTATATATCAAACCCACTCATCTTCAAATATAAGAAATTTCACGAATTGTGCAAATTTATTATCTTCTAGGGTTTTGAATTCTTGTTTCACAGAAAAATATTCTTGAGCTATGTGATGAGAATACAATTCCAATAGTTGTGAACTACCCAAATATTCAGTATTTGCGTGCACATATGCCCTAATATCTTCATAATGCAGAACTTCATATGAAACTGATGAAAATGCACCTAAGGGCTATGTATCTATAGACTTATATGGATGCCATTTGAATTTTGGATGTAGCCTATCCTTAATTTTGACTAACAGAGGAGTAGACATAATTGCAAACACACAAATTTAGAGGTTTTGCAATAAATACCTTTCGGGGACGAAACAAAATTTGATCACAAATTCTCCTCTATGCTTGAGCCTCTCTCAATTAGGAAATGATCACTTCAAAGCTCTTCAACCTTTTTGCTCTGAATTTGACAATATGAAAAATGAGGGTGGAAACCACTCTTTTATTGTCCTCAAACCTAATTCCTTTTGCAATAAATTCCCTTGCCCTAATTCAATCAGTTTTTTGTCTTTTATGTTTTGGGGCAGATAATTTTTATGAGGATCGCCAATAGTCTTCACTAATGCCTTAGATTCATTTCACAATGTTTGAGAAGTATCAAATTTCCTATTGGACTCATCTGAATTCCAATACCAATCACTTGTGTGGGTTTTAGGAGTTTTTCTTGACAACTCCCCCTATGGCAGAGACCTAAAATTATTTTCTTGAGGTATTACCAGAAGTGGCTTCTAGTGTGGATCCATTTCCTTCTACAGAGGGATTCTTCTTTACCCATTTCTTTTGCATTTTCTTCTTGATCTCACTAGTAGTGAATTTCCCTTTTCCTCTAACATCTAGTTGCCTATTCTGTTTTACCAAACCTCTTCTATTCCAACAGAATCTAGAAGTGTGAGCAGATTTGTTGTAGCTATAGCACACAACACTTCTCTATCCAAGTCAATTTTCCAATGACTTTGTCTTGATTTGCATTGGTTAGCAATATTTCCAAATCTATTGCATGCATAGCATCTAACATCTCTATGAAAGTTGTTCATCACAATTCTGCATTCACTTGACTTATGACCATACTTATAACAATTAAAGCACTAACCTAAGAATGATGGTCTACTTGTGTTCACCCTACTCCTACACTGAGAAGCCATATGACCAATTTTTTTGCAGACATAGGAATAGCCATTAAATCTTTAAGGATTAGGTTTCTATACCGGATTTCTTCTGGGTCCATTTGTCTGATTTCTTTGTCTGAAATTTCCTTGTCCATAACTACCTTGTCCAAATCTAGAGCTTTCTCCTTCTTCATATCTAAGACTTTGTCTATCACCATCATTCCTCTGTCCCTTGATTATTTCATCAAGTTTGGCTGAGCTTTCTTTGAATTTTCCCTTATACTCATTTGTAATAGCAAGTTCATTTTTGAGATCATCAAGCTACTTTTCAAGATCCTCTTCACTATTCTTTGATTTCTCCAATTCATTGTCTAGTCGGTTGCATTGTTCTAACTTTTCTTCGAAATATTTTGCAAGCTTCTCTTCATTCTTCTTTATGTCCTCAATCTCCTCGGTCATTCTCATCATGATAGATTTCATCTCATGCTTCAAGGAAACATCCTCTTGGGAAAACTTTTCACATTATTTTGTTTTCTCTTTCAAGGCCTAACTGAGTTGTTCATCTTCCATGGTTTCGTTCTTCTGTTTGAGTTGACCACATAATTCCTTTCTTTTATCCCTTGATTCATTGATCTTTTCTTTCAATAAATGGATGAATTTTTCTACATTCTCAAGATTTTCTTGCAATTCTTGGATCTCATATTTTGACAGGTCAAGATCATCCAAAGCTACCATAAGTTGTTGTTGAAGACTACTTGTATCCATTGAGAACACTTTCCAAGATATCCCCAAGCTGTTAGAATTCTTTCAAGGAACCTACTCTGATACCAATTGTTGGAAACAAGCAACAATGAGAGGGGGGGTGAATCAATGTTCTCCAAAAAAACAATTTTATTATTCTAACCCATAATCCACTAAGAACATTTAATCAAAAATAATATGTAGAAAGAGAAAGCAAGAAACCACACAACCATAACACAAGAATTTTTCCATGGAAACCCTGTTACAGGAAAAACCACAATAGATGGCCAATCCACAATAAGTTGTGAGTATATACCCAAAATAGATATTACAAAATAGGAATGCACATGCATTCAGGCTCACTGCCTAGAGCTCACTACTCAAAAGGATGGGCTCACTACCCTTACAATGATTTGGATTAGATCTAAAATAAAATGAACTAAATGAATAGAATCTACTAATGCTTGATCACAATTCTGGTTAAGCTCTGATGGTGAACTTTTGTCCTTATGATTGATATCAAACTTCTATTCTGCTCTGCTCAAGTTCTCACACAAAATCTTTATGCACAAGTGAAACTTTGCATGATATCTCTCAAATACTTTTTGGAAGTTCGCAAAATACACCAATACACCTTCTTCATTCACACAAATGATGTAATCGATCATCTAAATATATCTGCGACTAAGGATTTAATCACTACAAGTCGACTCAATAAAACTTAAGAATATTTGCAACATGTCGGCCCAAATCATGAATAATTTTGATGCGTATTCAAACAAGTCAGATAGTCCATAGATAGGACACATAATTAAACATTTGAACATGAAAACATCTTATATTGTTTAACCTAACACATCCACTACACACCACATTCACTGAGTTGGAAACAACAAACAAATAGATAGAAAGTATCCTACTGGACCTCCAAACATGTGTTACAACTAATACAACACCATAAAACTAAATAATAAGATAATCCACATGCTCATTAAGAAATTCCAGGGATCCAAAACACAAAACAATGATCTAGTGAAGTTGTTTGACCGAATACCCTATTCCTCAAGTATTCTATTGGTAATACACAATATTTTACTTTACTTTCCAATATGATTAGATACTGATATGCAGATCATGGGGATGAGTTCAATTGCCACCAATGACAACACTAGAAGCCATATTCCAAACACATCGACCATTTTTATTTATATTAGGAGCTCCAAAATCTATCCATGATGAGTGAAACAAAGAAATACCACTCATCATTTTTAATCAATCTAAACATACCTTTCAAAAACTATTTGCGATGAGGGACAAAAAAAGATGGTCAAAGGGACTTAAGTGAAAACTTTAAGCACGTTCCCATAAGTTGTTCTAATGAAGGGGACCATTCTTGGACAACGTAGGAAAAGGTCTCCACAAGATTATAAGTCATAAAATGCAAAGGATGTAAAGGCCAAAAAGGAGCTTTATTTCACCCTTATAAAAAGGAAAAAACTTGGACCTAGGCATGAGGGATCGGTTACTCCATGATCATCAGTGACATAAGATGTTTGAAAATGACCAACAATGGGAAACAAAAGGTTAATGAAAAATTAGAATGCTGCAAGGGTATAGACCTTAGGGTTTCTCAGGTGAAATTGACAACAATATAACACTGCAAAACCCAAAAATACAAAGATGAGAGGCATGTTTAAGAATGCAGGGTTTTCAAAAAGTAGGACCAAAATACTGAGGGTTCCATTAGTGGCTCCAGTTGGGGACATCTATTTCTCCAAAATAGAGCGAGAGTTTAGAATCTCAGGTGAAGCAGACCAAGAAAAGAAAACCAAAACCAAGGATGAAGCAAGAACACCCAACCCAAATGAACGACATATGTATAAAATTTACATAAATTATATGGCCAAACCAACCTTAAAACTGGTGCCTACCTCTATCAAAAACCTAGTTTTCTACCATTAGCACCAGGCTAAAGTTGAAAACACTAGCATGAAGGGTCCACCAGCTGATCATGTAGTGGCCACTAATTTCAACCACCATAGACATGTGCCTAAACCTGCAATCATCTCTTTCATTCATGTCCCTCTGTGAATTGTGGTTAGGTGTTAACTAGAATATATCATTAATGTGCATTCTATATAACTTATCTTACCATTATATTCTACCAAATGCCCCTCTAACTGGTCTGGGAAAGTGAAAAATTCATAATCCATTTGATCACTATTATCATTAAAACTAATATCAAATTTATTCTACTCATTAAGCTATAAATCCTCATTTATTCTCCTTCGAAGGTTCCCATTCAAGGGTACACATTCACCTTGTGCAATAAACAAGAAATGTTCATACATAGGTTTCATTTCAAATTGGTGCTCATATTAATCAGAGTAGTGTAGACCTGCTATGTTGCCAAATATTCCATCATCTTTGGCATTCAACTCAGCCAACTCCATAACATTCTTTCTTTCATTCATACTAGGGATATTTCCACAAAGATCAGATCATCCCTACAATCCCAAGCACCAAAGATTATTTCAGTTTTTGGTTCATCTGCATACTCCAACTCTTTACTCCAATTATTGGTTAAATTAAAGCAAAAAAAATTATAGGATGAGTCAAGCATCTCAGGCTTGTTGTGATTAGCATTATGGTACTCAAGTATGTCATCAATTGAATTTTTTTCTGATTTTTATTTGTAGGACTCATTATACCTTGAACATTTAACAACCAAACAAGTTTCTTCATTCCTTTCCTCAATAGGATCTCTGTTAAAAACAAGCATATGCATCTCTTCCATGAAATTTTTACAATTCATTCCTCTTTCATATAAGCCATTAAAGACATGACATTGTTGGCTATCAGTTTTAATTTCACCACTCCTAGTATTTATCTCATACACAGGTTGTTGAATATAAACACTCTTATCTTGAAATTCATCATTGATCATATTATTGTAACACTCCAATTCTGGTGTTGTTGAACTACATTCCATGACTCCTTTATTTTAACCTTGTTCATTTATTATTGAGGGAAACAACTCATGAAGACTAGTAATGCTAAATCCAATAGGCAAGAAGGATATCTCAAGGTTAGTCTCACAAAGAGATTCATATTCCTTTGGAGAGCAATCATAATCTTTATTTTCATTATCCTAGTCACCAACCTTCAAGGGTATATCAATAGTTTTTGTAAATGTGACAATTTCATCGCCCACAATACTAGAGAGATGTTTTTCGTCTCAGACATGGTCCTTACTCATTGCTTCAGTAAACATTTTACTTTCACCAGGAAAATTACCACTGTGAGCTCAAAACGTCATTCTTTGTATATAATCATTCTTAGCCTCCTCAACAATCCTGATCTAATCAATTATTTGATCAAAATTCTGAGGTTTCAATTCCTTAGGCAAGGCACTAAGTCCTGGCTCATAAATGTCACAGGATATGTCAATGTAATTTGAATTTGCAGGTTGTAACTCCTTAGGAATTTCTAGTGGGGCATCTAAGAAACTTGCTAACAATTCATATGGAAACTCACCCTCATATCTCTTCATGTCGGTCATTCTTTGGACTAACAAAACTTGATGATTATTAATTAAACTTTGTTGAAGTCTATCCTAAATCAATCCATGAACAACATGTTGTGAGAGTGAACAAGATGAGGTATCTAAAGCATTATCACCTTGATAATTTCTTTCATCTTTAGGATATCCACTCGCTTGTTGTGAATAGGACAAGAAATACTTGCAACCAAATACCCTCTCATCATTAAATATTTCACAATTCTTTGAATATCCATAGCAATGTGACAAGCCTATTGCAATGTTTTCGGTTCCTTATCCCTTATCAAATAACTCATTTCATTATCAAATGCACCTAAATATATAATCAAACATTCTGCATCACTAGGTCTTAAGTATTTAGGAATTTCTCTTACTGCTTGTTCAAATTTGAGGTTAAAAGTAGGAACCAACTCATCTTCATCATTTTGGATTTCCATAACTCTTTTCATTAACAAGCTAGGATTGACCCTTTCACCAAATTTCTCCATAAATGCAACCATGAAACCATTCCACAAATCTATAGAACAAATTGTTAGATATGAGAACCAGTCTCTAGCATTTTCCTTCAAAGACTAAGTAAAAAGTTTCATGACCACATCCTCATGATCTATCTAAAAATCACCCATCAAATCTATGAATGCATTCAAGTGTTTAGATGCTAACTCAGGATTGTGCCTTGTAAACTTAGGAAAAAATTTCTGAACATCACATGGAATTTTGTTAGGGAAACCTTGAATACCATTAAAACTTAATGGTTTATATATCTCAACAGAGAAATTTTGATGGCATGATAAGAGATGCATGTCTTTGTTTGATGTTCTACGAGGAAATGTAGGAGAATAATACATTTATCCTATACCATTATCCAATATTTCAAAATCAACTTCATAATTTATTTGTCTACTGCCTCATTCCTTAGTTTTAATCACATTTTTGGAGCTCAAACATATTCATACTTTAAACTCTTTAAGAGGCATAGTTTCAAGAATGAACATACTTCTTCAACCCACTTTAGATATCACATATTACAACTTAGAAGTATATAAGATAGCTATCGTCACTCAAATTGTGCTTAACTCACATAATAGGGAAACCTAATTTTCACCAGATCATTTCAACATGATTTTCACCTATTTATTTCTTCATTGAAAACCAAAACATGGGAAAAATACCTAGATATAGTGTAATTACTTCTAAATTTTTCCCTTGATTGAAATACTCTACAAATCTAGAACTTTTCTCATGCCTTCATCAGGTTCTTATGCTTAGAGTCGCCACCTCTTTTATAGAGGAACACGCTTCATCAATACGAAGTTTCCTTCAAGAATAGATTTTACTTTAACGTTCATTAATAAAAAAAGCCACGTATAACCCTTTATAATTGTTTCCAACAACTTCTCATTCCATCTTACAATAATTCATACTGGTACAGAGATCAACAGAGTTTCCACCCACATCTAGTGAGTGATTTTTTCAAATATTCATGAAATATATTAAATATTTTCAACACCCACAAGTTTTTCAACAAAAGAGAACAAACTCATTCAATACTACTAAATATTGGCTCATTGACACCAAACTAGGCTTGAGAACATAACCCCCTAACAAAGAATTTGACTCTTTTAAAGCAAAATGATCTTCACTCAAAATATCTTCATGTTATTCTCTAGCAGAGTCGCCACTCTATTGGTTGTTTTTTATGAATGAAACTTAATCTTATCCCTCATCTATGAATTTTCCAGAAATCAATTATTAACAAGGGTAAGGATTGGCCAACACACAAGTGAGGCTCTAAAAGATCTCACTTCTTCACTTCGGGCTTTGTGAAACCCGGGAGGGTAATCCCATTTATGCTCATAAGATACTTATATAATCAAGAGCATTTCCACACACAGATGTATTCCTGAGAAAGTGAAAATAAGAAAAAATCATCAAAGACTTGGCAAACCTTTTAATGAGTTACTACCTAGTGCAAGTCATACAGTACTATTTCAGTATCTGAAACTTTTTGCTTATGAATTCATTCTTATTTCAAGTATTTGGCTAGGTTCACCAATAACTCAATTAATTATAAGATAAACTAATGAAAGGACCAATGCATTGTCTAAGGGAATAATCGAGTCATACTTTGCAATTAATCAGTAATACAACTACAATCTAACTTAGTAATCAAAGGACTATTGACATGCTACTTTGTGGCATCCAACTCACCGTGTTTAAAATACAGCTACTTGCCAAACCCTATATCCTTTTCCCACCAACCCATGACCTTATTTTAGCATTTAATCAACTCATTGAATTGAAGCATAAAGAAACCCATTCATTCAGTGCAAATGACAAAAGACAAATGGGATTATTATTAACAATCTCATTCATAGTTTGCGAGGAAAATACATAAGCTCAAGCACATATTTTAAAACTAGTATTTTCTTTCATTACTGATATTACTTTGTAAAACCATTTTAAGATCAAAATACATTATGACTCATACCCTAAAACTTATTCTAATATATTCATCAACTTATCTATTTACATTCTATTGCTCTCTGAGCTTAGCTTCCTCCTAGACCCTTCTGAGACTCAATTTTTTTTTGAAATTCGTAATCAACAATGAAATATCCTTTATAAATAGGGGAGCAACAAGCATCTGACTGAATTAAGAATTACATTTCATACTTCATTTCAAAACCTAATTTCAATCAATTGTGAGAAACTCCCTAGGAAGTTACATGCAATCATTTTGGAGTAGGGGATGGAAAAAGACAAAATTCAGCCACAGGGTACCGTTAGTCATTGCTACAAAATCCATGTCAAGCAAACTATTCCTTATTAGCCAGAGGAATTCCACATCAACATGGAAGAGTAAAAGACCAACACCATAGACATGTTGAAAAAGGAAATTCCTGATACAAAGACCATGGTGTCATTGAAAATAAAAACGAGGAGATGCTACTCTGAGTCGTTAGCATTAGAGGATGCTCAAAGACTCCTTGTTTTTTCTGCAATTGGAGGAAGCATCACCACATCATCATCAGTGTCATCATATGGCACCAAGGAGAGAAGGTAATGGTCGTATCCCGAGTTAGTGTCACCTTCACCATTTGAAGGGCTATTAGAGAGAACAATGGGAGAATTATGTTTTCCCAAGCAGGCCTTATGACCCTTGTTTTGATTGTTGGCCTTCTTTGTAGGCTTAGCCTACTCCTTTCCCTTAAACTTGATCAATTCATCTAAAATGGTCATGCTTCTTAAGTTATAGGTACTCTGGACAATGTTTTTCTTCCTTTTACCATAGGCCTTCCTTTTACCCTTTGGAACCAAAGAAGCTGTAGTGAATTCTTGCTGAGACATATCCTCATGACACTCAAACATGCTAAGTCACCCAAACCTCCTAGTTGGCTTAATTGACACACCAAAATTTCCCATTTTGTAGGACACAGGGTGGAAACTAGCAAATCTAAATTGAGTAGAAAATTGACCAACTTAAAAGCTTGTAGATCAAATTTTCATGAAAGCATGCCCGCCAACCCCAACTGTCACAACCTGCCCCAAAAAAAATGGAATTCCTAGGTAAACGAGAAGCATGAATTAAAAGGAGCTCACACAAAACACCAACTTATTCAAGATGAAAATAGAAACACATTTATAGTTGAAAGCTCAACACTCGCACATTCCTTCTATGACCCACACTTCATAATTCTAGAGAACTAAAAATGGCAAGATCAAATAGTAAGAATTTGCATTAAATAGACCATTTAGAGCGTACCGCAATTAATGATTGAGGAGATCATTGCATGAGCAAGTTGATAACTTAGCAATTCAATTCTAAATCCGAACTATCGATCTTTGAGGATTTAAAACTTCATCAATAGTCACCTTGAGCATCGTTTTTGTCTTTTACAACTTTCTTCTAGAAAATGACAATGCAACCTTAGAAATTTTCCACATCTACCCTTAATCCTCATTAGTCATCTGTGATCTGAAAAAAATCATGCATCACCACCTCAATCTGTGCTCCTTCATTGATATCAGCGAAGTACACAAAGCTGATGTTTGGAGAGAATAGTCCTTCATACACTCCATTGCTCATCGTGGGCTTGCCCCATCCTTCTAGGGTTCTGTAGACATCCAAATTTGGACATTTAATTTATCCAAATTTATCACTTTTCATCTAAACATCCTCTTATCCGAGTTAATTAAATAATATTACTATTATTTAATTAATATCTTTAATTCTGCCAAATCCCTAAGGTATTTAATTAAATACCTTACCCTCCTTAATCCTCTTTTCATCAAATAAATTAAATAAATATTACATTTATTTAATTCCTCACATGTCATTTCATCAATCCTAATCCATTTCTAATCTCTTCATTAAGGATGTGCACATGCCTAATCCTTGATTAGGATGTGTCACATCCTCCAACTTTTGCAAGTTGGCTTTTAATCCTAATTAGCCCCTAATTATCCTCTAATTATAAATTAATTAAGCCTAATCATTCTCCAAGGAATTTTTAATTCCTTTTTATTTGTCCTAGATTCCCCTCCTTTATATGTGAATTTTTAATTCACATTCCATCCTTCCAAGGCTTCTAGAACCTTGGACTTGTCACAATCACCACATGTGACCAACCTTGGACTTGTCACAATCTTCACATGTGACCAAGTCCCACCTTTTTGGAGCCCACCTTTTACCCTCTAGATTCTTCCAATCATTGTGAATTTAAAATTCACTTTTATTCACCCAAGATTCTTCCCATCTCCCAATGTACTTGCAAGGTACTTGTACTTCCTCCACCTCATGTACCCTCTTGACAACTCATCTCCACCTCATATCCTCTTGTCCATTTCACCCTTCCATGTCAAGATGTGAGGGCTTGTGGGTTCTCAACCCACCATAGCCCTTCATCTTGACCTTGTTGGATCAATCTTGACCCTTGAATTCTCTAGAGAATTCAAAATCTCCTATAAATACCCCCTTCTCAAGGGCATTTCCAACACTTTCATTTTGAGCAACCTTATGCTGCCCATTTTCATTTCCAACACTTTGCACTCTCATAACTACATGTTGTCCATTTGAATCCTCAAGCCTTTTCAATCATTTAGCCATCTTTGCTCATCATCTTGCATATTGAATCTTGCATTTAGCATTCAAACAATCATCTAAGGAGCACACAACCAATCCAAGCAAGGGCCAATCAAAGAGGTATCAACAACAAGGGAGGTAAAAATATTTGTGTTTCATTTTATTTGCATTCCTTTTCGTTGAACCACTCTTTTGGCTAATCTTGAGGTGTCCTTGGTGTTTTATTATTCATGTTTCTTAGTTATTTTGCATGTTTAGAGCAGTAGGAATTCCAAGGTATCACATTTCTGGCACGCCCGGTGGGACCCACACACGGGTCTTGCATTTAATGTTTCTTTGAGTTAAGATTTTGTAGGAAAGGCTGCGTCACAGAGTTGCGGTAGCGCCCTCACAGAAGTGCGGTAGCGCCCCACAGAGTTGCGGTAGCACCCTCACAGAAGTGCGGTAGCGCCCCCACAGAGTTGCGGTAGCGCCCTCACGGAAGTGTGGTAGCGCCCTCGCAGAGTTGCGGCAGTGCCCTCGCAGAGTTGCGGCAGCGCCCTCGCAGAGTTGCGGCAGTGCCCTCACAGAAGTGCAGTAGCGCCCCCACAGAGTTGCGGTAGCACCCTTTACAGAGTTGCGGCAGTGCCCTTTACAGAGCTGCGGCAGCGCCCTTTACAGAGTTGCGGCAGCGCCCTTTACAGAGTTGCGGCAGCGGCACAGTTTTGAGGGTAAAATGAGCGTTTTGGCTTCGTTTTTGTTCTAGTTTTTTGCTATATTTACGTGATAACTCTCTAACATTGTTCTGGCAAGAATATTGCTATTTTTCACTAACATTTTTGCAGCATATTGTGGCAAAATTTGACCAAAGGCGAAAAGAAAAATGACAACTAACATTTGTTTGCAGGGGCATCTACATAATCAGACTTTCAAAAATTATCTTTGCTACTCTCAAACATAGTCTAATTAGGGGGATTAAATCTCATTGTTTGCTATGGTTGCTTATTTTTGTGTCACCCAAGGGGGCATTGACTTGTTTTCACTTTTCCCTTGCACTTCGTGTGAGCCTGGGGAGTAGTTGGAAACAGTTAGTGTCTTCTTTTTAGTGGGACCTGCTTGGGGATTTCATCACCCCAAGGGACGATTCTAACCACGTGTACCAGCGGGCTATATAAAGGGGGGAGAATGAAAGTTGTACCCCAATCCAGTTGCATCGTAATTGGCGGAGCGTCGAAGCTAGGGTGATACCTAGATAGACGTGAAGAGTTGGTCCAAGCCTTTCAGTATCTCGCTGGGGTTCCCGACTCACGCTTGTGGACTGGATGTTCACGGTTGTGCCTCACGTACCGAGAGTATATCGAGGACTCCCTAGAAGCCTTGTGCATCCTAGATTAAGACTTTGCCTTGCCATACCCGTAATATTAATCATAGGATTGTGCTTGCTTGAGGTGTTTGCTTGTGGAAATTCTATCAAATTTTGATACTTTTGACTTGTTTCATCATTTTTCGTCCTTGCCATAGCCTTTGCCATAAAAAACCAAGCTTTATTCCCGCAGAAAAGCGGTAGCGCCTTGCGCAGAAATGCGGTAGCGCCCCTGTTTTGCTGCAGAAACGTGGTAGCGCCCCTGTTTTGCTGCAGAAACGCGGTGGCGCCCCTGATCTACTGCAGAAACGCGGTAGTGCCCCTGATTCACTGCAGAACGCTGCCTACACCCCTGATTTTGCTGAAAACGCCCCAGAAAGCTGTTTATGCCCCTGATCTTACTGCAGAATGTTGACTACGCCCCCTAACTTCCCGGGGCTGCCATTTACAAACAGTGCATCGGATTGACTTCATTCAAAAACTAAAGTTGCTTAATTTTTTGAGCTCTATCTAGTGGTACCTTCCATTTCATCTTATCAAGAATTTGACTATCCCAGGGCGGCCACGCCCTGCATTGCAGCGTGGACACGCCCCTAACTTCCCGGGGCTGCCATTTACAAACCGTACGTCGAATCAACTTCGCTCAAAAACCAAAGTTGCTTAGTTTTTCAATCTCTATCCAGTGGTACCTTCCATTTCCTCTTATCAAGAATTTGACCATCCCAGGGCGGCCAAGCCCCACATTGTAGCGTGGACACGCCCCTAACTTCTTAGGGCCATCATTTACAAATCCTACGTCGAATCAACTTCGTTCCAAAACCAAAATTGCTTAATTTTTTGAGCTCTATCTAGTGGTACCTTTTATTTCTTCCTATCTAATCAAACCAATCCATTCTTCTGATCATCTAATCAATCCAAGCACACCAATCTGATCAAGTTCATCTAATCATAATTATCCAATCAACATCATCTAATCATTTAATCCTATCCAATCAAACTGATCTACTATAATCAAATTCATCAAATCATCTACCCGATCTAATCATCCATCTACCGAATCCCATCAAAATCAAAAGCAATCCCATCCAATCATCCTAATCTGAGCTTTTGTCCAATCTTGATCTGAGCTGGACCAAAATCCCAATTTGAGCTTTAATCTGTTCCTATCCAAAATCTTTTATCCATCCTCTTTATCCTTTCACCATCATGAATCCTCATCCTCCATCAATAGTAGTCAAGGGAAACCTTAATTACATGGACAATGATAACGGAAGTCTTGTTGATCAAGAGGAATATGACATAGACCCCCTTGACACTATCATTGCTAGCAAGCTTTCTCCACCCACTTTCCAAAATCCAATCACTCCCTCGAGTTATCCCGTTATGTCTTCATCCATGCTTAATCACGTTGCTTCTACTACCTTTGACAAGGGATATCCATCATATCCATCATACCCTTCATCTACATCATCCTCTTATCCAACACCCGCATCCTCTTATCCTAGTCCACCATCTCAATACCCCTATCCTAATCCCCCATCCACATCCTCCTATCTAAATCCTTCATCCGCATATACCCACTACCCTAATCTTCCATGCCAATCTATGCACTCTAATCCTACATTCGTACCTTCCTATCTTAATCCTACATCCACACCCTTCTACCTTAATCCACATCCTCATCCATCCACCATCCCAATACCCTTATTATAATTCATCCCCCACATCCTCTTGTTCCACTACACCACCTATATCCTCTTGTCCTAATCCACAATCCATGTCCCCCTATCTTAATTCACCACTCCAATATCCTTACCTTAACCCTCCATCCAATCCTAGTCCTCCATCTACTCCTAGTCCTCCATCCAATCCCATTCATACATCTACTCCTAGTCTTACATCCAATCCCATTCATCCATCCCATCCTAGTCCTCCATCTACTCCTAGTCCTCCATCCAATCCCATTCACCCATCCAATCCTAATCCTCCATTTACTCATAGTCCTACATTCAATCCCATTCTTCCATCTAACCCTAGTCCACCAATCCATAATCCCTCATCCATTTCTACCAAGCCAACCATATGCAAGTCTCTCATTTCAGAAATTCTCCAAGGACTCATTACAAAGAAGCCATCCCCAACTCCACATCCCGAAGTCATAGAACCATGCCATCCCAATCCATCATCCACGGTCACTAGTGATGAGACCCTTCTCCATACCACACCTATCATTGTTGTTACCACCCCTAGCACTGATCAAACCATTGAAACCATTGAACCCACTAAATCCATTGAACCCACATCTCCCACTATGAGAGCCACTGAAACCATCAAAGACACCCAAGTCTAATCCACTCCCTCTACTCCTAGATCCCCCCAATCCATCGAAGACACCCAAATCCAATCCACTCCTCCCACTCCTAGTAGCACTAAAGCCCATTCCAATGAACCTCATGAATCTTCCATCCCTCCATCTTCCCCACTTGAAGAGTCCCAACAAGAGTCCATTACCATGCCTCCCGCACATGATGAGTCATGCCAAGAGTCTAATCCAAAGCATGCCAACATATCCCCTTCTCTAGATCAAGATCCTACCATCCCATCTAGTCCACCTCAAGACCACAGTCCCCCATCCATTCCATCCCATGATCCCCTTGTCATTCAAACTTCCACTACTCCATCTCCATCTCCATCGCATGAGCCTACCACCACAAATCCAGATCCTATCATGGCCCCTACTCCCTCTCCTAATGTTGCTATCCCATCATCTCCTTCTCATGATCCCCCATCATCGCCTAAAAATGCTATCCCCACGCCGCTTGCATATCCCCTTGGTCCTCTCACATTCCTCCATGGTGGTCTCCTCGCAGAAGAAAAACAAAGCATATACACCAACCCTCCTCTTCCACCTAATAATGAACTTGCATCATTCTTCCAGAATAACAAAAATATGTCCTAGATCGAATACTCAAGAGAATGAACTATCAAGGAAAAGGTTTAGGCCTTCATGAGCAAGGTATTATAGAGCCCATCCAAGCTAAAGGACACTTGTATCCGCAAGGTCTTGGATGTACTACTCACGACTCGCAATCCAAAGATGTTGGTACAACCTCTAGATGTCCTCAACGAGCCTTTTCCAAAAGAAATATCGGCTTTTCCCATCATCCCACCAGATCATATGTGGCCATCCCTCCTCCTCTATCGTATCATCTCAAAACAACCATCCATCTTCCTCCTTCATCTGCTCCATCCATTTTGGGTCCTTACATCCCTCCATCTACCATCTCCAATCCTCCATCTACCATGCCCTTGTTTCCTCCAGGTCCTACGTCTATTTTGGGCCCCTATATCCTAAAATCACCTCTTCCATCTCATCCTATCCATCCCTTCATCCATTCATCACCTATCCATCTCATCCATCATAAACATCCCTCTCACATACCCCATAGTCAGGATCAACAAAGGCACTTACCAAACATCCTCCATCTACACATAATCCCCATACTCCTAGCCCCATCACTCCACATCATCCATCTCCTCACACCCATCCCATTTCTACTAAAAGCACTTTGGTTGTTAAAGAAAAAATGCATAAATCCAAACATCCACATGAACATAATCCCCATACTCCTACCTCCATCACTCCACATCATCCATCTCCTCACACCTATCCCATTGCTACTAAACACACTTTGGCTGTTAAAGAAAATGCATCAATCTAAACATCCACATGAATCAAAAAGCTCCCCCATGTCCCTTCTAAGACATGTTGTTAAAAAGAAACCAAATCCAAAATCCAAATCAAATCTATAGGCCGTGACAGTTCCACTAACACACAAAGATCAAAACTATGTGGATTCCAAAGAAAAAAGATGCAATTCCATCACATGAAAAATCTGTAAAAACATCCAAAGTTGCTAATCCAAAAGCTAGTTATACACCCCTTTCATCTCCTAAGACTGTTTTGGGTCCTTATGTTCCAAAGTTCACCACCCCATCTCCTCCATTATCCCCACATTCTCCATCCATCAATCCTATTATCTTTTCACATCCACCATCACATGTGCCAATGTTGGTCCTGAACACATCTCCCCATCACATATTCACCCCATCATTCTATCCATACCCTTTCCAGCATCCCATACATTATCCCATGTATCAACCCCATCAAATCCCTCTAATTCATCCTCTTGCATAAGGTTGTACCAACATCCAATAGTCGGTTTGAACATGGGCTCTTAACACCTTGATCCTTATCACATGTCCTTACCCATCTCCTTCTGCATAACATCCAAAAAGTCAAAAAGTAAAAAAAGTCAAAAAAAGTAAAAAAAAAGAAAAGAAAAAAAAAAAATCAAAAAAAAAAACTGTAAAAAAAAAAAAAAAAGAGTCAAGAGAAATAATTCGGGTCTAATGGTGAAAACTTGGTAAACAAGTGCCTTGATAAGTACCAGGATGAAAACCTGGCAACAAAGGCCATGCGAACTCTCTAACTGCACTTTGGGGCAACTTCTCGATATGCATTCCTCCATCCGCTATGCTTCCAGCTTTTGGCGCAATCTGCCTTCCTATTACAGTGTGTCCTCTATAAACTCTCTCCATCCTCCTATTTTCCGTGATTCACCATCATATCCCATTTATCTCTCATTCCCTCCATCCTTCTTGTGATCTTGATCAAAATAGGGGCACCTATCTATGCATGCTTTGGACACCTATTGGTATACATCCCCTTCATCCATGCTCTATCATATTCCTTGGTCACCCATCCTGCCCTCCTTCAGTTATCTCCTTTATCTTATCATCCACTCATCTTACGGCCCTCATGCCTCATCATATCTGACATATCTAGAGTGGGGGCATCTGCTTCCTTTGTGACATAGTCCTTGGAGAAATCATCTATCATAACAACATCCCTTCCATCTGCCCATCCTTGTCTTCATATCCCTCTATCCTAGCACCCCTTTCATCTCCCAATCCTATCCATCTATCCTAGCATCCCTTCTATCTACCCATCCTTGTCTTCGTATCCCTCTATCCTAACATCCCTTTCACCTCCCAATCCTTATATTTCCATCCATCCAAACAATCCCTCTCCCTGCCCCCAACCCCCCATCCTATTTTTCTTACCCCTCCCCATCCCACATCCCCCATCCCCCCCATCCTATTCTCCCATTTTTCCCCCCATCCTTTTTTTCTTACACCTCCTCACCCCAACCCATCCTCCACTCCCCCCATCCCATCCTATTTTCCTAACTTGTATCTTATTTCCCTTACCCATCCCCCATCCATTTCCTCACCTCACCCAATTTCCATCCTATTGTCCTACCCATCCCCCCATCCTATTTTCCTAACCCCCCATCCTATTTTCCTACCCATCCCCCCATCCTATTTTCCTAACCCCCATCCTATTTTCCTACCCATCCCCCCATCCTATTTTCCCATCCCTCCATCCTATTTTCCCATCCCCCCATCCTATTTCCCTACCCCCTACCCATCCCCCTATTTTCCCTACCCCTCCTATTTTTCCTATCCCTACCCATCCTATTTTCCTACCCATCCCCCATCCTCATTTCCCTACTCCTTACCCATCCCCATCCCCTCATTTACCCTCCCCTTTTCCCCCATCCCCATAAAATGTGAAGGATGTAAAGGCCAAAAGAGCCCTTTATTTCACCCTTATAAAAAGGAAGAAACTCAGACCTAAGCATGAGCGATCAGTTACTCCATGATCATAAGTGATGTAAGATGTTTTAAAATGATCAGCAACGGGAAATAGAAGGTCAACAAAAAAATAGAATGCTGCAAGGGTATAGACCTTAGGGTTTCCTAGGTGAAATTAACAATAACATAACAACACTGCAAAACCCAAAAATCCAAAGATGAGAGGAATGTTTAAGAATGCAGGGTTTTCACAAAATGGAACCAAAATAATGAGAGTTCCATCACTCAACATTGTGATGAAAAGGCATTTTTTTCAATTGTGGAGGTCATTTTGTGAACCACATATATCCCATATTTTGGTAAATTTTTGTCCTATTTTTAATAGGTTTTTTAATAGAATATTCAAAAAGTTATACTCCATATTTTAGAGTAATTAGAATATAATTTAGTGATTTATTACAAAATTAGGGTTTTTTTTCCAATTTAATTAGAAAGTGCATATCTTCCAAAACTTACTAAATTTATTCCTAATTTTAAGTGATTTTTGGAAAAAATTATAGAGAATCCTATAGTAAAACTTTTAAATTAATTGGGGAATAATTAAGTTATTTACTATAAAATTAATGTTTCCAACAAATTCGCTCTCAATGTTGCAACAACTAATTTTTGGGAGATTTTTCTCAAAATTTGTAACCTAGGCCTTGGTATGTTACCAAAATATATTCAAATTATTTGTGATTCATTTATGTGATCTATATTAAAACTAGTAGTTCCGTGTAGAAACACATAATGATGAGCCAATAGGAAGACATGTACAATAGAGGGAGGGTACATGCAAGCAATGAGGCTGGCAGAGTTTAGAATTTGTTGTGCCAGATGCAGAGAAGAGCATGACATAGCGATAGATAGAGGATTGAATAGTACACAAGAGGAAACACAACGAACATTTTAGGATGCAATAATGCAAAGAACAATAAATAATAATATCTAATGTAACCAAACATACAATCAATAGCATAAACTATTTTATTCTATTGCAGCCATAACCGGAAAATGAAAGCCATAAATCAGACAAGATTGGTTTCTGTAGACATCCAAATTTGGACAATTAATTTATCCAAATTTATCATTTTTCGTCTAAACATCCTCTTATCCGAGTTAATTAAATAATATTACTATTATTTAATTAATATCTTTAATTTTTCCAAATCCCCAAGGTATTTAATTAATAATTAAATATTGCCATCTCTTTAACTCTCTTTTCATCAAACAATTAAAATAAATATTACATTTATTTAATTCCTCACATGTCATTTCATTAATCCCACTAGCTCCTTAATTATCCTCTTAATTACTTAATTGTTCGCTTCAATCATTATCCAAGCGAATTTTAATTCTTTTATTTGTCCTAGATTCCCTCCTTTATATGTGAATTTTTAATTCACATTCCATCCTTCAAAGGCTTCTAGAACCTTGGACTTGTCACAATCTCCACATGTGACCAAGTCCCACCTTTTTGGAGCCCACCTTTTATCCTCTAGATCATCCTATGAATGTGAATTTTAATTCACATTTATATCCCCAACCACTTTTCCTTTTCTCCCATGTAGATTTTTGAGGAATTCTAAAATTCTTCAAAAGTCCCTTTCATTCCCACTTGGGGACAAGAAATCCCTTTTTGTGGAAATCCTCTCATCTCCCAAGGTGCATGTCCTTTTCCACCTCATGTACCTTTTTGACAACTCATTTCCACCTCATATCCTCTTGTCCACTTCACCCTCCACATGTCAAGATGTGAGGGCTTGTGGGTTCTCAACCCACCATAGCCCTTCATCTTGGCCTTGTTGGAGCAATCTTGACCATTGAATTCTTTAGAGAATTCAAAATCTCCTATAAATACCCCCTTCTCAAGGGCATTTCCAACACTTTCATTTTGAGCACCCTTATGCTGCCCATTTGCATTTCCAACACTTAGCCATCTTGCACCATTATGCTGCCAATTTGCATTCTCAACACTTTGCACTCTCATAACTACATGCTGTCCATTTGAATCCTCAAGCCTTTTTCAATCATTCAACCATTTTTGTTCATCATTTTGCATATTGAAGCTTGCACTTTAGTCACTCAATCCATCATCTAAGGAGCACACAACCAATCCAAGCAAGGGCCAATCAAAGAGGTATCAACAACAAGGGAGGTAAAAGTATTTGTGTTTCATTTTATTTGCATTCATTTTCGTTGTATCAATCTTTTGGCTAATATTGAGGTGTCCTTGGTATTTTGTTATTCATGTTTCTTAGTTAGATTTGCACATTTAGAGCAGTAGGAATTCCAAGGTATACATTTCTGGCACGCCTGGTGGGACCCACACACGGGTCTTGCATTTAATGTTTCTTTGAGTTAAGATTTTGCAGTAAAAGCTCACAGAGTTGCGGTAGCGCCCTTCACAGAAGTGCGGTAGCGCCCCCGCAGAAGTGCGGTAGCGCCCTTTACAGAGTTGTGGTAGCGCCCTTCACAGAGTTGCGGCAGCGCCCTTCACAGAACTGCGACAGCGCCCTTTACAGAGTTGCGGCAGCTCCCTTCACAGAGTTGCGGCAGCGCCCTTAACAGCACAGTTTGGAGGGTAAAATGGACATTTTGGCTTTGTTTTTGCTCTAGTTTTTTTGCTATATTCACGTGATAACTCTCTAACGTTGTTCTGGCAAAAATATTGCTATTTTTCACTAACATTTTTGTAGCATATTATGGCAAAATTTGACCAAAGGCGAAAAAAATAGAACAACTAACATTTGTTTGCAGGGGCATCTACATAATCAGACTTTCAAAAATTATCTTTGCTGCTCTCAAACATAGTCTAATTAGGGGGATTAAATCTCATTGTTTGCTGTGGTTGCTTATTTTGTGTTACCCAAGGGGGCATTGATCGTTTACCTTCTCAGGCACTTGCAGAGCCTCGGGAGAAGTTGTGCCAGCTAGTGCCCTTTTTAGTGGACCTATTTAGATTTCATCACCCAAGGCCGTATTCCAACCACGTACCCGGGGCGGGTATATAGGGGTGAGAAACCAAAAGCACCAACCAAGCCTAGTGTCAGAATTAAGTGAGCGTCGGTTGGGGGTGATACCTGGGGACAGACGCGGAAGAGTTAGTCCAGCCTTCAAAAGATCCACGTGTTCCCCACCACGCCGCGACAGATCGGTGTTCACGGCCAGCCACGACGTAGAGTATCGAGACTGTGGGTTTCGCATCCTAGATTAAGACTTTGTCTTGCCATACCCGTAATATTAATCATAGGATTGTGCTTGATTGAGGTGTTTCCTTGTAGAAATTCTGTCAAATTTTGATACTTTTGACTTGTTTCATCATTTTGCGTCCTTGCCATAGCCTTTGCCATCAAAAACCAAGTTTTATTCCCGCAGAAAAGCGGTAGCGCCCTGTGCAGAAACGTGGTAGCGCCCCTGTTTTGCTGCAGAAAGACGATAGCGCCCCTGATTTGCTGCAGAAACACGGTAGCGCCCCTGATTTACTGCAGAAAGGCGGTAGCACCCTTGATATACTGCAGAAATGTGGTAGCGCCCCTGATTCACTGCAGAACGCTGCCTATGCCCCTGATTCACTGCAGAACGCTGCCTATGCCCCTGATTTTGCTGTAAACACCCTAATTTTGCTGAAAACACCCTGATTTTGCTGAAAACGCCCCTAATTTTGGGTTGAAATGCCCATTTTGCTATAAATCTTCTAATTTTGTTGAAATGCCCCGATTTTGCTGAAAACGCCCTTGATTTTGCTGTAAACGCCTAATTTTTGCCGAAACGCCTGATTTTATTTCTAAAATGCTCGATTTTGGCCGAAAATGCCCTTTGATTTTGTCAGAAATTCCGATTTTATTTAAAATTTCATTTTTAAGGCAAAGAACTCGATTTTGTTGAAAATTTCGATTTTGTTGTAAATGCCCGATTTTGTTGAAAACGCCCTTGATTTTGTTGGAAACGCCTCCCGTAAAGCTATTTACTTCCTAATTTTACTACAATGTTGACTAATGCCTCTTTAACTTCGGCCATTTACAACCGCATCGATCAACTTCTGCTCAAAAACCAAAGTTGCTTAATTTTTCGAGCTCTATCTAGTGGTACCTTCCATTTCCTCTTATCAAGAATTTAATTATCCTGTATGGCTAATGATTAGTAGGTGGACACTAACTTCCTATTGCCATTTATAAATCAGATTAATCAACTTCGTTCAAAAACTAAAGTTGCTTAATTTTTCAAGCTCTATCTAGTGGTACCTTCCATTTTCTCTTATCAAGAATTTGACCATCCCAAGGCGGCCACACCCCGCATTGCAGCGTGGACACGCCCCTAACTTCCAGGGGCTATCATTTACAAACCGTATGTCGAATTAACTTCGTTCAAAAACCAAAGTTGCTTAGTTTTTCAATCTCTATCTAGTGGTACCTTCTATTTCCTCTTATCAAGAATTTGACCATCCCAGGGCGGCCAAGCCCCGCCCCTAACTTCTCAGGGCCATCATTTACAAACCGTACGTCGAATCAACTTCGTTCAAAAACTAAAATTTCTTAATTTTTTGAGTTTTATCTAGTGGTACCTTTTATTTCTTCTTATCTAATCAAACCAATCCATTCCTCTGATCATCTAATCAATCCAAGCACACCAATCCGATCAAGTTCATCTAATCACAATTATCCAATCAACATCATCTAATCATTTGATCCCATCCAATCAAACTGATCTAGTACTTTAATCAAATTCATCAAATCATCTACCCGATCCAATCATCTGTCTACCGAATCCTATCAAAATCAAAAGCAATCCCATCTAATCATCCTAATCTAAGCTTTTATCCAATTCTGATATGAGCTTGACCAAAATCCTGATTTGAGCTTTAATCTTTTCCCATCCAAAATATTTTATCCATTCTATTTATCCTTTTATAATCATGAATCCTCATCCTCCATCAATAGTAGTCAAGGGAAACCTTAATTACGTGGACGACGATAACGAAAGTCTTATCGATCAAGAAGAATATGACATAAATCCCCTTGATGCTATCGTCACTAGTAAGCTTTCTCAACCCACTTTCCACAATCTAATCACCCCTTCCAGTTATCCCGTTATGTCATCCTGCTCCTTATGCCACCTTTGACAATGGATATCCAATATCTTCTTCATCCCCATATTTTTCACCTCCTTCATCTACATCATCCCCTTACGCAACATCTACATCCTCTTATCCTAATTTTCCATCCCAATACTCCTATTACAATTCCCCATCCATGTCCCCCTATCCTCATCCTCTTTCCCAGTATGTCCATACTAATCTTACACCCACACCTTGTTACCTTGATCCTACATCCACATATCCTCATCCTAATCCACCATCCCAATACCCTTATTATAATCCATCCCCCACATCCTCTTGTCCCACTACACCACCTATATCCTCTTGTCTTAATCCACAATCCATGTCCCCCTATCTTAATTCACCACTCCAATATCCTTACCTTAACCCTCCATCTACTCCTAGTCCTCCATCCAATCCCACTCATCCATCCCATCCTAGTCCTCCATCTACTCCTAGTCCTCCATCCAATCCCATTCATCCATCTACTCCTAGTCCTCCATCCAATCCCAATCCTCCATTTACTCATAGTCCTACATTCGATCCCATTCCTCCATCTAACCCTAGTCCACAAATCCATAATCCCTCATCCATTTCTACCACCCCAGCCAAGCCAACCATATGCAAGTCTTTCATTTCAGAAGTTCTCCAAGGACTCATTACAAAGAAGCCATCCCCAACTCCACATCTTGAAGTCATGGAACCATGCCATCCCAATCCATCATCCATGGTCACTAGTGATGAGAGCCTTCTCCACACCACACCTATCATTGTTGTTACCACCCCTAGCACTGATCAAACCATTGAAACCATTGAACCCACATCTCCTACCATGAGAGCCACCGAATCCATCAAAGACACCCAAGCCCAATCCACTCCCTCTACTCCTAGATCCACCCAAATCCAATCCACTCCCTCTACTCCTAGATCCAACCAATCTATCGAAGACACCCAAATCCAATCCACTCCTCCCACTCCCAGTAGCACCAAAATTGATTCCAACGAACCTCATGAATCTTCCATCCTTCCATCTTCTCCACTTGAAGAGTCCCAACAAGACTCCGTTACCATGCCTCCCATACACGATGAGTCACGCCAAGATCCTAATCCAAAGCATGCCAGCATATCCCCTTCTCTCGATCAAGATCCTACCATCCCATCTAGTCCACCTCAAGATCACAGTCCTCCATCCATTCCATCCCATGATCCCCTTGTCATTCAAGCTTTCACTGCTCCATCTCCATCTCCATCGCATGAGCCCACTACCACAATTCCAGATCCTATCATGGCCCCTACTCCCTCTCCTAATGTTGCTATCCCATCATCTCGTTCTCATGATCCCCCATCATCACCTAAAAATGCTATCCCCACACTGCTTGCATATCCCCTTGGTCCTCTCACATTCCTCCATGGTGGTCTCCTCGCAGAAGAAAAACAAAGCATATACACCAACTCTCCTCTTCCACCTAATAATGGAATCGCATCAT
>VDFB02193867.1:329207092-329287505 GCA_007258455.2 Sequoia sempervirens | reverse complement strand
GGTCTTGTCGAACTACATTGCCCCTGCGATTGCACGTAGGCAAGGTTGATCATTTGATCTGCCCCCGGGGTTCCATCATCGATCTTCATTCTTCACTTTGCTCTTCTATCATCTATCATCGGTCTTTTTCCTTTTGTCCATCCTATCTTTACCATCCATCAAGGTCTCCATCATAGTCAGTCGTCCACCTTTCTCTGAACTATGAGGGCTCTGCGCTTTCACGTAGGCAAGGCTAATCTCTTATCGGCCCCCGAGCCCCTAGGTCCTTAGGATGTGTCAGTCTCATGTCTTGTCTCTCTTGTGTCGTGTCGTCAAGCTATGCCCTTATCTAGCCAGTTATTCACAAATGAGATCCATTTGTATCAATAAATCTAATCAATTTTGAACATCCCGTGTCATAATGATCTTTTAATATCCATCATCTTTGGTCTCAACAGGATGTATCCTTCCTAACAGACCTCATCAATCCCATCTATCCCCTCGATCTTATGGCAAAGCACATTTGAAATTGATTGCAATCTTTTGATGCTTTTGGATTTTGTTTATCATTTGAGCTCCCTATCATCACTTGTCAAGACTGCCATAATCCATCATATTATGGTGTGTTTTGATTGGTCAACATAGGGGCATATCTTGCTCTTTTTATATTTGTGTCTTCTTGGTTGTCCCACGTAGTACCCACCCAGATCCTTGAGGTCTTGTGTTATGCTGGGGCATCCTTTTGTGCTTGTGGTTATTCCAATACCTAGCCCGACCAAGGTCTTCATGACTTTGGGGTATTGGGATAGCTTTCTTGTCTATTGTGTTTGTTTTATGCATTAGACACTAATTTGTCTTGGTTCTTCATACCTTGGCGTCTTGTGTCTTATGCTATAGTAAAAATCAGTGCTCCGAAGATGGAAAATTGTATTAGGATTGCATTTCATTTCCCATTCCATCATTTTGCATATATCCCCCATCCATTCATCCTTCATCCTTATCTCACATCTCTATCCAACCACCATCCATTCCATTTCGCCCGAATCATCTAATCATATCCTTGGTCTTGTCCCCAGTCTCAGCCCATCATCATCATCATCGGGAGGTATTCTTCCCTATCCCTTTGGTGTTGTTTTGGGATGTATCATTCCCTCATCAACAACACTTCCATCATCATCCAGATGTATTTTTACATATCCTTTTGGTGTTGTTTTGGGATGTATCCTTCCCTCATCAACAACACTTTCATCATCATCATCGGGAGTTATTCTTCCCTATCTTTTAGTGGTATTTTGGGATGTATCCTTCCCTCATCAATACCACTCAATGGGATGTATCCTTCCCTATCCTTGTGGTGTTTTGGGATGTATCCTTCCCTCATCAATACCACTCAGTGGGATGTATCCTTCCCTATCCTCGTGTTGTTTTGAGATCCTTCATCCCCTCATTGACAACACTCCATCCATCATCAACCCATTTTGGCTTATACCTTGACTGGGGCAACATCACCTTTTGAAATGCATTTGTGCTTCATCCATCTCCATATCACTTACTCTCTTACCCATCGCCTTGCATCATCTTCTTCATCTCCCCTTGCATCATCTATTTCGAGAGCACACACGTGTTTTCTTCAACCCGCATGTCCTCTCAAGGGGGCATCCTTCATCCCTAATTTTTCATCATTTTCTTTTTCCCTTCCTAGTCACTCCTTTGGATGACTGGGGCATCTTTTCCAATCTAACCATCTTCTTCTAGGTTCTATATTTTAATATTCTTTGAAATGATGCGATTCGTAACACCATCTCAAAGAGGGGAAAAATGTAGACATCCAAATTTGGACAATTTATCCAAATTTATCATTTTTCGTCTAAACATCCTCTTATCCGAGTTAATTAAATAATATTACTATTATTTAATTAATAATTTCCAAATCCCCAAGGTATTTAATTAATAATTAAATACCTTACCTTAATCCTCTTTTCATCAAATAAATTAAATAAATATTACATTTATTTAATTCCTCACATGTCATTTTCATCTAATCCTAATTAGCCCCTAATTATCCTCTAATTACTGATTAATTAAGCCTAATCATTATCCAAGAAATTTTTAATTCCTTTTTATTTGTCCTAGATTCCTCCTTTATATGTGAATTTTTAATTCACATTCCATCCTTCCAAGGCTTCTAGAACCTTGGACTTGTCACAATCTCCACATGTGACCAACCTTGGACTTGTCACAATCTCCACATGTGACCAAGTCCCACTTTTTTGGAGCCCACCTTTTATACAGTATACAGTAGGAATTCCAAGGTATACAGTTTCAATAGCCAGTCGGATGGTGAAAGCCACAATACAGCCTAAGCTATACAATAATAATCGACAAAAACTCCATAAACTGAATAATTTAATTCTTACATATATATATTGATATTAAAATGCACCCAATATAGCGTAAGGTAGATAACAATAATTAATAATTAATAATGTAACTAAACATAGAATGAACAATATTTATTATTTTATTCTATTCCAACCATAAGCAGGATAAGAAACCCATAAAATAAAGCCTTTTCAATAACACCTTCTACAAAATGAAACAATATAGCTTAAGCAACAAAACTATAATTAACAATGCCCAATTAAAGCTAACAAAAAGCATATACAAGATAGAGAAATTGAAATAACATAGCGTGCACAAGAGAACCCTCTCAAAAATAGAAGAATGTAGACTAAGATAGAAAACAATAATCAACAAGTTTTTTGATCTTTTGTCAATAGTATGGATTTGAAAATTGAAAGGAAACATCCTTTTGAAGAGGACCCCATCGAAAGCAATGTCCAATGGAACCTAAGAGAAAGTGGATTAACATTAACTATTTTATTCCATGACAACCATAGCCTAAAACATATGAATTTTATTTGAATCTTATGTCAGAAATATAAAGATGTGTATATAAAATATATAAAATAAAACACAACAAAATGAGTCATGGTTTTCAGCCTTCCATATTGGGCCATGCAACCTCATGGACTGTCACCAAACCACCGAGCAAGAATATTTGTTCTCGACCACTGTAATCAAGGCTAGAATGAATTTTGGTTATCACAATCAACATACAGTATATTAGGATCTAATTTCCAGAAGACCATTGCAACTAATTTTGCAATTATTTCATCAAATTCACCATTATAGCTGGAGTATGGTATGGGAAAATAACAAAAAAATGTGAAGTTTAGTGTGGTGAACATCTGCATTTGAGACGAAATATGTAAATAAGAGATTTAAAGAGCTCTATAATGTATACTACAAAATATAGAATAGACATGTAATGCAAGGTATGAAATAAGTAAAATTTAAGCATACTTGTGCATGTGCTACATTCTTGCAGGTAGACAAGAAAATGAGGGCTAGTGTGCACCCTACCACTTTGATCAATGATACAAGGAATCTTTTGGCCACTAATGAGTATAAATAAAATAATTGGAATCCATATTATGGCTTGAGTATGATCTAGAAGAATAAGAGCAAAGTGAAAATATTAGTGCAGTGGTCATCTCTAATTGATACACAACATGTAAGCCAAGAGATATCAAAGTTGATTATTTTATAACATACAATTCTCTATGAACTTGTAATGTGAGGAATGAAGTAAACAAAACTTAGAAAAACCTGGTTATGTCGTAGAATGTATTTTCAACATAAGAAAACAACACCCGATGTCCACCCTACCATATTGGGTCATGTACAGTCATGCGCTCTCACCAAACCCCAAGCGAGGAAAAATAAATTGCCCACCATTGGCATCAATGGTGAAAGCAATGTGTAGGCTACTACTTACTTAATGCGGGCTCTAAAGGCATCAAAAGGTCCATGTATGATGATTGTTTGGGTTCAGTATGGTTGCAAACATGAAAGAATAATGCAAAATTTAGTGTAATAAATACATACCATTGGTAGATGATAAATCAATCACAAAATATAAAGACTTATAGAATTAATAACAAATTGTATGTAATGAAGGTGGAGTAGAAGAGTGCAAGCAAATAAAATGTAGGCATACCTTGTACAGGGAATCAAATCAAAGATTGAGAGAATAAGGAAGGCCTACTTTGCACCCTTCCATATTATGGCATCAAGCGTCATGGATTCTCACCAAACCTCTAAGCATAGTAATTTTTTGTCCATGAGTTTAATCTATATCTCAGTGCATAGATTTCTAATCTAAATTTTTTCAATGAAATATCATTAGACAAAAGGAAAATTAGAAGTTTAGTATAGAAAACATATGTCATTACTGTAACTGGGGGTAACTTTTAAGTGTTAGATTAATCAAGCATATTCAATGCAAAAGACAATAAACCCAAAGTCCTATCGAGTACAAAGGAAATCAAATAATAAAATAGTTATACATGTTTCTCGAAACTTCCATGATTACCTCCATAGTACCTTCTTACTTGTTGGATGATGCTTTTCCCTCAGATCCGTTGTGCGAGCAATCTGCAAATGTTTAAGTCCTACAACAATCCTTGAAGGATTTGATAAATGCCTAAATTCTATGCCTATGACTATGACAATATAAGTGAAAATGCCTATGCCTAAACAATGTTAAGATTTGATCAAAATGAAAACAACAAATGCTATGAGAAATCTAAGAATGCAAGTACAAGAGTATAATGCCTATAATATGTCTACTTGTGTCTGTGCATGTGTAATTGAAAAGTGAGAGGAAAATGGCATTTTATAGAAAATGCCATTTTGAATGGACGAATCAGATCAAATTCTAAGAAAGACCTAGAATGAGAGGTTTGGATTTAATATGAGAATCCCTAATTAGGGTTAGGGAAAAACCCTTAAGTGAACGGTCAAGATAATATCTCAGATAATTGGATCGATGGTGGAAAATAAATGAGACAAATTAATTAGAAAATAAATATTTTCGGAAATCGAGAAGATAAAGACTACCTGATTTGTGAGATTCAAAAAATCAAGAAGATAAGAGTTGAACTGAAGATCAAATTTGGAAAATCAAGAATCTGCCCGATTACTTGATTTTTGGAAGATTAACTACTATTTTGAATTAAATTAATTCAAAATAATGATTTTATGAGACAAATAAATAATCTTTTCAGATTATTTACCAAAATAGACTGTCAGTTAAGAATGTGATGACATTTTAAATAATTTTATTTATTTAAAATGAGAGCAATATTAATTTTGACAATTAAATAATTAAATATAATTATTTAATTTAGAAGATAAGATTAATTAATTAAATAAATTAATCAATTCTTTTACTTATGACAGTTAGTGACATATGAAATAAATAAATAAAATTTATTTATTTAATAATCAGGAAGAAATAAATGAAGAAAGGTAATTAAATAAATTAAGAAATTTATTTAATTAAGGGAAGACTTAGACAATTAATGATGTATTTAATAAATAAATAGAATTTATTTATTTAATAATCATGAAGAATAAAGGACATGAATTAATTAAATAATTATGAATTATTTAATAAATACTCGAATGTGGAGCAAGGACATAATTAAATGTCATAATTATGCTAGGACAAAAGTGGTAAAAATGAAGTTTGCAAGCCTAGGTCATTTTTAGGTGTCTATATTTTGCCCCTCTTTGTCATAATGTAGCATGTCGCGTTGTGACAAAGAAAATAAGTCAAAAATATGCCCCAGTAAAGGTACGAAGTATCATTGCCCCCTCGGAAAATTTTTTCAATTTTGAGCCAGCACCAGAAAATTTTGAAAAGGATCCCGATAAGTCAACTTGGTGCCTAGAAAAACAATGGCACAGTTGGTTTTGAATTCTGACATGCTTAAGGTATACAACGAGGTGGTCAAACTTGTTCAAATGACCTTCTAGTATTAACCTTGTTTGAGAAATGTCATTTTGACTTTATAAATAGGTTGACATAGGGGTAAAAGTCAATTCATTTCTACTATTTACCTCACGAATTACGAGAGCTCAGAGCCAAAAGCACAGCAGCAACAATGGTGATTCCAGTGTCAGATCATCGCGGGGAGATCGTATGGACATTCAAATGGCCAGAGGGTTCAAAGCCAATGGTATGTACACTTGTCCTACTTTGTAATTTTTTTGTTTTACGTGCCAAATTTAAGTTTCTAGGGTAGATAATAACTGCACCATGATGCAACTGCGTTCACGTAAGCCACAATTGTCTATGTGTTCCACGCATTTAATGCGTCGTGATGTGAATGACTAGAAAATTTTAAGGTGAGTGAGGCATTGCGACGCATTTGCTAAAAAATGTGACACATTCACCTAACTGAGCCGCATTTGAGTGTTAGAAAGCCGCAATTGTCATTTTGTGCCACAATTGCACTTTTGAGCTACGTAATTGCCATGTTGTGTTGCAATTGCCAAATTTTGGGACGCAATTGCAATAATGCGACGCATCTGGGCAACCGACCGATGCAACTATCATGTTATGACGCATTTGACAATTTGCAAGACGCATTCAAATATTTGGGATGCAACTGCTAAAATGTGACGCATTTGATGCTTTCAATTTATTGAGACCGATTTTGATACTTGTGAAACCCTGAATGCGTTTGATGATATGAATAGTTGTCTAGGAAGTACTAATATATGGATTGTCCTTTCGCAGAGGAAGCTTGCCCCTATCTACATGCGAGAGAGTAGACCGACCACATTTCGGTTTGCTGGTCAGCTGAGCCTATGAGAGCGACATCGGTTGATGCGATTGGGATTATTCTATGCTGCTTACATGCCCGCCATTCAGGTGAACAAGGGATTACTGACTATGCTGTGCGAGTAGTGGCATTCAGAGACTTGTTCGTTCCACCTGCCGATAGGTGAAGCTACCATTACTCTGGAGGATGTCTACCAGATTATTCGAATGCCGATCTAAGGGGAGCAAATTGTCTATGACCCTTGTCATGGCAAGCAGACCTTTAGAGTGTACTAATGAGATCAGGGTGCAGGATTGGGCATCCAAGGTTACGAGATCATATGGGAGTTCATGGCAGAGCATTATGGTCACTTCGATGCATTCCTTTCGACTTTGATTGTAGGTATTTTGGTTCCCGACCATCGGGGACATGGATTTCCTATTGGTTGGGGTGACATATTGGTTGGCATGAGACGGGATAGAACCGTTTATGCTTGGGGTCCCTGTTTGCTGGAGACACTTTACTATCAGTTACACGATGTTGCCTATAGGAGGACAGAGAGTATCTCCTGTGGGACTACCTTGATGATGATCTGGGCTTGGGAGCACATTGCCATATTTTTTCCTCCTATTCAGAGACCAAAGTTGGCCGAGGGGATGCCCTATGCCTATTACTACGTGGGTGCCCTACAGCAGACCTGAATGGGTGAGACGGGATGGTGGCGACACATGATTGACTTGATGGTGTCCTTCATTTGGAGACCATACAGAGACTGTGGGTAGTGGGACGATGAGGAAGAGCACCTTAGCTTGTGTAGACAGTACAGGTATTTAATTGGCAGGACCGTGAAAACATCACTGATTATTGAGATGTATTTACCACAACATGTTCTGAGGTAGTTCAGAGAGCAGCAGGGTGTACCTGTAGGTATAGTCAAGTATGCCCAGTCTTCTAGAGAGTATGTTTGGGGACCAGCCATCCCAATGGCTTTCATTGAACAGAAAATTGATGGGCTAGTAGCCCAGGCATGGGGATGGAGGGGAGAAGCAACCAATCTGGGGACCATAGTAGACTATGATTTATGGCAGCAGGCACACAGACCAGTGACATTAATGAATCCAGATGGGCCAGCACCAATTGACAGACGATCAGTGATTCCTCATGTGCAGTGGGCTAGGTGAGGTGGTAGGGGTAGAGATGGAGGCAGGGGAAGAGGCAGAGGCAGAGATGGAGGCAGGGGTGGAGACAGAGGCAGAGCCAGAGGCAGGGGTGGAGACAGAGGCAAAGGTAGGGATGATGGCAGAGATGGGGGCAGAGGTGGGGATGATGGTGGAGATGGCCGGAGGCAACGATGAGATGGTCAGAGACAGGGCCAAAGGGTGCGGCAGCACGTGGCAAGGGTAGCACTAGATGTTATCCCCGAGGTTGGAAAGGAGGGAGAGAGAGATGAGCAGCCCTAACAGGAGGGAGAGGGTGAGGAGAGATGGGAGGAGGAGAGGCATGAGGAGGAGGCAGAGGAGGAGAGGTATGAGGAGAAGTTGGAGGTGGGGGAATAGGAGGAGGAGGCGGAGGAGGAGAGGCATGAGGATGTGGAGGTGGGAGGATAGGAGGAGGAGGTGGAGGAGGAGAGGCATGAGGATGTGGAGGTGGGTGACGATGACGATGATGAGGACGATGCTATGGATGAGGCCGAGAGACTCCTCAGATGGCAGATGGTGGAGGGAGAGGAGGTGATACCATCATCCTTAGGATTTCCCCAAGATGCCACGATAGATCAGAGGGTGGACGATCTACAGTAGAGATTGGATGACAGCATGGCACAGGTCAAGTCATTGCAGTCAGCACTGGAGGTAGCCCAGGTAGAGCGGGATCAAGTGGTGATTCGCCAGTAGGACTTAGCTCAGTGGTGCACATAGTTTGCAACATTATGCACAGGGCCCGTAGGGGATATGGCTCATGAGTTGGCCAGGGTGAGCACTAGATTGGGGCAGTACAGGACCTTGTATGATCAGGCAGTGCTACCTGAGTGATGGGATTCGACGTTGTCACGGTCATAGATGAGGACAGGCAATGGCCACAGATCAGGTAGTGCCAGTGGTGGAGGATCTACCTCATCAGGACACACATCAGTGCACAGGTCACATCACTCACACCGGCACACCCTAAGTCACCATTCAGGTCACAGTCATGGGTTGACTAGTTCAGTGCAGAGGTCAGTACAGGTACAGCCACAAGTGGTTGATCCCTCTACTTCTCAGAGTCTAGCTGCAGTGACATCACAGATGTTTGTTACCATGGAGATGACACCTTCCTTCTTAGTTCCATCGGTAGCATAGACAAAGGTTGCTACAGGTCCAACTATCGTTTCAACACCAGTGACAGAGTTTCCACCGCCACATTCTTCACCACGAGGGGATGATGAGAGTCTACCCTAGGGGCATTTTGTTATTATGACACACTATGTATATTATTGAGCCTGCTAGCTTCATTTTTGGGACATCTGGTGACTTTATCCTATGACATTGTACTTTTTTGAGATGATACTATATGATGATGCTCTTTGATTTATGCATATGATGTGATTTCCTCTGTATGATGCTTAATTTATGATGCCATGTATGTCCTATGATGCTTATTTGTGATGTTGATGCCATGATGATGCAATGCTTATTTATATGAGATGATAATGATAATGATTTGCATAATGTATTTAGTAAAATGGATGTCATGTTGTTGATTATGTTAATGCACTTTTTTGTGATTATGTATATGATTTAATGTTGTGGATGATGTATGTATGGACCTAATGGAATGTTTATATGATCATGTATGCACTTATGTTTTTGAATGTCACTGGATATCATCATGAGATGGACGAGGGAAGACAACAAGACTGATGAGAGAAGATGACCAGACTGAAGAAGAGGGGATGACCAGACCAATGAAAATGCATGTTAATTCCTAGACCAAATCCTTCAAAGCTTTACTGTAGGACATTAGTATTTATTGCTCTTAATCATCATTGGTTAGACTATTGTAATGGCCAAGAAACACCATGATATGACATAGATCAAGGTGTGCAAGGTCGTACCATCACGTAAGACAAGCAGTCGCAGAAAAGGATGATCATGACTCATACTAAGAGTGTAATTGCCCCAGTCTTTTTGTCATAATCAACCACAAGCAGAAAAAGACAAGGAAAAATCATGAAACATCGTTACTTCTCTAATTCCTGTTTCCAGGACATCCTTGAGAAACTAGCACCATGATTGTCAAAATACAAAAATAGAGCCCTTACCATGATATGTCATTGTTTCTCTAAATCCCAAAGTTAGGACCTTACTGAGAAACTAGTAGTCATGCATGTCAATCGTCATGATATGTTGTTGCTTCTCTAAATCCTGCTTAGTGGGATCTCACTAAAAAACTAATATTATGATAAAAACTAAGAGAAAATTGTCAAGTGTTTGCCAAGTGCGTCTAGATATCCATTGTTTTGATGTCAAGATGTCAGGTTTAATGATGATGAGATGTCTGAGTATTAAATCTTTGATGCTGCTCAAACGACAAATGTCCAAATTTTCCAAATTCAAGGACACATCCTGAATAATATGAATGCCAAGAGAATTAATCTCCAAATTCCATGTGACGGTGATAATGACATTACCTAGGAAGGACACATCCTGAGGCACATATGACATAGTTGGTTATTCAGAAGGACACATTTGAAAAATACTGATGTCGAGAAGAGTGATCCTTAGATGTCGAGAGGATCCCGTGAAATGTCGAATGACAGTGACGATGCGTAGGAAGGACACATCCTAAGGCATGAATGATCGAGGCTATCTTTCAGAAGGACTCATCTGAAGATTAACCTAAAGCTAACGGTTTGATAGGTTATGATGATTTGACCTACTTTGACCAAGTTTGATTTGTGTTTGACTATATGTCAATTTTGTCATGATGATATGATTGACCTGTTGATGAGATTGTCATATTGAAAGAACTAATTATCATGATTTTTTCTTAGGATTTTACCCATTTGGGAGTGATTTTCTTTGTCTCAAAGACATTCTGACATGTGTGTCAATGTAGTGTCATGAACCCTAATGCACTGACCTAGTGTTGCCTCAGGGGCTCATCGACAGATGGCCTTGCTTACATCATACACTTAGAGACCTCGTAGTTCGACATGACCAATGAATTTGTCCAAAGGAGAGAAGTTTGAATCATGATTTTATTCTGACAAACCTAAATGGACTAACCTAATGTCTCGGGGACTCAAATGTGAGTCTTTCCTATGTAGCAAATGCACAGAGACAACATAGTTTGGATAAATGACAAAGACTGATTGATATGACTAACTTTGACAAGAGATGACAATGTGTTTGTGTTCTTCGAGTAGTCTGATGTCTTTGTTTATGGTTTTCTTTAGGACGTTTTATGATTTTTAGGTCTTTTTTCTAGACATTTTATGATGTTTTTGTCTTTTTTCAAGACTTTTTATGATGTTTTTGTCTTTTTTCAGGACTTTTTGTGATGTTTTTGTCTTTTTTCAGGACTTTTTGCGATGTTTTTGTCTTTTTTCAAGATTTTTTGTGATGTTTTTGTCTTTTTTCAGGACTTTTTGCGATGTTTTTGTCATTTTTTAGGACTTTTTGCCAATTGCCAAGATCATGTGTGACATCCACTGCAGTTTCATGATAAAATTTTTGCCCCCAGTCAGGTCCAAGACTTAGCCATTTTTAAGGAACATGGACAGGATGCTACTGGTTTACTAGATGGACAATCGTCAGGACTTGATGTCAATCATTTATCCACTATGACAGGTGGGGTAGAATGTGGTGGTGATTTGTGTAATAATGGCAGAAATACTTTTCATCCTAGGCCAAGGCAGACAAAGTGACAGTAGATGGCAGAGCAATGATTGACTACACATGGTGCCTGTTTGCCAGGTTTTCACTATTGAATGAATCATTTTTCTCTTTACTATTTTCTTAATTTTCTTTTTTAATTATTTTTTTGGTGTCACCAAGACACCTGTTTGCCAGGTTTTCATCAAGGCAACAATTTTTTATCATTTTTCTATTTTTTGTATTTTGTGGTTTTTCAACTCGATCCTCTGATGCTATGCGTAGAACCTTCAGAGATGTAAACTGTTGATGGGCTCTGTCAGTTGTTCTCCATCTAGTGTGGCCAGCTGATAAGCTCCAGAACCGAAAGAAGATATGATAATGTAGGGACCCAACCAGTTTGGTTCAAACTTTCCCAATTTTTCTCTGTCGGCTTAGTTCTTGGGGTTCTGCATGAGAAGTAGGTCGTCAATGTCAAACTGTCTGACCATAACCTTCTTATTGTAGCTGCGACAAAGACGGTTCTGATATGCTTGGAGATGGTTCAGTGAATTTTTCCTTCTTTCTTCTAGCATTTCTAGCTCGTGTAAGCATGATTGTCGATACTCCTCTTCATTAGTTAAACCCTTCAGGGAGACTCGTAACGAAGGAATTTTGACCTTAATGGGTAAGATGGCCTTAGCGCCAAAGACTAGGGCAAATGGAGTGGCTCCTGTAGGTGTACGAATGCTAGTTCGATAAGCCCATATGGCAGGGTTGAGTTGTATGTGCTAGTCACAGCTAGCGTCATTGACAGTCTTTTTGAGGATTTTGACAATGGTTTTATTGGACACCTCAGCTTGACCATTTCCTTGTGGGTAGTAGGGAGATGAAAAATGGTGTTGAATTTGAAATCGCTCACATAACTTCCGAACATCCTGGTTTTTAAATGGACATCCATTGTCAGTGATGATGGATTACAGAAGGCCATACCGACAAATGAAGTAGTTAAGGATGAACTGGGATATTTGTTTGTCAGTAATATATGTCAATGGGATGGCTTCAATCCACTTCGTAAAATACTCAGTGGTGGTGATAATGAATTTGTGGCCTTTGGATGAGGTTGGATGAATTTTACCCACGAGGTTGAGTCCCCATTGAGCGAAGGGCCAAGGAGAAGTGATTGGTTGAAGTTCTTGTGCTGGAGCATGGATCAAATCACTATGAATCTGTTGCGACAAGTCCTCACATATTCAATTGCATCCTTTTCAATTGTTGGCCAATAATACCCAAGTCTCGTTACTTTCTTAGCTAGAGTAGGACCACTTGAATGAGATCCGCATATACCATCGTGCACTTCGTGTAAGGTCATACATGCTTCGTTGGTGCTGAGACATCTAAGGAGGGTGTCGTCAAAACTACGATGGTATAGGGTGTCACTAATGATGGCATACTTTGCAGATTTTCAGATGAAGGACTTCCTTTGGTTATTAGACAGGTTCAGTGGAAGGGTTTGAGATTTTAGGTAGTCGTAAATATCCTAATACCAGGGAGAGTTGGGACCAACAAGTTCGCAAACCATTTTTGATTCTAGGATATCATATGCCAGGATTAAAAGTTGTTCTACTAAGAACTCAAATTGTGACACATTTTGAGGGATGTCCAAGAGAGAACCAATAGTAGCCATTGCATTAGCTGCCTTATTCTATGTCCTGGGGATTTGTTCAAAAGCAATCAATTGGAAGTATGTCAGGAAACTATCCACCATCCTCTTGTAGGGAAGCAACTTCTCATCCTTTGTTTCATAGTCATCATTCACTTGGTTGATAATGAGTTGGGAATCCCCGAATACAAGAAGCGTTTGAATTTTCCATTTAATTCCCATTTTGAGACCTGTGACTAGTGCTTCATATTTGGCAATGTTATTTGTATAGGGGAAAGCGATCCGGAATGCCTTAGGAATTGAATCCCCCTGTGGTGTGATAAATAAGATTCCAACACCTAAGCCATGACCAGTATGAGACCCATCAAAATATAGCTTCCATGGTACCGTTGGTTCCACATGAAAAATAGATTCATTGGAAAAATCAGTTACTAGTGGATGAGTGACTTGAATCGGTGCATCTGCCAGTTGATATGCTATTACCTGTCCTTTTATTACCTTACGCTTGACATATTGTATGTCATACTCACTTAGTATCATGACCCATTTTGCCAACTGGCCTGTTAATGCCACCCAACTTAAGAAATACTTTAGTGGATCAATCTTGGTGACCAACTGTGTCTGGTGACTAAGCATATAGTGTCTTAATTTTTGGGATGCAAAGACAATAGCAATGCATGCACGTTCACTATTTGTATAGTTAAACTCATACCCTATCAGTGTGTGGCTGATGTAATAGATGGCTCGTTCTTTTCCTTCATGATCATTTTGTGCCAATAATGCCCCCAATGCTGAACTAGTAGTCAAAATGTATAGGATCAATGGATTTCCATGAATTGGAGGCATGAGGACTGGTGTTGACAGTAGGTAATCTTTGATTTTCTGAAAGGCTTCTTGACATTTATCTGTCCATACAAAGGGAACACCCTTGCACAATAGATACTGGAATGGGTGACACTTATCTACCAATTGGGCTATGAAACACTGAATAGATTGTACTCTACCTTGTAGAGTTCTTAGTTCACTGATTCCTCTGGGCGGAGGCATGTCTATGATGGATTTATACTTTGTTGGATCAACCTCTATACCTCTTTGGGAAACTATGTATCCCAGGAGTTTTCCTGATGTGACCCTGAAAACACACTTCTTAGGATTTAGCCAGATTTTGTACTCTTCCAGTCTCTTGAAAATTGTGTCGAGTACCTTCGGATGATCTTTCTTGGTTACTGATTTAGCCAATAGGTCATCTACATAATCTTCCTTTATTTTTTGCATCATGTCATGTAAGATTGTGGTCATAGCCCTTTGGTATGTGGCACCTGTATTTTTGAGACCGAATGGCATGACATTCCAACAATATGTACCCCATGGGAAAGTAAAAGTTGTTTTGTGTTGGTCTTCAGGAGCAATGCGAATCTGATTATAGCCAGAGAAACCATCCATGAGGGATAGCATCTCATATCCTATGGTGAGGTAAACTATTATGTCAATGTTTGGAAAAGGAAAGTCATCCTTTGGGCATGCTTTATTTAGGTCTCAAAAGTCTGTACATACACGGATCAGCCCAATTGGATTTGTCACCAGCACAAGGTTAGAAATCCATTTAGCGTAATCAATAGACCGTATGAATCCGGCGTCCAGTAATTTTTTTAACTCATCCTTGACCAATAGAGCAACTTGAGGGTGCATTTTGCGCAACTTCTGCTTGACTGGTTTAGCATTAGGTAATAGCGGGAAATGGTGCAGAACTAGTTCTGGGTCCAATCCTAGCATGTCAGCATAGGACCATGCGAAGTTGATTTTTCATTCTGCAAAGAATTTATGAAATTCTGATCTCTTGTCTTCAGTTAATGATGCAGTAAAGAGGACCATCTTGGGATCTTTTGCAGTTGATATGTTATCCTCTATTGTGTCTTCAATAAGCATAGCCAATTTCTCCTATTGCACATGGAGAAAGTCCAGTCCTCCATCTTTGGGTGCCTCGGAGAGGTTTTCACCTGCAGATACGTCCTTTATTTTTACTATTTTATCGTCAAGAGGTGCCTTTTGGTTTTCACCTAGAGGCTATTCACTTTTTATTTTATTCTTATTTTTACTTTTGTGACTAGAGGACGGAGCAGTCTTGCTGAAGTATGTTGTGCAGTCTAAATCAATGGTGAATCCTGATTTGTGGTCCCCATTGGGTATGCCTTCTTGTAATCCCATAAATTTAACAATTGCCTCATCATTCTGAAATGTGTCCAGGGCTGGTGGTCCTTGTTGGTCCCAATCAACTAGCTCAGGATAAACTAAGGAAATGCCATCATCAATGTTGGTGAATTGGGGTGAGGATGTAGATAGCATGCAAATGTATTCAGTGATGTTGTAGATGATATTATCATCATCCAACTCGACATCGGACTCTATCCAATATTCTCCTTCACTAGTGTCATATTCATTGTCAAAATAAGGGGTGAAGGTTTTAGAGCCCTGATTGTCAATGTCGTCTGATACTTTAGATGGATTGGACTGAATGGGTTCAGATGATGGGTGTTGGACATCATGGGAAGTGGTAATGGGACTTTGACTATTTGGTGCCTAGTCAATTTTGAATGTTTTCCAAAAGTGTTGTTTAGAGGTCAGTTCCCCTAGTTCGACAAACAAATCATCAAGACAATAGTCACTTAGGGATCATTCTAAGCCAAATTCCCACTCTTGGGAGTTAGTTTCGGTGAGGGTTTCCTTAGTAGTGTTGACACTTTTTGAAGCATGTACTCGCTCACTCGAAAGTCTAATGATACATTGATCGTCAGTGTCAGGTGATCCAAACCCTAATCCAAGATACTTCAGATTTTGAAAAGTTTTTATGGGTTCCCTTCGGCTAGTTTTGTTTCTTCCTAGGCCACTAGTACCATCGTAGCCTTTAGCCTTCATTATGTCATAACCCTTTCCATACTTTTGAACTGGTAATGGGGGTAGTGCGACAATATCCTTAAAGATCCATCTTGTAATGTTAGCAAGGTCTTCACTACTCATGTCTCCCCACTTGATAAAAACTATTTTTGGTGGAACTTTGAAAGTTTCCTTGGGTTCCATTCTGAAACATGGCTGACCATATATCTTTAGAGACTTGGGTATTGTTGTTATGTTGTATGTTGTATTTAGTTTGAACTCTTCGCAGCTGAGGTCCTATATTTTGACAGTGGATTCAGTCTTAGGGTTTGATAGAGGTGGTGGTGTGGTGGAAGATGTGGATGGAGCGGATGTAGAAACTGATGTGAGTGTGGATGGATCAATGTATTTGGATGACAAGGATCCAGGTGCTTCCCGATTAATAGGCACTTAGTTTTCAGAAATATCCCTTAGGTTGGTACAATATTGGAAGGGGTCGGGGTCTTCGTATATGGTTATTTTCGTGTCGTCAAATGGAAACTTTAGTTATTGGTGATATGCAGAAAAAACGACTTTTAAGGCATGAATCCATGAATGGCCTAGCAAGATGTTATATGGTAGTTCCAAATCCAGGACCTAGTAGGTTGTGTCCACAATGAACAGTCCCACTCTGATAGAGAGAGAGATAACGCCCCATGAAGAGCATTCCTCATCATTGTATGGTTGGATCACTATACTCTTTTTTGGGTCTACGCATGCATCAGAGAACCCTAGAGCCTTAACCAGTTTGAGGGAGCATATATTCAATATTGCTTCACCATCTACTAAAACTTGTCTAACTTTGTGCTTGTCGACAAAAGTTTCTATGTGCAATGCATCATTGTGGTTGGGTTTAGGTGATGAGTAATCTTGATCCGAGAATGTGACGTGGTGAGGCATAGTGAGATATCCCACCATAGTTTCAAATTGATTGACATCGATGTCCTTGGGGACCGACGACTCAAGCAAGGTTTTATCTAGGATATCTTTGTGTGCAGGAGATATACGAGGCAACTCAAGTATAGAGATTTGTGTGGGAGTCTTTCCTAGCTGGTCAATGAGGTTGAATTGACTTTTGGATTTCCATTGCTTTGTGGTTGGGACAGGTTCTGGCTATTTAGCAGATGGGCCAAGTATGGTTATTTTGGGTTGTCTAGTAGGAGGTGGACTAGCTATGGTAACCTTGCCACTGCGAGTAGTAGCATTAGATTGGGGTGCTCTCCTAACCGTAATGGTATTGATGTATTCATTGTCAGTTCAGACAATGTTTATAATAGGTCCACTAGAATAGTCATACTTGACTCAGGTGAAGTTAGCTTGATTATTGTGCATCTGTGGACCTGACGTGGAAGCCTTATAAGAACCATGGCCCTGTAGTGGATTCTTATGGATAGTATGATCTGAATTGGAGGAAAATTGAGATCCACCTACTTCAATGACATGACTTTCGATAAGATCTTGTATTAGGTTTCTCAATTGTCGATAGTTAGAGGTTGTATGTCCTTTTCCTCGATGGTATTCACAAAATGCATTGTCATTCCACCATGCTGGTTTGAATTGTCCTGGGTCATATGGTTTTGGTTCTTGGAGTGTAATGACCCCATTCTGGAGACATTTCTTAAGGACTTCTTCAATAGGTTCACCCAAAGAAGTGTATGTGTGGCCTTTAGGAAATTGTCTTGTCTGACGGTATTGTCCCTAGTTATTTTGACTGTTCTGATTGTTGAAAGGGACATTAGGAGGGGGTGTCAATGTCGTCGTTGGTTGGTGTTTTTGTTGAACCCCTTTTAGGGCCAATACCAGACCCACAATGTTTGCAGTCTTGGCGTCAACAACACCGTCATTTGTAACGTGTTTATTTTTTACCTAGTATTTATTCTTGTTGGTGGTTGGATTGACATTTGTGTTTTCAGAACCATATCGTAATTCTCCCTTTGCGATAAGGGCTTTCTCAATCTAGACCCCTTTTTCGACTAAATTTGTGAAGTTTGTTCAACAATGTATTTGCAATGCATATTTTAGAGGTCCGAGAAGTGTTTGGTCAAACATGTCAACTTTCTCCCTTTCGGGGATGTCAATGTGACATCGACTAGCAAGGCTTCTCCATTTTGTAAAAAATGGGATAAATGTCTCTCTAGCATCCTGTTGCATGAGAGTGCACAAGCTAGTGATGGAGGTGTCCATGTCAATATTGTATGTGTAGTTTTTGATGAATTTTCGTTTAAGCTCATCCCATGTCTAGATATCCTTTTCTGTGGAAAACCATTCAAGGGCTTGACCTTGCTAGACTTTTAGAAAAAAGTCTCATCAAGTATGTTTGTTTATAGGCGATGTCCATACAATTGGTTGCAAATTCACGAACATGTTCAATGGGGTTTGTCTTGCCTCTGTATTTTGTGAAATTGGGTGAGACATATCTCAGAGGAAATGGAGGCATATATATGCTCATGTCGAATGGGTATACATTTAGGTCATATGATATTTCCGATTTCTGGCCTAAAATGTATATGTTTTGAATAGTTTTTTCTACCCCCATCAATCTTGTTTGTAGGGAATCCATAATAGGATCAGTTGAGTTTCCATACGTCGGATTGCTTGGTACACCATAGGTTCCCATTTGTTGTGCATGAATATTGGTGTATTGTGGCGATATGGATTGTTGTGGTATGTATGATGTTTGTAGATTGTCATGTTGTTGATACTGAAAGTTATGATTGGGTGCGTGTTGGTGAGTATGAACGTTAGATGAGTAGGTTGGGATGTGTCCCCCAGCCATGTGTGTCGTTATTTGGGGAATGTGATGACCATGAAGGTTATGATGCGTTAATGGTGCCATGGGTTGTGTTACTTGGCCACCTTGTGTGAATTGTTGGGTTTGCACAAGGGGAATGTTTGTATTTGTACCTTGGGAGGCAATGACATGTGACTACATTGTCATGTTAACATTTGGTTGTTGTCCTTGGATAAAAATGCATCCCTTCCCCCCTCCCAAAGGATTTTGTGAAATACCATTGAGCGGATATGTCAAAGATGTACTCATGGTAGTAGATGTAGCTATCAAGGGGGGGTTCTTATGACTTGATGATGCCCCCATGGCATTTATCGTAGTGGTAAAGAGAGGATTGGAGTAATTTTCCAATATTGTTGAGGAGCCAAGAGTGGTTCCAACCAATTGTGATATTGTCGTGGATGTTGTGGGCATTATAGATGATTGTGATCCTCCAATAGATGTAGTATTTATTGTGTTGGAGGTGTTTGGGATGTTGGAGGTAGCATGCATTGTTGTTGTGGTGTCAAAGAAGGTATTGCTCATAGTGTTTGGAGGTTGACCACTATGTGACATGTTATGCATGTTGTTGTCATTAGGGTCTAGAGGTGTTGATTGTATCGTGGTAATGTTGAATCCTTGGGGTAATTTGGCTCCTTGACTCAAGAGTATGGCCAAGTATCTGTCTCTGTCATAAAGGACCATTGTTTCAACAAATTGAGAGGCCTCTGGGTCTTGTGCAGCTACCTCTAAGTTTTCCTCAAGTATTTGACCATACTCATCTTTACGCAAGAATGGTTCAAATGGACTGTTTGATGAGTTTGGTGTCATCGTTAAAGGTTGATTGTTTGTTTTTCCAAATGGATCATCAAAGGTCCAGTTTGGGTCATACGTTGGATTGTTGATAGTGGACATGGGGTCTTGCCTAGAGTTTTCCATTTTTCTTTGTTGTTTTTGAAGTCTAGTTTCCACCATAAATGAGATTGCTCAAATGAAGAGGAATGACAACTAAATGTAGTGATGACGCTATGCAAGGTCTAAATTCCAAATGACAACTAGGATGACTAATGTTTTTGGATTTTTGTGAATAGGATATGCAATGTGAAGATTTAAAATGCAATTTAAGACAAGGGTACCTAAGCACGTCTAAGCTCAAACTTTGTTTTTGATTTTGGATACTAGAGGACTTTGTTGAAAATGATAGGGTGGCAAGGTCGAAATGACTAGTGAGTTTTCCTAACTAGACTTTTGAGTTGGAAAAATCTCACAAAAGAGGAGAATGACTAAAAAAGGGGTTTGATAACTTAGTCCAAAAGAGCCTAGTTTCGAAAACAATGATGTTGCAAATTGTGCTGAGAATTACCTAATCCTAAGGATGCAAAAAATGTGAACCTAGGGACAACCTAATGTCGAATGTATGCAACTAAAAATAATGAAGGATGAAACCTATGGTGATGAATGCAAACTAATGGTCAAGACTTTGAGCAATTTGAAGTTTGGTTTATGACAGAATCTTCTTGAAAATAGTGTTTGAAAAATAATTGACAAGATGAAGACTTCGGATTTGACTTTGCATGAAGTTTTAAATTGTGACAGGAAAATGCGTCGTTTGAAGCTGCGAATACGTCACAGTTTAGCAAATGCGGTTTGTTTTCGTGATTGCAACTTTTGGACTATTAGATGCAACTTTGTTTTTTATATGTGGCTCTGAAGTGTTCAGATGCGTCACGACACCTACAGATGCAACTTTTTAACTATCAAATATGGTTTAATAGAGCAATTGTGATGCATAAAATTGATTGCGGTTCAACAAATGCGACATAGTTTTGTGTAAAGTTGATTTGCTTGTCATTTTGATGGCAAGTTTGATCTGTTTGGTGTTGAATGTTTTGTTTAGAACTATGATGAAACCATAAAGCACTTGACAAACACAGTGTTTTGAATGTAACCAATCACACATCAGATAAGCACAATCCTAGGTTAGGCCAGGACAGTATTTGCTAGATTCCACGCAGGTTTCCACAACTGCATATCTGTAGCGTGTGAATTCAGAAGCTTGGCTACATGGGCTCCCCCTTTACAGTGCACTCTCTTCTCAGGCCAACCAATCTTCCAACCCCCATGAAACTCCCATGGCAGGTTGATCACCTCTACTACAAACTGCGAAAGTGTGGATGCATTCACACTGACCGGTGCTACGCTAGCAAATAGAGGGTTTTTGGCTTACTACATAAAGGTTTTTAGTTTGAGACCCCCATTTGAGTGGCCATACATGGGGAAAGAGATTAATCACCATTAAGGTAGCACTCCAGCCTAAAGAGGTTATGCTCAACAGGGTTTAAGGGAGTACAACTCTGTTCGTATGACACATCCGCACAAGAAATATTAGGTTTTCCCTTAAGATTTAAATTTATATACTGGTTGGGGGTAGCTTGGCTTTAGCTCCATTGCCAGTTTGAGTCACGTTGGGGTGATGAAATCCCCAAGCAGGCCCAATTTCTATAGTTGGTAACCATTTCTCTTACACCCAAGATTGCTCGAAAGCGCGAGGGGAGAGGATACTCCGATATACCAAATCGTGGGTAAGAATAGATAAAAATGGGTCTGGGTTTTTGATCACCAAGTTTTCACAAGGTGAGAGCATACTCCCCTACTGCTTTGCAAACACATTCAAACACAAAAAACATAGGTTCGTTTTAATTGCACCAAAAATAAAATGTGAGTTACACTACTAAAAATGCAAACACATTGTTTTATTATTTGGCCTTTGACAATCGAACCTACAAGACAATCTGTTGGGTAAAAGCACAAACTTGTGTCACACTTTATAAAGGAATCAGCCAACAACAAAAAAAATTCTGAACTTCAACCACATAAAAGTGGTCTTTATGTTTTGAATTTCAAAATGGTGTAAACTAATGAAATGTAGAACTTTTGATGAAGTTTATTGTTGTAATTTTAAAAAAATTTAAAAAAAATATTTTCATTATGTTTTTATCAATTTAAGGACAAATTTTAGAATGCTGAAAATTTCAGAAAAGAGTGACTTCATGGGCCGTCAAGAAACAAATTGAAAAAAACTTCATTTCTCCCTAAATTTTTTTTCTCCAAATAGGTAACTTCAATATCTTGTGCATGGATACCCGATTCCTGCAGTCTAAAATATATATATATATATATATATATATATATATATATATATATATATATATATATATATCTTGTGCATGGAAAAATAAAAATCAATTTTTGATGTATATTTTTCTTGTAATAACGTTTTAAAGTCAAACATGTCAGAATTTGACAGTTTTCACGAGCCATCAACTATTTTCAAATTTTTAAATCATTTTCAAAAAAAAAATAATACCCTTTTGAATAAGACTCTCTCCTCTTGTGCCCCATATAAGATTTAAATTTTTTTAATAAGTTTTACTATCTTGTTTTTAATTTGTAATCAACTTCTTTTTTCATTTTGAAAACCTATTTGCATTATTTTAAAAATAAAATATATTAAAACTAATAAAAATATTAAAAAAATTATATATTTGGATTCTCCACTCCGAGCTCTAAAGGTTTTAAAAAATCATTTTACAATAAAAGAAATACTTAGCTAAAGTTGAAAGTTCGGAAAATTCTGAAAAAAAGATGAGTTAGTACGCCAACTAGGATGCCACATAGACAATTTCGGTAGAAACAGTTTCTATAGAAACCCTGCACATTAAAAAATCCAATTTCAAAGGCAGTTTTAAAGCGGGAAAAGGAAAATTTTGATTTTTTTGGATTTGAGCGAAACTTATTCGACTGAAACCTATGTGCCACATAATACGCCACATGGTTTCGGTCGAAACCTAGTCGACCGAAACCTTTCCGGCCGAAAATATTTCGCTCGAAACTATTTATTTGGCTGAAAGTGTGACACAACTTTGTGCTTTTACCCTGTTAGTAGTTTTATCATTTGTCTTCAATCCACGAAGAGTAACCACCAACAAGCTGCAAATCCCGATTAGTAATTAGAAACCCTATGCTAGGCAGAATGCAGGAAATAAACAAGATAAAAGAAATGTAGAAAACAACAAAAAACTGAATGCAAAATGACAAAAAAATTTACCAGACAATTGCGTCACGACAGAGCGATTGCATCGCTCTGTGTATCAGCTGCATTCCAATGCTTCAAATGTGACTTTCCCAATTCCATTTGCGTCACGACAGAGCGATTGTGGCTTTTATGTTGTCGAATGCATCATGACACATCAGATGCATTAGGATTTTTTTTTAAAAAGTGATTGCATCACTCTATACCTGTACCTGCAAAACAATAGAAAACACAAAAATCGTACGAAAAGAACAAAAAAAATGGAGTTGGGTTCACCAATGTAACTGATGGTAATTTTTAAGTGTTAGATTAATCAAGCATATTCAATGCAAAAGACAATAAACCCAAAGTCCTATCGAGTACAAAGGAAATCAAATAATCAAACAATTATACCTGTTTCTCGAAACTTCCATGATTACCTCCATAGTACCTTCTTACTTGTTGGATGATGCTTTGCCCTTAGATCCATTGTGTGAGCAATCTGCAAATGTCTAAGTCCTACAACAAGCCTTGAAGGATTTGATAAATGCCTAAAGTCTATGCCTATGACTATGACAATATAAGTGAAAAAGCATATGCCTAAACAATGTTAAGATTTGATCAAAATGAGAATAACAAATGCTATGAGAAATCTAAGAATGCAAGTGCAAGAGTATAATGCCTATAATATGTCTACTTGTTTCTGTGCGTGTGTAATTGAAAAGTGAGAGGAAAATGGCATTTTATAGAAAATGCCATTTTGAATGGACGGGTGAGATCAAATTCTAAGAAAGACCTAGAATGAGAGGTCCGGATTTAATATGAGAATCCCTAATTAGGGTTAGGGAAAAACCCTTAAGTGAACGGTCAAGATAATATCTCAGATAATTGGATCGATGGTGGAGAATAAATGAGACAAATTAATTAGAAAATAAATATTTTCAGAAATCAAGAAGATAAAGACTGCCTGATTTGTGAGATTTGAAAAATCAAGAAGATAAGAGTTGAACTGACTATTTTGAATTAAATTAATTCAAAATAATGATTTTATGAGACAAATAAATAATCTTTTCAGATTATTTACCAAAATGGATTGCTAGTTAAGAATGTGATGACATTTTAAATAATTTTATTTATTTAAAATGAGAGGAATATTAATTTTGACAATTAAATAATTAAATATAATTATTTAATTTAGAAGATAAGATTAATTAATTAAATAAATTAATCAATTCATTTAATTATGACAGTTAGTGACATTAAATAAATAAATAAAATTTATTTATTTAATAATCAGGAAGAAATAAATGAAGAAAGGTAATTAAATAAATTAAGAAATTTATTTAATTAAGGGAAGACTTAGACAATTAATGATGTATTTAATAAATAAATATAATTTATTTATTTAATAATCATGAAGAATAAAGGACATGAATTAATTAAATAATTATGAATTATTTAATAAATAGTCGAATGTGGACCAAGGACATAATTAAATGTCATAATTATGCTAGGATGAAAGTGGTAAAAATGAAGTTTGCAGGCCTAGGTCATTTTTAGGTGTCTACAATTACAACAAAATATTTAGATGAGGAAATATAAACAACTGTATAGTTAGTAAAAAATAATATATAATATAGGTGGAATAAAATACATGATATAAAAAGAATGGAGGTATAACTTTTGCAAAGAGAAACAAAAAATATGTGGACAATTGAATATAATTGTTTTCTGAAACTTTGAAATTTTATTAAGCTGAAATCACTATTATCTTTTTAAAGAAATATATAGAGTTGCAACATTTGTCACAAAGAAATTTCAATGTAATTACAAAAGAAGAGACATGGAAAGAATGAGAGACAACCTTACCTTGTATACAAATAGAATACAGTTCCAACTCAAACAGCATGGGAAACTTGTGAGCATAAAGGTATTAACAATTATGAAGATCTGTAGTAATAGCTAGAAATGTTCCCAATCTAAATTTGTTAGAATCTGAAATTGTTAGGAAGAAATAATTGAAATGCAATAGCTATGGAGGCGAGACTATTCAGTAAAGCATAGAAAGATATTGAGAGAAAATTTAAATTTAGATAATTGATGTTTGTTGCTGGAAAGAAGTGGAAACAAAAAGTGACAGTTGAGTAGGAGCTTCTCGTAGTGATGTCTATATAACTAAAATGTTCAAAATGTTGGGTAAACTAAATAGAAGTGGGAATGAAGGGTACTGTGAAAGAATTGAGATAAAAAGGAAAAGGAGAAGTGGTGTAGTTACCATGAAAAACAAAAAAGATTTCATGATGGTGGCAGTAAAAAAAATTGTTGGAGATGATCCTCTTCTTTGATTCAAAGTGCATTGCATTTGTTGGAATGTAGCCTAGAATACCTGTCAAAAGAGAAAGGTGGATCTATGTGTATTACTACTAGTGATTTAACATGAGATAGAGTTGTAAATGTTAGTCCTTTCCATTCTTTAGTTCCAATATCTATTATAGCTTTCTCTAGTGTTAAGCCTTGAGATTTATGGATTGTTATAGCCTAGGCCATTTTCAATGGGAGCTATCTTCAGCTTCCTCACGTGATTGGGATAATCAGGATGAATCTTGGATTGTCCTAATCCCATTCTAGCCCAATGTAGCTCTAGAAGTCAACAACAACATATTCAGGTAGTTGAGGTGGTTTAGCACCCCTAGCATATACAATAGCCTTCACTAAACCCAACGATCCATTGACCAGGCCAGCTGCCACCCAAAGATTTATTGTCAACATTACTTGTTGACCAATTGCAAGAAAGAGTTCAACTTGCAGTTGTTCATCATCAGCATAATCAAGTGCATTTTGTTGGGAAAATTCAACAACACTAATTGCAATTGGAAAATTTAATTATTGTAGCATTTTCCTATTATGCAAAGCAACCAAGCTATTCGTTGGGAATAAGTGGATAGCCTGATCGAACTCCTGGTTTTGCTTAGATGCAAGCATGGATTTTTTTTATTCATAAGAAGTTCCCAATCATCCAGGGATGCTTGGCAGTGTCTAATATTCATAAGGAGCAAATGAAACTGTTGTTGTGATTCGGATTGCCCATTCTGGTGAAAGATAGTGTCAAGCGTAACAACAATATCAAAAGTGTGTCAAAGTGCCAATGCTATGGACTGAGAACTATAGATAGGCCTATCCATAATAGGGGCTAGTTGTGCCAATTCACCCACGAGTATAATAGAAACACCACCAAATGGTTGCAAATGTCTTCTAGGGAATGCTTGCCACAATCAACTATCTATTTTTAGCAACAACTTGGGGCCCAAGAAAATCATTTCATCAATTAGTATGTACTTAATATGTTTGAATTCTTCTTGAAATATGGTAAATGGTTATCCTATCAATGGATTCATCCCTTTTATTGGTATGCAAAGAGCGGTATGCATTATGGAGGCACAAACATTGTAAGAAACAACACCTGTTGGCGCCAAAACAAGCAAAGGGTTTATTTTTTTGACTTGGCGATTGATTTAGTGCTCTTTGTATCTTGTCAATAAAGATTGATCTACCTATGCCAATAGTTTCTTGAATGATCATACGAAGAAGAGGCACTGAGGACTGGCCAAGGTGGTTTTGTTCAATGATTCTCAAAGCAAGCTCCTATCTAGGATATAGTCGATAACAAAGGGCTAGCATTGCAAAGGAGCAAAGGGTGTCTTCAGTTGCATGCAATTTACTTGTTGAAGCAAACTGTTCAGCAATGCTATGAAGATTCTCTGGAACATGGTGGCTATCCCACCTATGGTGTAGGTCAAAGTCCCACTGACCCAAGAGTTGTAGCTGGTCAAAACAAACATTATTTGTGGCACCAAGTCGAGAGAGAAACTCCCATTCATATTGATCTATATGTGGTAGAGATTGTGCATTATCAGTGTCACTATCACTACCCTCCCGATTGGTACGAGGGTTAGTAAGTTTATTCACATGCCAAGCAACATAGCCAACAGCATGAAGTAGCCTCCAATTTTTTGTTATGCTTTCTCTTGTAAACCCTATGTCAGCCTCCACATTTCAAAAAGGTTTGTATAGTAATAATTCTGACCAACAAAATGTTTCATAGGAATCACTTTTTTCTGGGGGAATGGTCTTGAAAAGTGGGTAAACAATGATATTTGTAGGTTGTGGGTGAGCACACTAGGCTAGACCTTTGCAATTTTTGCGATATGTATAGAGTTGTGCAGAATTAATAAAGGATATTTTCTCCATTTCAGGTGGTCTTTGCATGTAGGAATGAATATAAGTACTGACAAGCTCATCACCATTGTCAACTATTTTCAACAGATGGAACGTCTGCCTACTAATGTTCAAAGACAAGAAATGATGACTTGAGATGACAAGGGGAAAATTTTGTAGCATATGGCATGTTTGTTGTGCACCAATGTCACGATCAACAACCAAATTCATCATGAATTTTTGGTATGCAAGCAATGCTTTATCCCCAGATGATTTTTTATTTGAAAGCCTTTGCAAGATATCAATGTAGCTTTCATATTTTTTCCTAGACTTTGATGCATAATTGGAAATGTAGTTTAGGATAATTTTTCTAGACAATACTGGCTAGAAATCAACATTTTCTCACTAGATTGCAAGCATCTCAGGGTTGTGGCTATTAACCCACTCATCATTTATTGTTGGTTTTTATGATTTGTTTAATTCACTATCAATTGTCAATGTGAAACATGGTTGTGTATTCCACGGAGCTTTGTAGAGACATTGTAATTGTTGGCCTTTTTTCCTTAGGAAAGTGTATTGAGTGCACTTGGTATGCCTTTGAACCATGTTTAACAACTATTCATAGTCCACCATTGGATCCATAGAATAAATTTGCATAGTATTAAGCAGGCATGGGTCATCCAAGGCTAAGTGGTGCATCCTTGATATTATCTACTCTGGGGCACGAGGGTTCAATGCTAAAACATAGCAATCAAAGATTTATTTTCCTTATTGAAGCTCATGTCGATTGGACCAATCAAGCATGTCCATGTTTGGGGCAGTTGGGAGCCACAAGAAACCATGTACATGTGCTAACCCATGATGTTGCCACTCATACCTATACCAATAGCTCTCTATGTGGAAAAGTCTCTCAATAACCTCTTCACAGAAAATAGTGAATCACAGGTGCATGTACAAGGTTGTTATGTGTAGGTTTTGCACAATGTTCTCTATGAAGTTTCTTTAGGAGTATGGTGAATCAAAATGGGTACGAGATTCAATTACCCTATGCAGATCAAGCCATTTTGTATCTACAGAGCTCAAAGTGAAGAAAAGAGTCAGTGTACCAAGCTGGTGGATCATTGCTACAAATTATTGTCGGCTCTTGGACCAATATGAGCGGGTTCCTCGCAAGGATGCACCAAAGTGAACAAGTTGGTTCGCTATTTGGGTATCTAGTGTGTCCCAAAGAAATTGTCGCAAAGCAAGAACCGACTTTAGGATTCTTTCCTCCAAGTTTATTTTCATTAAAACTGATGTTGATTGTTGCCTTCAGTGTCTCATTATCAAATTATAAATGTAATATCTAAATTTTTCATGCCTCCCAAATCTATTATCACAATATATCATCAAGTGCAAGGCATATTCATGTAAGTGAATCTATATTGTTCTTGATTGTAGTGACATTTCCATGCCAGTGGAGAACGTTGGAAAATCCATACTTAATATCCCTTTTGTATTATATTCATTGATAGGGATAGAATCTATTTTAGGCCAAGGCAAGGTATTTTGAGTAGTTTTTTTAATTTGTAAGGAATCTCTAATTTCTTGCAATTCTCGAGGAGGGTTGGGCATCAATGGAATAAATGATGACAAGTCTTGAAGGTCAGCTTCCTCATCAACACTTTCTATAGTTGCCATTGGTTCATTTGGGTCATGCCTCGGTTCTTCCATTATGTGCAAGAGATCAGAGATGTCAGTACTTATAGGAGGCAAAAAATTTAAGGCATCACAGTCTATTGCAACATCACTATAGTACAAGTCATTCTCAATTTTATAAATTAATGTAGCCATGACATTATGTTTTTCAACATAGAAATCATAGTTTGTCCCCTGTATGCCAATTCTTTGTACAATGACAACTTCAAGATCATGCAACCGACGTCGAAAAAAAGTTGCAATGCTTGCGATGTCTTGTGGGAAGCTTATAGTATGGCCACTATATTTGTATTGGCCTCCTCTAGCATGGGTTACTTATAAAATGGGAGCAACTCTGGCTATGAGCATTTCTTCAACTTGAGTAAGCTTTGCAAGGATGGCTAGTTGTGGCCCTAGATCCATTTTGTTTGCCAGGCTATATCTATGGACACCCTTTTTAGAAGCACAACACAAATAGACAATGCTAGTGCTAGAATTTTGGACTCTCATGCTAGCATAGCTCTCATTGCAAATAGAATAAATTGTCAAGCTAGACAAAGCATCAATATGCCGACGAAAGGATTGCATTGCTATATGGAAAGGTTCACCAAACATGTTGCCTAAGGGTGGGGTTGTTCAAGATGTGGTTGGCAAGGCATTCCCAGCAAGGGGTTACGACATTGTACAACTAGGTATTGCAGAACTAGATTCATAGCAATGGGTGCAGTTCAATGGCGAAGGGGTGGAAGTTGAGGGGGATCAATAGTGAGCAAATGTTACTAGTGAGCTTGCTTGCAATGGTAGTGTGCCTAACTGGTCATGGGCTGACAAGCCAGCTAGGTCTATAGTAGTTCTCTTTTGCAAGTACTTGGCTCATCGGCGTACACAAATCCAATCTTTGTGGTGTGCATAATAAAGTTGGTTTCTTTTGCACTTTTCTTCCTTTCTACAATCTACACTTGATGTGGCGTTGAAACCTGAAGAAGGCTATGATTCCTACAGCAATAATATTAACAACACAATAAATGGTTGCAAACACAAAGTTAAAGGGAAATGACATAACAATAGTGGTCAACCTAATTGAATATGCAATAAAGTAGACAAAGGAACAATAGCACCAATATGTATACTTAATTGTATGTATTCATATGCATTGTATTTAAAAGTGATTTCAAACTCCAAATAAAAAAACAAGAATGCAAGCAATCAATCTCATTGGGCCAATGACTAACTTAAAAGGAAATGCATCGATTTCATTACTAAATTTGCGTATGGACAGGAATTAATGGTAACACCATGCATTGAAAAGACTTCTTTTCATGAGAGCATTATTAGTGTTAAACCATGTCACATATACTAGTAATTTGTGAAGTATAATATGATACATAGTTTAATACTTAAATACTCTTTTGAAAAAGAAGTCTCATCAATGGTATTAGGTCAAGTATCTCCACAAATTTTTGTCATGCGATTAAACATGAAATGAATGTTGCTCATTATTGCAAATATAGCACTTTCCATTCTAACAATTACTTTTAAAGCCTACAAGGAATAATAACCAAGGAATGAATATTGAAATTATGCATTACATGAATATATGCAAATTTTCTGCTTATCGATGCAAAACCATGGTGCAAGGGAGGAAAAATTTAGAAAATAAAAAATCTGCATGAAGACAAAAACCTTTTCACTATATTCACTGGGTATGTGCAAGATAATCATGGAAACAATAGGCCCTTAAGTGGCAAAAAAATCAGAGTTAGGCAACTTGACGTAAAAATTTGAATAAGTTATCTATATTATTTCAAAAATATGTAAGAATAGAATCTGTAGCAAATTGAATGTAGTTTCTAAACTACCAGGTTTGTTTAAAAGAATAAAAATCTATTTGGTGAAAATTTGAAATTTCAATGTAGTAGTACTTAAATTTCAGGGAAAAAATAACAAGTAGGTGTCTGGCTGACCACCCTAACCACAATAAAATGATAATATTATTTTATAATATTTTAGATATAAGTAGAGGACTCATGTCCCGATGTGATGCATATTTTTTTGTAATTTTTTCAAAGTAAATATAATTACGATTTTTTTATTACAACTTTTAAAAAGTATTAAAAAAATCATATGTCTGACCACCTTAACTTGGTGAAAATTTCATGAAATTCAATTTTTATTTTTTAATCATATAGTATGCGAAGTATAGAATGTGACTCATGCTTTGGATTCAAAAAATGTGATACCATTTGAAATCTATAGATTTTTTTCAATCAACCTATCAATCAAGACTTTAGTCACGACTAAAGTAATTTTGAATAGAAAATGAATAATAATTACTTATTAAATTCAAAGTAAAGCATAATTTATATTGGTGGAAAGATGAGAATCTCCTTTAAAAACCCTTTTTGTTTCATCAATTTTGGGTAAAAAAAAGTCGTTAGCCACATACCCATCATATTGCCACTTTTTGGCCCATCATGATCCTGCACATACCCCACTTATTGACAGTAACCAAGATAAACATATATGGAAACCTGTCTACAAATGTATATATGCATATGCAATCTATATTCAATTCAAAGTGTCATGAATGGAAAGTACAATGCACTATTTAAGGAAGACTGTAGTGCTACTGCTGACTATCATTGTGCATTGTCCCTTTCTTCATGAAACTCTCCATTCAAAATAAGTTCATATTTTTCATTGGAAATGCATATATACATATAAATAAAATATACATATAGTAGAACGAAGACAACAATTTCCAACAATTTATGGGTTTTGCTACCTAGAAATATAAGAGGATGTCTACGCCAACTAAGAAAGAAACAATGCAATTAATCAACAATGAGGTAATGCAAAATGAAATAGACCAAAGAAATACTCACTCTCCATTGTACAGTTATTACTAAGACATCACAATCAACAATATACATTTGATGCATATCTAGCGATTTGCTAGCTGTAAAATATAAAACATTGTAGAATAGTAAAAACAATTGGAAATTACAAACCTGTACATTCACAAATACTTTTTGCTATAGTGATCCATGGACAACAACCAAAGAATGTGCATATGTAAATGTATTTACAAATGTAGCTATACATATGAAATTTTTTTAACGGAGAGTGAAATGAATGGAAAGTACAATGTACACTTTAAAGAAGAGTGTAACATCGATGCTCCCATTGTTGTGCATCGTACCTTCATTTGTTCCAATGACCATCCATAAAAGCTTCACGTTTTCCATTGCACATGCTTATATACATACACATATGGGTATGTGTAGGATCATGTTGGGCCAAAAAGTGGTGATATGATGGGTATGTGTAGGGTATGTGGCTGGGTATGTGTAGGATCATGATGGGCCAAAAAGTGGCAATATGATAGGTATGTGGCTGACGACTTTTTTTACCCAAAATTGATGAAATGAAAAGGGTTTTTAAAGGAAATTCTCAGCTTTCCAAAAATATAAATTATGCTTTACTTTGAATTTAACAAGTAATTATTATTCATTTTCTATTCAAATTACGACTGAAATCCTGATTGATAGACTGATTGAAAAACATCTATAGCTTTCAAACTATATCACATTTTTAAATCCAAAACATGCGTCACATTCCATGCTTCACATACTATAGGGTTAAAAAAAGAAAAAATTAATTTCATGAAGTTTTGACCAAGTTAAGGTGGTCAGACATATGAGCTTTTTTATATATTTTTTAAGTTGTAATAAAAAATTCATAATTAATTATTTACTTGGAAAAACATTATAAAAAAATATGCATCACATCGGGACATGAGTCCTCTACTTATCTCTAAAATCTTATAAAAAAATATTATCATTTTATTGTGGTTAGGGTGGTCAGAGACACCTACTTCTTATTTTTTCCCTGAATTTTAAGTACTACTACATTGAAATTTCAAATTTTCACCAAATAGATTTCTTTTTTTTTAAACAAACCTATTAGTTTAGAAACTACATTTAATTTTCTACAGATTCTATTCTTACATATTTTTAAATAATATAGATAACTTATTCAAATTTTTACGTCAAGTTTCCTAAGTCTAATTTTTCTATTTTTTTGCCACTTAAGGGCCTATTTTTTCCATGATGATCCTACACATACCCGGCACGACCTTTTTTTTACCCAAAATTGATGAAACAAAAAGGGTTTTATAGAAGATTCTTAGCTTTCCACCAATATAAATTATTCTTTACTTTGAATTTAATAAATTATTATTATTCATTTTCTATTCTAATTACGACTAAAGTCTTGATTGATAGGCTGATTGAAAAACATGTATAGCTTTCAAATAGTATCACATTTTGAATCTAAAACATGTGTCACATTCTATGCTTTGCATACTATAGGATTAAAAAAAATGAATTTCATGAAGTTTTGACAAAGTTAAGGTGGTCATACATATGGTTTTATATTTTTAAAAGTTGCAATAAAAAAATCATAATTAATTATTTATTTGGAAAAAAATTACAAAAAAGTATGTGGGGACATGAGTCCTCTACTTATATCTAAAATCTTATAAAAAAATATTATCATTTTATTGTGGTTAGGGTGATCAGAAAAACACCTTCTTATTTTTTCCCTGAAATTTAAGTACTACTGCATTGAAATTTCAAATTTTCACCAAATAGATTCTTTTTTTTTTAAATAAAACTAGTTTAGAAACTACATTTAATTTACTATAGATTATATTCTTACATATTTTTGAAATAATATAGATAACTTATTCAAATATTTACGTAAAGTTGCCTAACTCTAATTTTTTTTTAATTTCATCGCCACTTAAGGGCCTCTTTTTTCCATGATAATCCTGCACATACCCATATAGATATAGAAATATTAGGATAAAAACAAAAAATGCTTACAAACATCAAACCAAAAGAAAGGATCTATTGTCCACCCTACCATATGGGGAACACAATCTTATTAATGAACATTTATATATACAAACAGATATACATATGAAATGGAAAAAAATAAAACAAGGCTTGCTCTCCACTCTACCATATTGGGTCACGAAGCCCCATGGGATCTCACTAAACCCCTGAGCAAGAATATAGATTTTTCATCACTTTTATCAATGGTGGAAGCAATCCTTCTAATCACACATACCAAACATCCTATGATTGTAACAAATCCATTTGTGAGCCTTTAAGAAATAATGAACAACAAATAGAAATTTTGAAAAGAAAAACAACAAAAGAAGGCCTTCTCTCCACCCTACCATATTGGGTCATGAAGCCCCATGGGCTCTCACCAAACCCCCAAGCAAGAACATAGATTGTCCATCATTTCTATCTATGGTGGAAGCAATCTCTCTCATCACACAAGAAACAACTCCCTTTGTGAGCCTCTAAAAAATAACAACCTAAAAGGCACGCTTAACAACTATGCCAACAAATACAATCCAACGTCATTGATTGGATGCATATAGAGGGACTTATTGTTCAAGGAAATATACATACTAAAGAAGTACATGTAGAAATGTACATGCATGGAATTACATGTAGATAATATAGATATATAGATGAATGAGAACTTATAGATATAGACACATGATGTTACATCTGTTAGAAAGGGAAGATGGACTTCAACCTTCAAAGAAGCTCGCAATCTTGACTCATAGCTAACGAATGAGCTAAAGTCAGAGAAGAACACCCAACAATGCCTTATTGAAATTTGCAAACGCTTTCGCTATCTCTGCTTATGTTTTTGAATAGTAGATATTTTCACAACCTTTACCACTACACATAAACCATACAATAGTAAATGTTGATGCGAAGAGGATGAGATTCTGTGAAGGTGGAAGTCCAACCACCCAGAGTGAAGTTTTTTTGAAGCTGGCATCAACATATTTTTCATTTTTTGCATGGGGAAATGACTCTGAGAGGAATAGAAAAGTGTTCGCAATGACACTAATAATCAAAGTGATGCACAATGTCTGTGCCATATGTATAGATATCTATCTATGCAAAGGAAGCACATACACATGCATATGAGGAGAACTCTTTTGAATATTATATCACTTGTGGTTCGCAGGTTGTTGCAAGCTATATTGCTTGATCTTTGTTAACACACCGTTGATTGTTCCAAATTTTGATGGGTTGTTGTTTATAGAAGACTATATTTTTTTTGGAAGAAGAAATATTGTTTAATCTATAGTCAATGTCTTATGCCTATTATTTTGCAAGGATATGTTACTATGATTATTTGTCTTTAATGGTTCTATCCACCTGGCTTTGTTCTGAAACAAATATTGTTTGATTTATGGCATCCATTTTGTGGCTATGCTTGCAATGTAGCAAAATAGTTAGTGTTATACATGTTACGTCTCATTGCATTAGGTATTGTTGATTACTGTTCTTTGCAATGGAACAAAATAGTCAATCCTATATGCTTTTTGTTAGCTTCCATTAGGAATTGTTGATTATAGTTTTGTTGCTTAAGCTATATTATTTCATTTTGGAGAAGGTGTTACTTAGAAGGATGTATTCTTTCAATTTTTGATCAGGTTGTGTTGAGAAAGGAGTGTTTTTTGTATGGGGTTGTTATTGTCAATTTTTGACAAGTTTCTCTTTAATGTTTGCATTTTTGTGGGTATGTTTGCAACAAAATAAAATTGATGGGGTTATCTAGTTTTTATTGATTGTTATTGTATAGCTCAAGATATATTGTGTCTTTCTCCATCTCATCCGCTATTGAAATCAATACTATTTGATTTATGGCTTTCATTTTTTGGTTATGGTTGGAACAAAATAAAATAATTAAATTTGTTGATTCTATACAGATGCATATATACACATATATACATACAAAAATCTTGATATATACACACATATACATATATACAGATACATATATATACACATATCTATACATAGACTTACATATATATACACATTTATATATATATACATATATGTATACACATATATATATATACATATATACATATATGTATATATATATACATACATACATATATACACATAAACATATACACAAACACACACATATATATACACACATATATATATATATACATTATTTGAATTTCCCTCAAGACATTGTACGCAAAAGGTTGTATTGTTTGTTATAAACAATATTATTTCATTAATTCTTGGCATTTTTTGGCTATTCTAATTTTGAGGTGTTGTTGAGAAAATACTATATTGTGTGTGAAAACGACTATTATTTGGTTTAAGGTTTGCACTTTGTGTGTATGGTTTTACAAGGGTTCCTAGCTATCATTTTTTTGTGTGTTTTGTAGCTTTCTCCGTCTAGGGTGGTCTCCCAACTAAAAATATACTACTTTATGAATATACTCGTTTGTGAACAAAAGCTTATCCAAAATTGATTCTCAACAAAAACCCATCATAAATAGAAACAATATAACCCTCACAAGAGCACCCTATTGAAAATTAGCAGTGACAAATGCATAAAAAAAAATGCTCATTTTTTAACAAAAGCTTTTAGCAAATTGAAACAATACAACCCTGTTAACAACACTTTCTCAAAAATAATACAACATAGCAAGCACATTCACAGAAATTCCACAGTCGATGAACACACTTGCACCTTCACACAAGCTTTCCCTCTTCACTCACAACCACCTTGAAGAACAACATAAACCTAGACAATGACACCTAACAATGTATTTTCAAAAATTGCACAACCGTTCACTTTGTTATCCGAGGAATTTTAAGAGAGATGATACTTGCACCATAACCACTAGAAGGAAACCATATAACAATTAATATTAATGCCTTTTCACTAGCCTCCTCTATCATTATGTTGAATGTATTTTTTTATTTTTTTAAAAAGACAATCCACTAGATTCCCGATGGCGCTAGGGGCCTAAAAATTGGGAAAGCTGATGGAAATTCCAACCAAAGTTCACCAAAATGGGAGGACAACCTACCACCTTTTCCCCACCAGCAAAGGGGTAGAAAACCAGATAGACACATGAGAATTCTGATTAGAGTTCATACAATTAGCCAATAAAATTTTAACATTTTATCTCATTTATGATTTCCATATGGCATCATAGATGAACCACACCATCTACACTTGTTAATATATCTACTTGTGGACATAGTTTGATGTATGTGTACATTTATGTATGCATATAGATAAATATACATGCATATAATCAAAATATCCTTGGGTATAGAAGTTTATGCTACAGATATGTGTAGATATATGTATGTGTATTGGATATCTCTACGCATATATGCATGCAACATAGAATATCTTGACAAAGTTTTGTATCCATATATATATGTGTATCATGTATTTTTTTATGTAAGTATCTATGTATGGGTATCCATCTAGTAATTTCCAAGTTTTTTTTGCTACTGCTTTGCAATCTCTAATGATAGTGTCATGTTGGATATGGATGTCATATGGTACTTGGATATAATGTTTGTTATGTATGACATGCAACTCAATCGAGAAACCACCGTTGAACAATGCTTTATTAAGAATGCCATAAACTTCTCTAGTAGTTTGGTGAGTTTTAAATGCAAAGTATTATTGCAACCATTGCAAATGTATGCAACACATACAAGAAATCTCTGTGACATTATTTCATTTACGGTATGCAACCTGTGGCACACTAATCTGGGTAGCAGGTGGCAAATGCGTTATAACTTTGGCCAGCATATTTTTTCAACCTCCCTTTTTTTTCCTTCCAATGCCTATGTAAAAGGTGGCAGAGGTAGTTATTGGATGCCTTTGGAATAGGGTGGGACATTTCCTGCCGCATGGGTAGAGGAGGCCAGTGAAATTGAAAGTTGGTTCGTATCAATATTAATTATTCGATGTAGTGCATGCAGTGGAAATGGTTCTAACAACACCTACCATTTAATGACTTAGGGTACAAAACAAATGACTTGGAAAATATCCATAAGGCATTGTTTGGTATCATTTTGTTGCTATACACACTATCAAGGTTGTGAGAAAGCGCACCATGCTTTTCACAAAGTGCAAGCTCAATCAACCTTTGTGCAGCTTGTGCAAAGCTGAGTAGAGGTTATTTTGTGTTTTTTGCATGGGGTGATGGTTACAAAGCAAAAGAAAATTGTCACCTATGATAACACACCCCATTCTCAAGAAAAATTTATGGAAAAATGAAACAACATAGCGTTCCCAACAACACCTTCTTGGAAATTAATAGTAGCAAAGCCATCCAAAAATATACATATACATATATATATGTCTATATACATATATATATAGACATATATATATGTATATATATACACATATACATATTTACATACAAAAATCCACATATATACACACATACATATATATACACATACATATACTCAAAAAAATTTAGTAAGGCATTGTTTGGTGTCATTTTGTTGCTATACCTAATATGAGATCCATGAGCGATGAGGGTAAGCTTCTGTGAGAATGCAAGCTAGATTAAGCTTTGTGCATCTTTTGCGAAGGTGGTTGTAGGTTATTTTTTATTTTTTGAATGGAGAGATGGTTGCAAATGCAAAAGAAAAGTTTCATCTCTGATAATATTTTTCCTATTTTTATGTAGGAAACTTAGCGAGAAAACGTGTGTTTGAAGCAAGTGGGAAGAGCTCCATGTTGAAGAAACCCTTCACATTTTTTCTTGATTTGTGGTTCATGCAGTATGACAGGCTCTATTGCTTGATTTGCCATAAGGAACTATTGATTGTTTCAAATATCTTGCTTCATCTATCGTTTTGGTTTTCTCTACATCATTTTGCATGGATTTGATACTGTGATTTTTCTTGGGTTTCATATATATGTACATATATATATATATATATATATATATATATATATATATATATATATATATATATATATATATATATATATATATATATATATATCTGTGTGTGTATGGGGTATGTGCAAGATCATCATGGAAAAAACAAGCCCTTAAGTGGCAAAAATTTAGAAAAATCAAAGTTAGGCAACTTGACGTAAAAATTTGAATAAGTTATCTATATTATTTCAAAAATATGTAAAAATAGAATATGTATAAAATTGAATGTAGTTTCTAAAAGTCTACTAGGTTTATTTAAAAGTAAAGAAATCTATTTGGTGAAAATTTCAAATTTCAATGCAGTAGTACTTAAAGTTCAGAGAAAAAATAAGAAGTAGGTGTCTATCTGACCACCATAACCATAATAAAATGATAATATTTTTTTACAAGATTTTAGATATAAGTAGAGGACTTATGTCCCAATGTGATGCATATTTTTTTGTAATTATTTTCAAAGTCAATAATTAATTGTGAATTTTTTATTACAACTTTTAAAAAATATTAAAACTCGTATGTCTGACCACCTTAACTTGGTCAAAACTTCATGAAATTCAATTTTTCTTTTTTTAATATTATAGTATGTGAAGCATAGAATGTGACACATGTTTTGGATTCAAAAAATGTGATACAGTTTGAAAGCTATAAATGTTTTCCAATCAACCTATCAATCAGGTCTTTAGTCGTAATTCAAATAGAAAATGAATAATAATTATTTATTAAATTCAAAGTAAAGCATAATTTATATTGGTGGAAAGTTGAGAATCTCCTTTAAAAACCCTTTTCATTTCATCAATTTTGGGTAACAAAAAAGTTGTCAGCCACATACCCTACACATACCCATCATATCGCCACTTTTTGGCCCATCATGATCCTACACATACCCTATGTATATATATATGTACAATTATCATTGCTACATGGATATCATAAATGAGTGAGGAGGGTATACTTCTATGAAGGTGCAGGTGCGTTAATCGGCGATGGAGTTTTTGTGAAGCTTGTTGGACAGAATCTTGTGCTTTTTGCATGCAGCGATGGTTGCAAAAGGTGTGGGTTGTGACAATTCTTGTATATATATATATATCTGTGTATATATATCTATGTACACCCTTACCAATATTCTTTAATTCGTGGTTCATAGTCTGTTCCAAGGTATGTTGCTTGATTTGTGAAAAGATATTGTTGATTGCTTGAAGTCTCGATAAGCTATTGATCACAAAATACTATAGTTTCTAAGTAAACAATATTACCTAATTTTTGGTTCACCATTTGTGTGTATGGTTTTCCATGTATTTGAGGCTGTCAATTTTTGTGCATTTGTGTTTATGGTCTCCATGTTTTGGCTATGTTTGCAGGCTTGGGGGAAGAACGCATACTAGAGACAACCAATGAGTAGAGGTTTGTTTAAACCAAGCGGGCAGAGTTGCATGCTAGTAATACCATTTGCCACATTGTTTCATTTGTGGTATGTGATTTTTGGAACCCTATATTGTCTAATCTGCAATAAGGCACTATTAATTGCTTCAAATTTTGATAAGTTGCATAAACAAGTATATTTTTTGGATGGGCTTGCCACTATTAACTTTCAGCAAGGTGCTATTCAGAAGGATATATTGTATGAATTTCTTGATAGGGTTTTGTTGACACGTGAGTAAATTTCAAATCCAATTTGTTTTTGTGACTCTTTGTGGGTTTCTATTTATGGTTTCTACTTTTTGGTTATGTTTCTAATCCAATATAATTGTCCATGTTATGCAATTTTTTTTGGTTGCTCTTATATATCTTGGGGTGTATTCTCTCATCCTCAAAAAAGGTGTTGTTGAGAAGTCTTCCAATTCTCCTTAAGGTGCTATATTTGTTAGCTTTTTTTTGTGGTTATGGCTGTAATGGAATAAAATAGTTAATCCTATAGACTTTGTGTTAGATTCCATTGGGAAATCTTCATTATTGTTCTCTTTCTTTAGCTATATGGTTTAATTTTTGAGAAGCTACTGTTGAAAAGGCTCTATTGTCTCAATCTTCAATGACGTTCTATTGAGACAACAATATATTTTTGAATGGGTTTGTTACCATCAATTTTCTATGGATTTTGCTTTCAAGTTTGTGTTCTTATGGCTGCGGATTTCCATCATTTTGTAATAGAAACAATATTCGCCAAATACCATGATCCTTTTCTATCTGTGGTGCATCTTTATTGTTTAATAAAACAAGAAAGCCTACCCAAATTCTTCAAAATCCTCTATTATTAGTAAAGAAAAACATGTCTTCACGACATTTGTTTCATTGTACATATTCAAATCTGCACAGGAACCTTAAAAAAATAGAAAAATAAAATGGTCTCAACAACACCTTCTCAAAATTAGAATAGCCAGAAAATGCAAAAAATTAATGAAATAATATTGTTTATAACAAATAATATAGCCTTTTGCATACAATGTCTCAAGGGAAATTCAAATAATGTATGCAAGATGGGTGGATATCCCCTATTTGTGTGAACTTTGGTCAGAATTTTCGTCAACCTTGCCAACTTCTTAACCTTCTCGTGCAAGGGGGTTCTGGTTGGAATAGAGTTGGTTGTTATCTTTTCAATTTCAAATAAAAAGCATTTGGTGCACCAATAGACAAGGCCAACAAAATTAAACACTAGTTGATATTAGCACTAATTTGCATACGGTTCATGTTCGATCGCTATGCTTTGAGACCAATAAAATAGTCAATGTCCTTATTGAAAGATAGTTGTTACTTGTCTAGACCCCAATAAGGGTTTGTTATAATTGAAGGTTGTATATCAACCATCCTTCAAATCATACAAAAATAGCCAGCAACAGGGCATTGTGAAGGACATGAACTATTTTATCACTTTGCAACTATCCCCATGGGATAGGAACCACATATCAAATAGGAATCATCATTAACTTATTTAAAGAATAAACATATCAAGAAAGAAATATGAATATTGTTTGCATCTGATTCCACACACATATATCTCCACACATACAGATGAATAATGTGTGTCTCTAATTTCATAAACATAAATACTTACAATACATACAGATGGTCTCTACATCTAATTTTACATACACACATATTCACAGTGGAGGAAACAGGAATAAAACACTACAAAAGAGAAACATACTTTTTTCCATGCATATATCTCTAAGGAATAGACCTGTACATATACATCCAACACATGGAATAGATGTATTTGGATTTTCAAAAAAAATTCCACATCAATGGATACGTCTCGAAAGTTAGTTGAATCAACATATATGGACTTTCAAAAAAGTAGCATTCTAAAGTCAACAAAGAAACTGAACAATCTACACCATATACGAAAATGCATTGTTGATTGTAGGTCTATAGCCCCAGATTGTAACCAAAGATAGATGGCGATAGCCAACAACACCTTGCAAAGTACAATAAGGCTAGCAGCCTCTTGGCCAGCCAACAGCCCTTCCACATGACAACTTTTTTGACGGTCAGGGGTAAAGGTGGCAAGGGTAGCTGGCGCATGCTAGGAAGTTATAGAACAACTATCAACAATGCCTTATAGAAAACAACATAAACTATATAGTGTTGCAACCATGAACACAAAGTGAAAGAATTCAATGACACAATCATGATTTCAACAAAGATGTATAAATTAATTTTGCAATTCGTCACCAATCAATAGATGCAACGTCTATCAACAAGTCTATACCACTGGACAGTGCATAGGAAATATTGCAACAAAAAGAAAGCTATATGCAACTCCACTAAAAAGGAAGACATGTAAATAGATAAACATAGGCTAGTCCCAAATATCTAGCAAACAAAGACATGAAAGCCACATAAATATGTCAAATATAAATAAGCCAGACTATACACGAGAAAGGCTACAAATGCAAGCAAATCATGTTTGCAATTTTATCAATGCACATGGGAAACAACCATTATAGGTCACAAGAACAGAGAATAAACAAGGAATAGACTTATAGGATCAACTCAGGTGGCAGTTGCCGAGCAGCCTGGGGAGAGCTAGAGTCCACCGACATTATTGGAGCTACTCTTTGTAAAAGACAAAGCTGCAACACCAACGGATGGCCACAAGTTCTATTGCGACAAGAATACAATAGCCAAAGATTCAATTAAACCATCAAAAGCTAACAAGGTCCATTCTCAATTTGTAAATAGAAAATGTTTCTACATTCCATTTTTTGTTGTTGGAACATCTTGAATATAATCAAAACAAATAATATAAAAAATGCACATTTACATATCTCTCCATAAATAATTTCAAAAACAATATATATTCCTCCAACACAGCCAACCTAGAACATATGTTGTCCACCAATGGTGGCATCAATCTTCCATATATCAATAAAAATCAAACTAATCATTCCAAGAATGACCCAACGAAAGTAATATACCAATCATTATATATCAATATTGTTTGCATCCACTGTGACATACATACATATCTACACATAGAGGAGGAACAACATTTTGATTCATGTCGTATGTTTTGTGGCCATCATTCCAATATGAAATTCTTCATTTTTATACTCTAGCCTAGGCCACATCCTATCATTTTGAACAAGGTGCCGTGAGAATGCTATATTCTTTCAATTTTAGATAAGGTGCTATTGAGAAGAGATTGTATTTTTTTCACATCTAGGAGGTACAAATTTCTGATTCATACCCTTTGCTTTCTGACCATCACTCCAATATGGGATTCTTCATTGCTATACTCTAGCCTAGGCTACTTCATATCATTTTCAACAAGGTGTCGTGAGACGGCTATATTGTTTCAATTTCAGATAAGGTGTTGTCTAGAAAAGGTTGTATTGTTTTTTAATATCAATATTGTTTCCAAACTCAATAACAACTTGTTAGAATGATAGCCTGTATATTAAGTGTGATATGGAGGATTTTTTTTACCATTGATCAAAGAAGTGGATAATGTATCTTGTTGCTCAGGGGCTTACTTTCAAGTTCTGCTTCCAATGGAGTAAAATAGTTAATCTTATAGACATTGTGTTAGATTCCATTGGGCATCATTGATTATGACTGCTTTATAATAATATTTTATGCATCTAATACCATACATGTATATTTCTCCAGATAGTCCAAATGAACTCAGTTGGTATGATTGTCAAGAATTCCTTTTGGGTAACAACATTAAAACACTCCATCAACCAATATGGTAGGATGGAAATTAGGCCTTCTTTTGTTTTCTACATACTGCATTCTGTCGTATGCACCAGGTATGGCTAAATTTTAATTACTTCATTTGTCCCATTGCAACTATAAAGAAAATTATCCATTATAAAATTATGCATTATAAAATTTAGAACTTTTATATCTCTTGATTTACATATTGTCTATGAATTAGATATGATCACTATTCTAAAATTCACAGTTTGTATACACAAAAGATGTATATGGTCTGGCCTTTCCAAAAAATGTTTTACATAAGATGGTAGGTGTGATTTTTAGCTTTCTATTCCAATGATTGCATTAGAATAAAATACCTAATGCTATGCAGCTCATTCTATTTTTGCATAATCACCACACTAAACTCCACACTTTGTTGTTATTCTTGTAGACCATATCCCAGTCATAATGCATAAATTAATAAACTAATGTGTTACAAACAACCTTTCAGAATAATGATAGTGACTACAAAACCAATAGCAATGGTCAAATTAACAATCAGATCCTAATGTACTCTATATTAATCGTAATAAGCAATATTCATTTAACAACTGGCTAGAGTGGTTGGCAATGTATATTCTTTATGTAACATTTTGAATAGGCTATAGTATTTAATTTTTGATAGCATCTTGTTGTAAACTCCAGGGCCTATCAATCTTTCCCAATGCTCCATCCATAGAATGCTACATTTCAAATACACATACACATATATACACATACATATATACATCTAGATATATATACATTTCTATATACATATATACATTTGGATAAGTGCACAAAGTTGAGTCCACGAAACGTGGAAGTTTTTGCCTTAACCAAAAAATTGAAATCAGCATTGAGGAAACGGGATCCTGATTTTTAAAAATCGGGAACCCGTTATGGTTCGAGATCTCGTTTCCCATTGGATCCCGAACCGACAGAAAAGGCACGGGATCCTGATTCTCACAAAACGGGATCTCGATTACTAAAAAATGGGATCCCGATTTCTATAAATCAAGATCCCGTTTTGTAGAAATTGGGATCCCGTTTTATATTGCTATTTATTTTTAAAAAAATAGATTTCACTACATAGCGGACGGGAGCCCGAGTACTGGTGACAACGACCCCCACAATCAGCTATAGGTACCCACCTACATGCCATTTTTTTGCATTTTTCTATTTTGAATTGAAATTTTGAAGAAAATAAATGAATTTAGCATTTTTTAAATTTATTTCACGTTTTAAGCATTTTTTTTAACTATTATAGTAGAAATGAATAATTGTAAAAATAGACAAAAAAATGCAATGAAACCTGAAGGTTTTTTAATAAAAATGAAAAAGAACCTTGAATTGTGTTTTAGAAACAAAATTTAACTTTTGAAACCTAAATTGTTCGATTAAACCCAAAAAAATTGAATTTGAAAACCCTAATTGAAACAAAACAAAAAAATTGCATTTCAAAACCCTAGAAATTGAAATGAAATAAAAACATTGCATTTACAAATCCAAATCAAGCTTTTTGAAACCCAATTCAAATCAAACGAAAAAAATTGAATTTGAAAACCCTAGTTTGAATTGAAACGAAAAAATTGCATTAAAAACCCTAATTGTTTAAAATTGAAACCCTAAATTGAATTGGAACAAAGAAATTGTTAAAACCCTAAATTGGAATTGAACAAATCATTTTGATTTTGAAAACTAGGTAATTTCGAGCTCAAAAAAATTCATTTGCATTGCTTAAATGTTTTAAATTTTATTTGCTTTGTATGGAAAAATGATATATATTAAACTTTAGTTTCAATGTTAAATTATAATTAGATTAGAAAACAATATGTTAAAGAATAGTTAAAATTCATAAAGTTTATCTTGATGTTTGTTTGCAAATTTAGTTAGAAAATTAAATCTAAGCGCGTACAATCGATTCCAATTGACACTAACTTGCAAGTCTAAATTATGCCAAGGGCCACCCAAACTTCACCCTAAGTTTGCTAAACCCTAGACCCTAAACTATAAAATCTAAACCCTCAACACTAAAGCATTTGAAATTTATGAACCCTAGACCCTAATCTTTCATTGGACATACCTAAACTTATGTAGGTTCAATGTGAAGAATGGGTCTATTTGGTAGATTTATGAAACCTATTTTGAATATCTAGAATTCCATAAAAGTATAATTATAGCAATTCCAATTGGAAACACTTGGTTACATATGTATCATATGAAATTTAAATCTTGGAAGGTGTCTATTATATAGGAGAGTTGATAATACATGGAAAGAGGTTTGTATGGGAATATATGTATTAAGAAAAACATACCACATGACCTCTATAGGATTTTTAAGATGTGATCCTAGATAATAATCCACCCATCCTCAATCATAATGGATTCTTTACAATTAAGAGAGATTCAATAACCATAAAACTACCTATATTTTGATACTATATAGATTGATGTGGAAGGATAGAAATGCATCAATAAGGAGACCGAGATGGAACCATTTAACACCTACAAGGTACACCTATTACATGGGAAAGGGAGGAGGTACATGATGATAGTTTGGAGGAACTACATGCTATTATTACAATTTAGAGATAGGAGGATGATTCATATAAAGAAATATAATTAAATATTTATATTATTTTATATATTATATTTAATATAATATATTAAATAATATAAATATTTAATATCATAAATATAATATAAGATTACAATTAAGGATAGGTAATGTTACAATTTACTTGGGGTTTTAATGAGGATTAGGCTTAAGATTCAATTAGGTTTGTAGTAAATAGTTAGGTTACAATTAGGAATATATAATAAATATTAATATAATTATAATACAAATATAAATTAATTTAAATATAATATAATATAGGAATACATTTAAGATTATTTAAAGGTTATAATTTAGTTAAGTTTCAATTAGGTTTGCAATTCAATTAGGATATGGTTAGGGGTGGGGATCATTTAGCATTCTATTATTGTTAGAGTATGGGTTACATTTAAGATTATTGTTATTTTTGTGATATGTATAAATTGATTCATTTTTAACATGATACTTTTTTTATTAGAGGGGTAAACACTTTTGACCCAGAGCTAGATGGAACCAATGAGGCTATAGTATGACTAAATTTGGACCTCACTAGACATCTAGATCCCCTTAAGCCATCCTATCACCTTAAATCGTAAATCGATTTCTTAAGGGGTCCCAATATGACAAATTTATTAAGGGGATCAAAGAAGTTCTTAAAATTTGGTGAAGTTTCCCAAGGCAACCAAATTTAACAATAATAAGATCGTGCAAGATTATAATATGAATGAGATTTCATGATCTAGGTTGTTCAGTTGAAGCAAGAGTAGATCTCAATCAGCTATTCCACAAGAAAGTGTTCTTCACTAACTTGCAAGTTCATTAAATATTCCAAATTCTAAACCCTAAACCCTAAACACTAAACCATTCATTTTGTCCTACCCACGATCATAAAGTGAAATTTGGTTGTCTTAGGAAAATCCACCAAATTTCATTTCCTTATGCCATGTAATTTTGTCCTAGGATATTACTACATATATCCCCTTAAGTTATCCTATTACCCTAAACCCAAAACTCTAAAGTCTAAACCCTAAACCCTAAAGACATCATTTTTTCTTAGGCTCTTAATGAAATTTGGTTTCCTTAGGAAACTCCACCAAATTTCATTGCCTTATGCCATGTAATTTTTTCCTAGGATCTTACTACATATATCCCCTTTAGTCATCCTATTACCCTAAAACCTAAAATCTAAATTCTAAACCATAAACCCTAAAGCCATCATTTTTTCTTAGTCTCTTAATGAAATTTGGTTGCCTTAGGAAACTCCACCAAATTTCATTCCCTTATGCCATGTAATTTTTTCCTAGGATCTTACTACATGTAGATCCCCTTAAGCTATCCTATTACCCTAAACCCTAAAGCCATAATTTTTTCTTTAAAGGCTCTTAATGAAATTTGGTTGCCTTGGGAAACTTCACCAAATTTTATTCACTTGAGCCATGCCATTTTCTCCTAGGACCTCACTAGACGTAAATCCCCTTAAGCCATCTTGTCACCCTAAATCGTAATTTGATTTTTCTTAAGGGGTTCCAATATGACATTTCTTAAGGGGATCAAAGAAGTTCTTAAAATTTGGTGATCAAAGTTGCCCAAGGCCCAACCAAATTTAACAATAATAAGATCCTACAAGATTATACAATATCAATAGTTAATTGTATTTTCATTCAAGTAACATGTGCCTTAGACATATAAATGAGGCTTACATATAATTTTATCATTTGTATTCAATTATTTAAGGCCATTTATATTGAATGGTTTAAAGGTATTTCCTAAACATGTATCTTACATCTTGAAATTACAAATCTAATGCAGGTTCACTCATATCTTAAAGATCACATGGATCCATTCAATAATATTCACAATCCACCTCCATGCCATCCACCTCCACGCCATCCATCTCCAACACCTTCACCTCCACCTCCGCCCACTCCACCTCATAACCCCCCACCTCCACCACTTGAAATCAATGAACATGCTCGTTTGCAAGCACAAATCAATACTTCTGCTAGAACCATCCAAGATCAAATCAACATTATTCAAAATGAAGAATGTGTCGCACCTCCTGTGAGGATGTTTGCATCTAGGATGAAAACCATTGTTGATGCTGTCAGGGCTATGGATGGGATCATAGATGAGCATTGAAAATGGCTAGAGGAGAGGAGAACTCTTGATTTTGAAAAGGAAAACACAAAGAAATGAAGATCTATGCGGTAGAGAGCCATAATAGTTTATAAATTAAAACAATGATCTTAAATAGTTATGAATTTATAAATTGGGTGAACGATGGATATTTTGTGTGATGAATTTATAAATTTGGTTCCAAATGGATATTTTTAGTGACATGAATTTATGATTTTGGTTCTAGATGGATATTTTTAGTGACATGGATTTATGAATTTGGTGGAATTTATGAACTTATATAATGAATAGTATATAATAGTATATATTTTATGACTATCTACTAGATCATGATTTCTCCTACTGAAAAATTGTAATATATATGTATGTGTGTGTGTGTGTTAGACATAAAATGAGATTTTGGGAATGTTTCAAGTTTATTGTTTAGTATATATGTGCATGTATTAAAAATTTGCATATATAGTTCTTAAATTTTGAAATTTGAATGTATGTACATAGTTTAGTTTAATGATTTGTACGCATGCAAATTATGCATCATATTTTTTATTTTAAATGTACATGTACATACATTTAATTTTGAATTTTGTATGGGCATGCTCTTGAGTTGAACAATCAATGTATATATATGCGCATTTCAATTAAATATATGATCCTAATATATATGTTCCTCATCCTATTTCAATTAAATATATGATCTTAATATATGTATGCACATGGACTATTTTGTATGATTTAATGTAGGTGCACATTTATATTGAGCATATCATGGATGATTTTAACATTGATGATATCATCAATCCACCACCTCAGCCACAGCCAGATCTGCCTCCCTCCCCCCCTCCACCTCCATCTCCACCTCCCTGTTCCTGTCCCCGTCCCCCTCCACCTCCACCTAATATGCCACATCCAACACCTATTGCATCTGACGAGGCTCGCTTGAGAGCATGAATAAATGATCAAGTTGCATCCTTACAAAATAAAATCAATGCTATGCAGAGTCAAGCATTGATTCCTCCACATGTGAGATGTTTTGCATTTGCAATGCAAAATGTTGTTGATTCCATCAGGATGATCGATTCTGATCTTGATAGGCATCGACGAGACAAAGAACAAATGAGACAATTTTGTTCTGATGGTCTCTCTTACAAACAAATATTAGACCTCAAAATAACGAAATCCCATCTAGCCCCCTACTTTGTTGACCCCGTTACTCGACAACCCATTCCACCCAACAAATCTAGAATATCCATGAGGTGGTACATACATCCGTAGATGACTGCACATGTTTGGGATTGATGGTATATGGTTTTTGATAGTTCCCCACATGCTAATTGGGAGTGCCCATTGTATTTTTTGAGAAAACTGTATGTAGAGTTTGTTTTGGGGCAAAAGCCCAATTATTTTGATTTTAGATCATTTAAGGGTGTTGGTGGCGGCATGCCACAATAGAGATTAGGGGCAAGGGTTGATCCCCGACACCCCATGCATGCGAAACCCCTTGTTGTTATGCCTGGTCCTCCCATTCCTGCACCTATACATCATCAAGCTCTGGTCTCAACATTAGGTTCTCTTAGTACACTCACAGGAGACCTTGATCAACACGCTTCTACGATAGTGAGTGGGGAACATAGAGACGATGATGATGATGGAGGAGTTTTTTATGGAGCTGGTCTGAGTACCACTCCAGGAGTGTCGAGGCCTGTCCCCCATATATGTACTAGTTGTCATCAAGTATGCTATGGACCTAATCAGGCCACACCTAGTTCAGGTGGATGAGGAGATTTTGGTGGTCCATCTAGTCGCATCAGTTCATTTGTAGAGTTCCTCATAGAAAAACATCACCCTAAGGACACTACGACACAGATATACATATGCATCTAGATGTACGTTCATTTTATAAGAATTTTCATGGTTGTATATATCAAAGAAAAGTTTGCAATATATTTTAACAATCAAATTGTTTGGTGTACAGATGACACTAACGATGCAAGGGCAATCATCTATTCCACGAGTACATACATTGACACAAGTAATACTCGGCAACCCTTATGGGGTATTTTGATTTCAATTTTTAAAATTATATATATGAAATCATAAATTATTTAACTTGAGTTTTAAATTTATAATTCAATCACATATATGTTTCAAATATTTATGTTGGTTTAGGTGAGTCAATCAGCATCCACGTGATTCCTCTTGATAGATTTTTAAGCACTCCTCCACTATCGAGCGTCATAGATCAAGGGCAGGTACATTCATATTGTAAATTTGTTTAAAGTTTACATTAGTATAGTTACAATTTTATGAGTTTTGAATTCACTAGATATATGAAATGCATGCATGTACAATTGTAAATATTATAAGCGTTAAATGTCTATGTACATGTATGTCTAGGTTGATACGACAATAAGAATGGGCATTGGGAAAACATTTGATGCTATAGTTACTCGTGAGGCCATTGATTTCCAGGTTGTATACAAAACTTTCTACACAAAATGTGCAAACTTGAATATATATATATATATATATATATATATATATATATAAACCTAATTCAATTGCACATGCTTTAATTTTGATCTTGTAGGACTTTGTTAGTGCAACTTTCAGCCCTGATCAAGACATAGTTACACCACCAGGAGGACATGTAGAGTAGGTTTTAGATCAAATGGTAATTTAATTTTTTTATTATATTTAAAGTCAATTATAAATTTTAAATTGAATATATACATAATATGAGATTTTTACATATTCCTTTTCTTTTATAGCATGAGACACATCTTGTAGTTGAGCATGTACATGCAGGTCCTCGAGAAGAGCCTAGTGTACAACCTCATAATAATACAATTAAAATATGATAAATTATAAATTAAATTGAATTAAAAAAATTTAATTGTAGAGTTGTACATCTAATTTCAAATTTCTTTGTCTGTTTTATGTAGATTGATTTAGAGAATTTAGAGGTTGCTTCAAAGCACCAGAGCATCCAGACGTAGATATGATGGTAATTTAATTTTACGATGGATTATAAATTAAATTGTCATTAAATCATTTTTTATTGTCTTACATCTAATTTCATCTTTCTCTTATACAGAGTGTTTCAGGTCATCCACATAGTCCGCATGGTGTGAAGAGGTCTCTTGATTATAGAGATAGTACATGACCTAGAAACATGATTTTATGTGTTATATTTGTTTATTTCATGGACTATATTTCTTGTTTATCATGTACTCCGTTGGACTTTATTTCATGCGCTTAATATATTGGTTTCATGCACTTAATATGTTACATAAATTATGGACTTTATTATTGTTTGAAATTTTAATTTACACAAGTACATTTATGCATTTTATGTTCATATCAAGACATTAATATAGGACATTAATGTGAAATTTAGTGATCTCATACATGGATTAATATAGGACATTTTAATATTTATACTTGCAAATTTAGTGATTTCATACATGATATACATGATATGTTACATTCAATAAATAGCGATAATTACTCAATGAACTTATTCAATTCACGATAATCAATAATCACAATAAATCATAATTTACAAACAAAAGCAATCTATTTATATACTAAAAGGATAAAATTTTAAGAAATAAACAATACCATAGAAGATTAGAGAATAAAAGCATTAATAAATACTATAAATAATAGTTCATCTAACACTAATTTATAAGTTGTCAAAACAAATAATGGCATCTTAAGGGGGTGTCTAAAGGAGTCATAATAGAACATCTTAAGGGGATGTCTTAAGGGGTTATAATACGTTTAAGGGGATGTCTAAAGGGGTCATAATAGAACGTGTTAATTAAGGGGATGTCTTAAGGGGTCTTAAGGGGATGTCTAAAGGGGTCATAATAGAACGTGTTAACTAAGGGGATGTCTTAAGGGGTCTTAAGGGGATGTCTAAAGGGGTCATAATAGAACATGTTAATTAAGGGGATGTCTTAAGGGGATGTCTAAAAGGGTCATAATAGAACATCTTAAGGGGATGTCTTAAGGGGTCATAATACGCCTAAATGGGATGTCTTAAGGGGTCTTAAGGGGGTGTCTTAAGGTCTTAAGGGGGTGTCTTAAGGGGATGTATTAAGGGGTCATAATACGTCTTAAGGATATAATTGATTTAACAATAATGTATGCATGATATTTAGTGATTATACACATAAACATAAAGTTTCAAAGTAGGAAAACATGCACATTTAAGAAACAAAATATATAGAATATTGATTTGATACATAGAAGTACATAGAGTATGTTTAATTTTGTAAGTATGTATGTTTGTATACATGTTTAATTTTGTTTATATACATGTTTGTAGGTTGAATCCAGGCATCCTCTCCTTCTTGTTTCAAAGTATGAGATCAATGCAATGATGGCTTTAGGATACAAAAAATGACAATAAATCAATTTTAAAAATTAATGTCCAAGCAATATCAATATGTAATCAAAACATGTATTTAAATATAATTTAACTAATAAATACCTATTTTTACCAAGTATTCCATGTTGTCTAGGTTGAATCTGCATGGACTAGATCCTTTTTGTGATTATTCCTTAAGGACATATAAAAGAACAATTTAAATCAATTTCAACTAATAACACACTTGACCAATGTAAAAACATGTATTTAATGTATTTAAAAGGAAAAAATAAAACTAAAACTATATTTACCTATACTTACTTATTCCATTGTACCATCTATATCCTCTCTTTTTTGCAATGCATCTATGATTGCCTCATGCTCTTCCATAGAAATTGACCATAGAAATTTTTTTGAAGATCTTCCTCGATACCGCTCTAGTTTTATATTTGTTGCCACCACCAAATGTGAACTTTTTATGTGTTTCATAGCCTTCGAATGTAGGTAGACCATTCTTTCTTCTCAAGTATTTTTGTCGCCAAGTGCCAACAACCACCACTGATCCTATTGGAAAACATGTTCAAAAACCATCATCAAATAACTTCTCAAAAATTTCTTAAGGGGATCAAAGGCTTGTTCTAAAAAATTGCTTAAGAGGATCTAAAACTTGTTATCAAAATTTGCTTAAGGAGGTGTCTTAAGGGGATCACTGTACCTGTTGGATAATGAAAGCCATCATCATCTTCTCGAGGTGTTATCAATTTATGTTTAGTTTCCACACAACGAGCCAACCAATATTCTGTTTGCTCTTCATTCCCCTCAGGTGCAATAACAACATACACATGTCCTGCCAACAAAATTCGATTTAATAACTTGTGCATATCCATATAAATAATTTAGTATTAAAAAATAACTTAATAAATTAAATTAAAATTACCTTCTTTTACAAGGTCTGAAACACGGTCATAATCTTCAGATGCAAAAAAATGATCATTTTCTTCAATAGTTCTTTCATATTGATTTATGTGCTTCTGCAGGTGTCAACGATCTTTGCTCCCACTGTTCAACCCATTATGTATTTTTGCAAGCTTCCCAATCTTCTGAGATACAAAAATTACAAAAAAATGCAAGCTCCCTTGTCCAAATAGTCCATGTGCTTGCTGTCGCACTCCTAAATGAATGCCATTTAGTAGATCCACTAATTGTCTCACAATCAACTCTAGATACAATGTTCTCTTCTTCCACCAACCAAAAGAATCGATGAACTGTAGAGTAATCACTTGAACCGGGTGCGATAATATTCTATTACACCAATCCACAATCTCATGTGTAGTTTTAAATTTTACTGAATCCTTGAATTTTAATTGTTCTCTAGCAAGAATTCTTTTGACACACGCACCAACTCCATCATGTTCTCCTTTACCATGCCCAGCTTAAAAAACTCCATATATGTTGGACATTAAGTTCCCTACTTAACCAATAGAACATTCTAGCATTTTGAACTACCACATACAATTATCTAACCATATGAGGTGTTCTTTCATATGGATTCCTCTTCCTCTTAAATTTCTATAAAATATACTAAAACAATATTGAACAAACTCTGATGAGTGTAACGATTGTCACTCAAATAAAAATTATACTCCCTCAAAAAATTTCTATCATCCTCGGTGCTATCATCTGCATTTATTTTATATGGACAAACATAGCTACTTGCACTGAATTATAATATTGAGATTGAATTTCCTCTTGCGAAGCGAGAGTATAATTCTCTGCAAAATCAACCACTGAAATATAGTACCAATTGGAAATGTGTTTCTACATCGTGAAATTGGCCATAATCCATCGAGAGCATGTTCAGAGTGCATAATATATTTTGGTACAATTTTTAGTATTAAATTCACTCATAAATGCATGCACACTAAGTTTTTCTATAACTAAATCACAATGCTTTCCTATTTTTCCATCTTTAAAGAATAGTGAACATTCCTAAATTTTGGACGTCTACTAATTGTTGTCCAAAATCATGATCAATACTTTCATGCAAACAAATTTTAAAAATGAAAGATTTCCGCAGCTTAATGCATTGTCCGAAATACAAGAACTTAAATAAAATAATTTATCATTAGATTTTTCACAAAACAAACCTGAAATAAACTCTCTTATTGCTTCAGGTGGCATATCAATACCACAATCCTATATAATCATGTTAGTATGCAAGGTACAACGTATATATCGAAAAACATCATAAAAATAACGAAATTGAACATGTATTTTACAACAACAAGATATTCATTTCTTATTAATTTTTACATACCAGGGTTTACATTTTTCAAAAGACCTTTGACTTATTTTAATATTACCAGGTAACACTGAATCGCTACAAAATTTTCTATAAAATTTAGTTTATGTTGTATCTAATAGGTGTTTTAGGTGAGGATCGTGAACTTTGGACCCCACCCTTAATTTTAAAACATCTCTAGCATTAGATGAAACCCTAGTATTATCATGCCAATATTTTTCTATCAAAGATTTAATTTCAACATTCAATTTTATATCAGACCTCGGTAGTCGTCCACTAAAACTCCAACATTGATTGATAGGATCATTTTCTGTACTTTCTCTTCTTTTTGTCGCTCTTAGTAATTTTTTAGGATGCATTTTTAAAACTTCACTAATATTGCTTACCATTCTTTTATTCAAAGTTGTTTTATTAACTATAGAAGTAGTTATAGCTCTTCTTGTTGGGTTATTATCTTTAGATCGACTAATTTTCCCAATAGATTGAATGGCACGCTAAGAGTAGACATAACATGTTTTAATGATTGATCTTTTTTTTTTGGTTTAACATAAAAGCCTAACCTTTTCATTACTTTCCTCATTTTTTGCATTCTCATCAATTGCATCATTAGTTGACATTGAAATGCAATTTTTTTATGATAAGAAAATTTGGTGTATATTCTATTCACATGTGTTCTTATTTGCCTCAGAAATTTAAGATAGAAAGATTAGCGAAAACACCACTTCAATTTAAAAAAAGTATTTTCATTAAATTCAACATCACATTCCTAGATTTTCATCTTCATTTCATCTTCATTTTCATTTCATTTACATTTTCATCTTCATTTTCATCAACAAAGCGGTTTCATTTTCATTTTCATAAAGCGGTTTCATTTCCTTTTCATCTTCATTTTCATTAGCAAAACGGTTCTCATTTTTAGGTATGTGTAGGATCATGATGGGCCAAAAAGTGGCAATATCATGGGTATGTGGCTGACGACTTTTTTTTTTACCCAAAATTGATGAAACGAAAAGGATTTTTAAACGAGAGTCTCAGCTTTCCACCAATATAAATTATGCTTTAATTTGAATTTAATAAGTAATTATTATTCATTTTCTATTTGAATTGTGACTAAAGACTTGATTGATGGGCTGATTGAAAAACATCTACTTCTTTCAAATAGTATCACATTTTTTGAATCCAAAACATGTGTCACATTCTATGTTTTGCATACTATAGGATTAAAAAAAGAAAAATTGAATTTCATGAAGTTTTGACCAAGTTAAGGTGGTTAGACATACACGTTTTTTATATTTTTTAAAAGTTGTAATAAAAAAATCATAATTAATTATTTACTTGGAAAAAAATTACAAAAAAAATGCATCACATTGGTGCATGAGTCCTCTACTTATATCTAAAATCTTATAAAAAAATATTATTATTTTATTGTTGTTAGGGTGGTCAAATAGACACCCACTTCTTATTTTTTCCCTGAAATTTAAGTACTACTACATTGAACTTTCAAATTTTCACCAAATAGATTTTTTGTTTTTTAAACAAACCTAGTAGTTTAGAAACTACATTCAATTTTCTATAGATTCTATTCTTACATATTTTTGAAATAATATAGATAACTTATTCAAATTTTTACGTCAAGTTTCCTAGTTCTCATATTTTTCTTAATTTTTTGCCACTTAAGGGCCTATTTTTCCATGATGATCTGCTATACCCTTTCATTTTCATTTTTATTTTCATCAATAAAATGGTTTTCATTTTCATTTTCATCTTCATTTTTCTTGAACAAAGCAGTTTTTCATTTCCATTTTTCATTTTCATTTTTTCATTCTCATTTTCATTTTTCATAAGTCATTTTCATCAACCAAAGCGGTTTTTCATTTTTCATTTTTCATTTCATCAAAATATAGGTTTTGTTTTCATTTTTTCAAAGAAAATGATCATTTTGATTTTCATTTGCAACAAAATATTTTTTCTTTATTGTTTTTCAAAAAAATTCTATAAAAGTTTCATCTCTTTGAATATAGTCAATGTCAACATCATTAAGTCCAACATCTTGTAAAACTTCTACATACAAATTTACCATTTCACTAACATGTGGATTTGAAGACATACTTGGATTTGTGCATATTGAAACATTCTCCATAGCATTCAAAGATGGATTTGAAGACATAGTAGGACTTGTTTGTATAATCATATTCTTCTCCAAATTGACTCCTTGCAAATTACCTTCATCTACATCCATGGTATCCTCAATGTTTTCATCTTCAATAGTTGTTGAATTGGTTGCTACACCATCATTCATTGATTTCATTCTCATTCTTCTTTCTCTTTGTCTTTGTCTCTCTTTTTCTCTATTTGCTTCAACTTCTTGAGGAGTCAATGTCTTTCTTCTCTTATTATGAGCTTTATCTCCCATAATTATAAAATTCTCAAGCACAAATGAGTGTTAATAGTGAAATACTTCAAAATATTCAATCCAAATTGGAAGTTTAATACCTATTAGGACAAAATTCTTCCTCTTGTGTTCCTCAAAACAAGTAGAAAACTACCACAATTCCACTTTAAAAATTGTTTTCTTCAAGCTTCCTTTGAAAAATTCAATCCATATTGCAAATTGAAACCTTTTGTTCCTCCAAACAAGTACAAAAATAACACAATTTCACTTCAAAAATGGTGTAGATGATGCTCCGTTTGATAAAATCAATGAAAAATCAAGTTCACCACCTGTAAATACAATAACTTATGAAAAATAATTCACTTTTAGTGCTCTCGGCCGTACATGTGAAGTTGCAGACTTCACAGTTATTCTCCATAGTGTATTTAAATAAAATAAACGGGATCCTGCTTACTATAATATGGGATCTCGTTTATTATAAACGAGATCCCATTCATTGGAATTGAATGTCAGAGCCGTTGTAAAGGAAAAGGGATCATGTTTATGAAACGGGATCCCATTCCATTCACAATGGTCAGAATACTACCAAGTGAGGAACAAGATCCTGATTATAATACGGGATCCCATTTATTAATAAACGGGATCCCCTTTTTTTAAATTTGAATTTTGTTTTGCATTGTGGTCAGGTTTTTGCCTAGGTTTTTGGTTTGGGAAAAGCGTTGGAAGTCCGAACCTAGGCCTTCAACCTAGTTTGACTTGCAAGTTGAAGGTCCTAACAATGTCAAATAAAAATATCGACTTTGAACATATGGCTGACGACCTTTTTGTAGAATTTTTTGACGAAATTAAAACCCATTTTGGATGAAACAATGCAGATTCTAAATATGTAATTTTTTTTGCAATTGAATTATTTTTTCTATTTTTCAATTAATTTCTAATAAAATTGGTCCATAAACTTTAAATATCAGAGTTTTTTACTATTTTAATAACTTTGGTTCAACATAAAATTTTGACAAACGGATTGCATGAGAACAAAATTTAGACAATTCTTTTCAATTTGAAAAAAAAAATCAAAACATGATAAGTTTATGTCATCTTATACATGTCGTACATGACGACTTTTCAAAATGACAAATCTGCCTAATAAAAATTTAACAAAAAAATATATATATTCAATAAAAAATTACAAAAAAATATCAAGAACAAGCTTCAGTGAGTCATAAAACTTTTCCCAAAAGGATTTAGAAAAATACGATAATTTAAGTAAAAATATGGATGTCGTACGTGTGCATGGTATGGTAAAAAAAAATGACTTTTAAACAGTGGTTTTTGGAAATTCCTATTAAAACTCAATTTGTACAATCTGGGTATTGAAATAAATTATTCATTTAGAAACTAGACTCCAAGCACTACATTTTATGATCAGTGACTTTGTTAAAGATTTCATCTCTAAGTGCTTCAAATTTTAATGTCAAATGTGTCAAATTCTGAAAATCAGGAAAAAAAACTTCCACTTTTTGGCCAAAGTGGACTCAACTTCTTGTACACAGCCATCTATACATACAAAAATCCACATACATACACACGTATATACATATAGATATACATACGTATATATAGATACCTATACACACACACATATATATACATACATACACACATATATATATACACACATATATATACATGTATATACACATATACACACACATATATATACATATATACATATATATGCACATATATATACATATATACATACATATACACATTTTTATACATATATACATATATTTACACACATTGTGTGCTTTGCGTGTACTGGGGATTGTCGTAATAACAGCTGCCCTTTAATGCCTCGGGGAACAAAACGAATGTTTGGGAAATTTTCAATAAGGCATCGTTTGGTGTTGTTCTGTTGTTATACCTTATATGAGTGTCGAGAGCGATGAGAGTAAGCTTTTTGCACCTTCTACGAAGGGGTGGAGCTTATTTTGTGCTTTTTGCAAGGGCGGATGGTTGGAAATGCAAAAGAAAAGTGTCACTTGTGATAATAGTTTTCCCTTTTTTGTGCAAGAAAGTTGGAAAGAAGATGGGTTATAAGTCTGGACAGAAGTTTTGTTAGCCTCCAGTATTTTTTTGTCTTCTGATGGTCGTGGGAAGCTCGCAGTCGCAGTTGCTAGCTGCTTTCAGAATAGGGTTGTTTGCATCAACATTAATTGTTCTAGTCTTTGCATGTAGTGTTGATGGTTATAATAACAACAACCATTTAACACCTAATGGAACAAAACAAATGTCTGGGAAATTTTCAATAAGACATTCTTTCAATTTTTGATAAAGTTGTGTTGAGAAATCAGTATATTTTTACTTTTGCTTCCCATTATGACTCTTTATGGCTTCCCTTTTTATTAATTCATCGATATATATATGTATATATATACATATACATATATATATATATGTATATGTATTATATATATATATATATATACATATATATATGATCATTTCTCCATCTGGGTCGCTCTTGATACCAATATTGTTTAATTTATTGCTTATATTTTGTGGCTAATATGTATATGTATATGTGTGTGTGTGTAATGCAGCCAAACGTTGAATCAACAACATTAATTGTTTTATTCTATTCCAAAAATGAAATGATATAGCCTAAGGTACAACATTAACTATTTTTTCTTCTACTCTAACCATAGCCAAAAAATGGAAGACATATATTAAGAAAACATTGAATGAACAGAATTAATTGTTTGATTATGTTCCAAAAATGAAATGATATAGCGTGAGGTAGAGCATTAAGTATTTTTAATTCTGTTCCAACCATAGCCACAAAACTAAAGCAATAAATTAAACAATATTGGTTTCAATAGTGACCCAGATGGAGAAACGATATATATATATATATATATATATACCGTTTAATTTATCGCTTTCATTTTGTGGCTATGGTTGGAATAGAATAAAAAATAGTTAATGCTCTGCCTCATGCTATATCATTTCATTTTTGGAACATAATCAAACAATTATGTTCATTCAATGTTTATATCCTGTAGCTTTATTTTGTGGCTTATGGTGTTAAAGCGAAAAAATAGTTATATTATTATATAATATATCATTTCATTTTAGACTAAATAAAACAATTAATGCTTTGATTCAATGTTTGGTTATTAGTATTATTGATTGTGTTCTCCTAACCCAGGCTATAATTGGGTATATTTAATATCAATATACATATATATATATATATATATATATATATATATATATATATATGCTATATATATATATATATATATATATATATATATATATATATATATATATACGTATATATGTGTACATATATAAATATATTTATATATATATTTAAATTTCCCATGGGTCTCTCTTTATGGCTTGTATTTAGTTGATATGGTGGGAAAAGGGATATATATACATATATATACACACATATATATACATATATATTTTTGTAGGGGGGTATGTGCAAGATCATGATGGACCAAAAAGTGGTGATATGATGAGTTTTTGTAGGGTTATGTGGCTGATGACTTTTTTTTTACCCAAAATTAATGAAACGAAAAGGGTTTTTAAAGGAGATTCTCGACTTTCCACCAATATAAATTATGCTTTACTTTGAATTTAATAAGTAATTATTATTCATTTTCTATTCAAATTATGACTAAAGTCCTGATTGATAGACTGATTGAAAAACATCTATAGCTTTCAAGCGGTATCACATTTTTTGAATCCAAAACATGTGTCACATTCTATGATTTACATACTATAGAGTTAAAAAAATAAATGAATTACATGAATTTTATTAAGAAGTTAAAATTTTGGTTAGACATACAAGTTTTTTATTTTTAAAAGTTGTAATAAAAAAATCATAATTAATTATTTACTTAGAAAAAAAATTATAAAAAATATGCATCACATCATGACATAGGTCCTTTACTTATATCTACAATCTTTATAAAAAAATATTATCATTTTGGTTGTGGCTAGGGTGGCCGGTGATTTACCCTACTTATTTTCCACGAAATTTAAATACTATATATTGAAATTTCAAATTTTCCTCAAATAGTTTTTTTTTTTAAATAAACCTAGTAGTTTTGAAACTACATTCAATTTTCTACAAATTCTATTCATACATATTTTGAAATAATATAAGAATGCTTATTCAAATTTTTCGTCAAGTTTTTCCTTTTGAATTTTGAATTTTGCCATAGGGCTTGCTTTTTCCATGATGATCCTACACACATACCCGAGGGGTTTGTGTGTTTGATATTTCTTTTAAGGTATGTGTTTGCAATGACATAAAATTGTAGAGGTTATAGAATTTTTTTCGATTGTTATTGTATAGCTCAGGCTATATTGTGGCTTGTTGCATGTGGGTGGCTATTGAAAGTAATGTTGTTTGATTTATGGCTTTCATTTTTTGGTTATGGTTGGAAGAAAATAAAATAATTAATGTTGTTGATTCTATGTTTGGTTACATTAGGTATTATTAATTACTATTCTCTACCTTAGGCTATATAGGGTATATTTTAATATCAATATATATATATATATATATATATATATATATGTAACATTAAAATTGTTAAGGTTATGGAGTTTTGGTTGATTCTTATTGTATATCTCATGCTATATTGTGGCTTTTTGCACTTGGGTGGCTATTAAAATCAATGTTGTTTGATTTGTGGCTTTCATTTTCTGGTTATGGTTGGAACAAATTAAAATAATTATATATGTGTGTACATATATACATATATTTATATATATTTCAATTTCTCGTGGATCTCCCTTTAAGGCTTGCATTTAGTTGATATGGAGGAAAAGGGGATATATATACACACACACACACATATATATACATATATATTTTCATATGGTTTGTGTTTGATATTTGTGCTTTATGGCTATGTTTGCAACAAAGTAAAATTGTAGAGGTTATGGAGTTTTTTTCGATTGTTATTGTATAGCTCAGGCTATATTGTGGCTTAATTCATGTAGGTGGTTGTTGAAAGTAATTTTGTTTCATTTATGCCTTTCGTTTTCTGGTTATGGTTGGAACAGAATAAAATAATTAATGTTGTTGATTCTATGTTTGGTTACATTAGGTATTATTGATTATTGATCTCTACCTTAGGCTATATAGGGTATATTTTAATATCAATATATATATGTAAGATTAAAATTGTTAAGGTTATGGAGTTTTAGTCGATTCTTATTGTATAGCTTGGGTGATATTGTGCTCTTTGCATATGGGTGGCCGTTGAAACCAATGTTGTTTGATTTATGACTTTCGTTATTTGGTTATGGTTGGAAAAAAATAAAATAATTAATGTTATCGATTCTATGTTTGGTTACATTAGGTATTATTGATTATTGTTATCTGGCTTAGGCTAAATTTGTGTCAACTTTTCTCATAATTTTCGTCAGCCTTGTCGTTTTTCCTCTTTTCTGGCATCAGGGTAAACTTGGTGGATGGGTTATAGTTTGGCCAGGATTTTCATTAGAGTTGTCGATGCATATATATATACATATATACATATAAATATATACATGTATATATATATATATATATAAATATATACATATACATATATACATGTATATATATATATATATACATATATATATACATATACATATATACATATATATATATAGACAGACATATATATATATATATGTACAAATATAGTAGCGGATAGCTTATAAGTTTGGTTAGAATTTTGGTCAACCTCCCAGTTTTTTGGCCTTCCAATTGCCATGAAAAAGATAGTGAAGGCAGTTGTTGGCTACTTTGGGAATAGGGCGGCATTTTCTTGGCCACATGGATAGAGAGGCTTGCGGAAATTAAACATTCATTCACATCAACATTAATTGTTGTATGCTTTGCATGTATTGGTGATGGTCATAATAACAACAAAATAAATGGAAGCCATAAATGAAACAATATAGCATAACACAGAAAACAACAGTGAACAATCCCTTATGCAAAACAACATGGAGTACATAACATTAACTATTTTATTGAATTCCAACCATTGCCACAAAAAAAAGATGTGAAGGAAACAATATTGTTATCAACACTCACCCAAATGGCCAAACGCACAAAACACTAAATATCACAATGAAAAATCCATACAAAACCATGTGCAAAAAAGTTGAACCATAAATCAAACAATATCACGGCGAACAAACTATATACTCTTTTTCCAATACAACCCTATGAAAAATGCAACAATATACCATAAAACAACACAACCTGTATAACATTAACTATTTCATTGGGTTGCAATCATTGCACACAAAAACATGACTTCCAATAGTGACTCACATCCAAAACCCACAAAACACAGAAAGCTCCTAGTAATAGACCAACTCAAAACCTTCACCATGAAAACGCAAACCATAAATGAATCAATATTGGTTTCAATGGTAACCCAAATGGGGAAATTCACCAAAAACACAATAGATTAACTATTTTTCAGCCATTCACACAAAATGGAAGCCATAAATGAAACAATATTGCCAACACTAAACCACAAAACACAAGAAATCTCAATTTCAAGATTCACCAAGAACACAACATATTAACTATTTTCAAACCATTCACACAAAACTGAAGCCATAAATGGAACAATATAGCCAAAAGTCACCAACATGCCAAAACCCACAAAACACAAGAAATCTCAATTTCAAGATTCACCAAGAACACAACATATTAACTATTTTCAAAGCATTCACACAAAACCGAAGCCATAAATGGAACAATATAGCCAAAAGTCACCAACATGCCAAAACCCACAAAACTATACAGTCTTTTCAACAGCAATAGACACAATGAAACAATATTTCTTTCAAGAATAACCCAGATGAGAAAGCCACAAAAAACACACGAATACAACACATGAAACACAACAAACAAATAGTATTTCCTTCCAGCAATGGCGACTACATGAAAAACATAAACCGAACAATTTAGACTAACCTATAGAGCAACTATCAGCAATCCCCTTTCAAAAATAATATAAACTATTTTCAAAATACACGACAAACACTTTTTTCCAATATGCACCTCTTCCTGCTTCCTTCAATAACAACCCTTCCCACTTGTTTTCTCTTTCCTTTGTTCTTTCTCCATGGCCTACAAAAGAACACCACAGAATTATCACAACCCACACCTTTTGCAACCATCGACGCATGCAAAAAACACAAGATAACCTCCAACCTCCTTCATAGAAATTCCACATCTATTCAATGCACTTGCACCTTCACAAAAGCGTTCCCTCAGCACTCACAACTACCTTCAACAAAAACATAAACCCAAAGAATGACACCCAACAATACATTATCAATAACTGCACAGACATTCGTTTTGTTTTTCGCGGAATTTAAAACAAATGTTACTTGCACCATCACCACTACATAGAAACCATACAAAAATCAATGCTAATGACATTTCATTTGCCTCCTATACAACTTCGTCATTTCTTCGACCTCCTCTATTGTCACACCAAATGTTTTTTAGTTTAAAAAAAATTGCAGCCACCTTTTACACGACAACAGAGACCTAAGACCGGTAGCTTAAACTGGCAAGGTTGACAAAAATTATGACCAAACTATAACCCATTCGCCAAGTTTTCCCCAGTGCTAGAAAAGTCAAAAAACAATGAGGCTGACAAAAATTCCAAGCTAAGTTGACACAAATAGCCTATCAGCTAATTATCTTTCTAGAACTTCTCAAAAAAAGTAGCCACAAAAAAGAAGAAAAAGAACAAGAACAAGAAGTAGAACAAGAAGAAATCACAAGAGAAAGAGAAACAAAAATAACACAAACATTAACAAGAGAAGGAGCACAAGCAAGAACAAGAACAAGAAGCAACAATGGAAGAAGAAGAAGTAAAAAGGAGGTGAAGAAGAAGAAAAATAAAAGGTTAGCATTAAGGACAATACTTTTGTAAAGAGGAGGGCAATGTCATATTATCATTATTATATTGTTATTTAGTTATTTAGGCTGGCCTAAGGCTTACATAGGGTTATCTAGGTCAGCTTGGGTGATATCCTAGGCATAAGTGTGTTATAAATAGGAGCTATAGGTAGGTTATTATCATTATGTTAAGTATTGAGTTCATATTAAAGAATATTAGATGTATCCCCCTTGAAGTGGATCAGGAGGTTTCCCCCTCAAAGTGGCATATTATTATCAAGTATTTGCAACATGTTTCATATTATATTCTTCCCTCGTGCAAGTTATTTCATAACAAATTTCATATCAACAATCCAAAGATGGAACATGTCTATGAGGAGCTACAATTAGGGCATAAATTGTTTCGTAAAGACTCAATAATTCACCTTTAAGACCACTCAATCGATCTAGGTTGTCCAAAAAAATCACTTAACAACCTCATAATTGACCTCATGCATTACCTCACTATATGCTAAAAAGTGATGAATTCAATGAATGTAAAATCAAATGAAGAATAATAATTAATTTTTATTTTTTCATGTGTTGATGAATTACAATATATGTGTGCCAATTTAGTTCTTGTAAAATCACCTCCCCACATTTTTGCATAGTTAATTTGTGTGGCAATGAAAATTGTACTTCCTTCTTGGAGATAGTATAATTTATTACTAAATGTAGACTCATTTTGGTACCCTTGCATTAAATACCATTTAAATTGTCATTAATAGGCCCCTAAGACCCTTTATTTTAGATCTCAAGGCTTATTTCAACTAAAATCCTGACAAAATCAATAAAAGTATTAAATTTTATAATAAACCATCCTTGGTCCACCCCGAAAAACTAGGGTGGGAATCATATGCCACCTTGGGCATATGAGTCCCCCTAGGTGGGATCCATACACCACAAGTGGCGTATGACTCCCATGTGGACTATTTTTAGGGTTTGAGTGGGAAATTCAAGTTTTTAATTCAAAATTTTGGTTGATGTCACCCTTTGAGATCTAAATAATGATAAATTAGATGAAGTGCCTATATAAACAAGCTTCTAAGTCATTATTTTCTTCTAGAAAAAGAAATTCAATATCTAAGCACTCACAAGAACTCAAGCATTCTTTCACAAGAGCATTCAAGAGCAAGTAGAAAGAAAATTTGAAATCTTGGAGCAGCATTATAGTATTTTTGTAGGTCTTCAAGATCACTGTTATTCAAGATATAGCATTATCAAGGATTGATTATGGTTGCCTATGGTGAATCATGATGGATTCTAGGTTGGAGAGATGCAACTAGCCATCAAGCCAAGCCTAATGACTTGTTTCCTAAGTGATTCCATCCTCCATTATAACTCTAATTTCATCCTAAGGAAGGTCTTTTTATAGGCTCGGATCCATAAATCAAATTGGGAAGAAAGGGCAGAGATTAGAGAGTAGATTTGGAATTTGACTTTCTCAAAAAGAAGAACAGGACTAATATGCCACAAGTGGCATATGAGTCTAAGTATGGGAAATTTTCTATATTTCTGAAGATCTTGAGTCAACACTGTTAGATTCTTGTTTCATCCCATAAACCCTAGACTAGGACTGATATGCATAGCCTAACATATGAGTCCCAATGTGCCCTAATATTAGTATTTTCATTATTTTAGGTCATTTGTTGAAGTTTTACATATCATTAGGTTTTTTCATTAGATCAAGATTGCATGTTACTAGTCTTTCCAAGCCCTAGCTTGGTGGTGAACCCCTCTTTAGTCATTAATCATACCCTAGGACACCCTATTGTAGATCTCTTTCTCTCATTCTATCCTTGGATTGAGATCTCTAGGGTTTCCTTGAGTGATACTAGGTGAAATAGGATGAAATCTATCCTTGTGCTCCATCTCCTAAAAGTTAGGGTACCCTATTTCCATTGTTTCATTTTGGTGAACCTATATTTAGAACATATTAATTATAATTTGGAGTGCATCATAATTGCATTAGGTTTTGCATTAGAAAATTGGAATCTAGGGTTTCTAAATAATGCAATAGTGAAAGTGCATATAAGTTACATTTTTTAATCTTGCATCACTGAAATTGACTTAAAATATGCATTTGTAGTTATTCTAGACATCATACAAACAAAAAAATATAACATTTACATAGAATTTGCGAAAAATGGTGCAAAAACCCTAAACTGGTACTCATATGCCCCTCTGGCTGATTTAGTCCTAGTACATGTGATTTTTCCTAAATTTTGGATATTCTATGGTGACTGTGGTGGCACACATTTAGGGATGAACCATTTTCAACAAGAGTTCATTTTATCACAATTTGACCAATGTGGACTATTATGTTGAAAGCTTCATATGTCTTCTAAATTTCCAAGGGAGGTAACTCATCTTGGTGGAAAGTAATGTCCAAGTTAACCATAGTCATAGCTTGAATTTGGGACGCCACATCATTTTATTGCACATTAGGAATGATAGGGACTTGTTGTAAATCACTTTGAAGCATGTTACGATAATGATGGGAAGCCTGAATAAGATCCCATAAGGATATCTTAGCAAGATTATTCTTTAGTTGTTCAACAAGACTATACTCCTTTTCACTTTTTAAAGGAAAACAAGGGGGGCTGGGTAGGATAGGGTTAGGCAATGGGAAAGATGTTTCAGTTGTTTTTCTTGGTTGCAGATTGTTCCTAGTGTTATATGTATGAGTAACAATATTGTGACTTAATTGTTGCAAAACATTATTCTTAGGTTGTCTGAGGATGAGCATAGGTCTATTTTGAGATTGTGATAATTGTGAGGGTGGGTAAATAATTAGAGGATTCTTAGGATGTCCCACATGGTATGTCAGAGGCTGATAGTCAAGGGGGATCTAATGGACACTTGTGCATTCATAACCTCAATGGTTTTAGGTTGATGTCTTTCTAATTAAGGGGAATCTAGTGTGATCTCTTTACCATCATCTAAGGAAGTCACATCACTATTTTTTTCATTTTATTTCACCATGATATCCTCCCTAGGAGGAGAATTTTTAGGAGAGCTACAAACTATATGTCCATGGCATTCAATGTTTGGTTCTTCTAAAGTAACTTCATTGCAAGTAGAGGACTCATAAATTGTAACATTCTCTTGTTCAATCATGTTTTCCCTAGTAGGAGAGGTAGGGGAAGAGATACAAATAGAACTCTCATTTAACTCCCATTGGTTTGATCTTCTAATACCACAATATCTTCATCACAAATAGAAGAGATACTAGGAGAAGATGAAATTTTATTGTTATGATTATCCACCATTGAATTCTCTTTCACTAATGCATTCTCATAAGTGAGAGAGATTAAAATTTTCTTAGAATGTTTAGAAAGGTAGGATACTAACATTTCTTGACCAAAAATGCAAAGTACTTCTAACAATTTTCTACAATGTTTCAAAAATATAAACAATGTATATCCAAAGAAAAAAAGTACATTTATCCAATGTATGCAAAGCTTTAAGAATGCAAACGAAGTGTATCTAAAAATAAAAAGCACTTTTATCAAATTATGGAAAGATTTATGAATGTAAACAGTGTGTATGCAAAAGTGAAAAGTACTTTTATCCATATGATGCAAAGCTTTAGCAATGTGAACATTTTCAGATCTAATGATTTTTGTAATTGAAATGATTAAAAAAATGACTACCCTAAATTGTTGTTTTTGACATAGATGCATAAAATAGATATTCTAAAAATTTCTATCTACTTAGAGTATATGTTACAGGAGCAAGCTTAGGAAGTACAAAAACAAGGTTTTCAATGTTGTACAAGGCAATTTTAGGCCTCATCAGGGACTCATTCGCCTTTACTAGCGAATGGGTCATGGATAAGGATTTTTGAAATGTTTTTGCTAATTTTTGATTTCTTTTTAATGCCTTTTCAGATACTAGAAGATGCACTCTAGGTATGAACAGGGACTCATTCACTAGGAAGGGAAAATGGGTCCCAAATAAGGGTTTTAGAAAGGTGAAAATTGCAATTTTCAAGTTGTTTTATGTGTTTTTCATGCCTAGTTTCAAACTGCAACTTTTATGACAAAAAATTCTACAATTTTATGAACAAATCCAAGTTAAATGAAGGGTAAATAACACCTTTTGGAATGCAATTGTGTTGTTTTTTCAAATGCAAATGTATGAGATCTAAATGATATGCAAAATGACTGATTTGTTTTTGTATTTTTTAGATTTAGACAATGCAAAATAATGCAATTCTAAACCCTAAATGAGATGCAAGTTTGAATGCAAAGAAAGAAACCCTAAATGAGATCTTGATTCAATGGAAATCTAATGCAAATGAATGCAAGATCTAACCTAGGATGGAATTAAAGACATCAAAATCAAAAAATTGCAATATTCAATGAGTCAGGCTCACCAAAAATTTTAATAGTAAAGGTAGGGTTTAGCACCATGAATGCACAAGATGATAAACCACTAATTTATTTTTCTTATTAAAAAATTCAATTATGAGGGGTAAAACATGCAAATAACAATCAGAAAAATAAACCCTGCCTATTATAGCAACTATGAGGGGGGTTTTTAGAGCATAAAAAGATGTGTACCTGGCCAATAAGTTTTTTTTGAGCTACAGAGGACTCATTCACCTTCAATGGTGAATGGGTCCATGTGAGGGTTTTGAAAAATGACTTTGGGGTTTGATTCCTCTCAGCTTGCACTCCCATATCCCATGGCACCCTTTCACTTAGGCTACTTAGGACTCATTTAAGCCTTTAGTGGTGGATAAGTTGCCTAGAAGGTACAGAAAACTAATTTTAGAAAATCTGGCTCTGATTTTTTGTACTTCCTAGATCTAATTATCAGCTCCCAAAGTCTAAAATAAATTATGCTTAGCATCCCTTTCTTTGTTCTTGCACTATAAGTAGCGAGAATCTTGCAACTTGGCAACTTGCAACTTGTAGAATATATAGTAGCCTAAATCCACGCAGAAGTGATACATTCAAGAGGGGAGAAAAATGTTGTTTGTTAGGGGATAAGGGGTTTGCCTCGGTCAAACCCCTTTTAGGTAATTAAACCAATTGATGAAATAATGAAATTGAATCATGAAACATGAAATATGCAATTGATGATACCTTGGATGTTGTCCTGGAGTATAAATTTGTAAAATAACATACAGAGTGGTCATAGAGATAGATGTTTATCTCGAATAGATGCAAAAGATGCTTTTAATCATTATCATGAAAATGCCATCAATATCGGCTCATAACATGCATGAATGCATAAAACCCTTGACATGATGAAATGATCTTGAATTGTTAAAATAAACTTTGAAAATCTTCCTTGAAATGCTTTAGAAAATGCTCTTGTAGAATCAAATTTTCTATAAGGATGCTTTCTAAAAGTTTCTAGGATGTCTCATAAACTTGCTATGTGAAATAATGTGAATTAACCACTTATTTATACTAAATTGAGAGATTAACCCCGAAATTCAACATTCAAGCCGATCAAATCTGGAGTATTAAAATTGGGTTCCATAAAATTAAGTTCAAAAAGAGGGACACAATAGGGAGGACCATTTGCCACTAAAAGGCGAATGGTTTTCTTGCGGCATAGTTCAAGACCAAGCAGGAGTGAAATAGCATCAGAAATCATAAGAAAAGTATAAAAGAAAGGGGTGTCCTATGTGGAGAGGACACCTTGCACTAGTAAAGGCGAAAGGGTCCTAGCAACACTTTTCAAGACACCAAATTTTCCAAATTAAATTCCATACAATATGATTATGGGGTGTTGGGATGGATCCTTGAAAAGGGGGCTTGAATTTGAATTAAAATGATCAATTAACCTAAATTAACCACCATTGATTAAGGGGACCCTAGATAAATGTGAAAGTGTGTTACAACACTTTTCAACACTCCTGCAAAGGATCAATTAAGGCATATTTTAATTAAATAAATACCTTAGAATGATGTTAATGTGTACAACACATTACAACAAAACTCCAAGACACAATTAATTCAATTTTATGTCAATTATCCAAATTAAGTGTGAAAAAGGATTACTTTTTTTGACACTACATTTTTCCCTGACTTTAGTGAGAGGATAACCCCATGTAAAGCTCACACTAAAGTAGATATTAAAGACACTTACGTATACAAAAATAAAAAAGATACATAATCATACCCTGTCAAAGGCCAAAAAAAAAATAACAAAAACAAAAGGATCAAGCACAACCATTCCAACATGATGTGGAATAGGGTTGTTTGTCAGTAACATATGCTGCTCACTATGGCATAGTGGAACCTCAGTCTTTCCACTAGGTGAGTTGTCCCAAAGAAGTGGTTTAGTGAGAAATTCATGCCAGTGTATCAGCTTCCCACCACATAATGAGAATGTCATGCTAGTGTATCAACTTCTCATTATACAAACCATAACAAAGTTATCATCTTGACAACTTCAATAAGGCCCCACAATGTAATTCTTTTGTAATGTAAAAAAGTTGTAAAAGGGAATTTTCCTTTGTTTATGTGAAGGTCTCATCTTAGGGGAACATTGTGCTTAATGTCTCCAAGAGAGGACAAGTCAAATAAATATCACACTCTTGGAGGAAATCAAGCCCAATGACACCACCAAGAGAAGAACGTGTCATAAGAATAAAGAAAATCATACAATGAAATATGAGTGTTGATGTATTCCCCCACTTTAAAGTGGTTACTAACACCACTTCTATGAGAAATTGATTTAAATTAGAAGACATGAGAGCTTATTCGGAAAGCCCTATGCCAAGTCATATGTTTCCAATAAAGCTATGCCATAAAAAAGGGAAGGGCTTGCCCCCAAAACTCAATACATCACATGCGATCCAACTTAAGGCATGTCATCCACATCCCAAGCTTTCTCTTATATATACATGAAATGTGGTCAACTAGCAAAAGAGACAAGTGGCATACAAGGACAAGGATACCTAACCCCTTGCCCCCACTTAGTGCAAGACAAGAATGAGCCAAAATGATTGATGAGAGGCATGCTAGAGTGAAAATAAGTATCAATTAAAGGAATTAGGTACCCCCACATAAGGAAGAGCACCAAACTCCTTAAGATGTTGGATTTTACTACTCAAAGCCTTGCATTCATTAGTAGAATGACCATGAACTCTATGATATGCACAAAATGAATTCTTGTGAGAGAATTTTGTTTGCGTTCTTGGAGGGAAAGATATCAAATGATCTTGGAGGATTCTTGACAAGATACTCTCTTGATCAATAGTAGGGGATGTTTCATTATTTTGTGACAAAGATATCTCTTGCTTAGTATCAGATATCATACTTACACAATACTCTTTAGATTGTGAGATTTTGTACTCTCCCTGAAAGGAGGGTGTAAAATCTATCAAATTCGAAATTGGTGTTTTGTGTGATGATATTGACATTAAGAAAATATTTCTTTGTTTGTTTCATTTCTTTCAAAGGATAACATTCAATACCACTAGTGTCTATCAATTCAGGAGGCACTAATGTTAAAGTTGGTTTTCGAGAATCTTTTGTAAGAGTGTTGATATTAAGTGAAGGCTTGTTTTACACTTGTATTTCTATCAAAGGAAAATAACCAAGACCATGAGTTGTATCTTGCATGCTAGGTTCTATTGGAAAAAAGATACCTTGTTCTCTAGTACCACATCCTTTTCCACTGTAACCAAGTTGCTTTATAAGTTCATAACCTCTTCCATAAAAATTTTTCATTTCTTTAGGATTCGGTGGTTGTTAATAATCAACCTCATTGAAATGTGTTGTGCAATTTTCTTGATCTTTTGAAGTAGTTGAGGTGGATGCTTTTGTTTGTGTTGTCGTATTACAGTTTTTTCTTTTCCCTTTTTGAGATTCTTTGTAATTTTAGCTAGTCACTTAAAAGCAGATTTGACACCCTCATTTTTGATTTGCATTAGGAGCAGTAGGGACTTGTCGTAAAAACACTTTGGGGAGTATGTTTGTACTAGGGGGAAGATTGAATAAGATCCCAGGGATATCTTAAGTTATTCTTTAGTTGTTGAAATATCACATACTTTCCTACTTTTAAAAAGGAAAAAAAGGAGGGTGGAGTAAGACAGGGTTAGGGAATGGGAGAGATGTTTGATTGAACATCTTTGGTTTCCAGAGTTTTTACAGTGATAATTTTATATGTGAGCAAACAATAATACAGTTATTTCTTCAGAAAAAAAAAAAATATTCTTAAAATTGGTTTTAGGTGAGAACAAGTTTGTTTGGGACACCGTATTGTGAGGGTGGGTAAATAATTATAGGATTCTTAGGATGTCCCCTTTAGATTACTCTAGGAGGTTTGATATTCAAGGGGGATCCACAATGGACGCGGCGAACATAAATTAATGGACAGAATTTGATCATGCAAGAGATAGTGTCATCTCTTGCCATGTCCCAAAAGTACTGCCCACTATTATTTGTCATTTCCTTTCTAAATCGCCATCCCTCCCTAGGAGGAGAGTTTTTAGGAGATCTACAAACTAGATGTCCGCAGCGATACATGTTTGGTTCTTCTCAGTAACTACATACAATGGGGACTCATCAATCATAGTATTCTCTTGTTCAATCATGTTTCCTAGAGGGTGGGGAAGAGAACCAAATCAGAACTCTCGCTCCTAGTTGGTTTGATCTTCTAACACCCAATATCTTCATACCAAATAGATGAGATATTAAGAAGACTCAGAATACATTTGTCGCCGTTATCACCATTGTATTCTCTTTCACTAAAGCAGTGGGGGAGAGATGAAGTTTTTATTAGCATGTTTAGAAAGGTAGGATTCTAGAACATTGTTTGACCAAACATGCAAAGTACTTCTAACCATTTTATGCAGTGCTTCAAAAATATAAACAATGTATATCCAAATATGAAAATACTTTTATCCAATGTATGTAAAGCTTTAAGAATACAAACAAAGTGTATCCAAAAATGAAAAGAACTTTTACCAAACCTAGGAAAATCTTTATGAACCTAAACATTGTGTATGCAAAAGTGAAAAGTACTTTTATCCATATGATGCAAGGTTTCAAAAATGAGAACATTTTCAGATCTAATGATTTTTGTAATTGAAATGATTTAAAAAATGACTACCCTAAATTGATGTTTTTGACCTAGATGCATAAAATAGATGTTTCTAAAACTTTCTAGACTTGTAGTATATGTTACCATAAAGATAAGGAAGTAAAAAAACAAGTTTTTCAATGTTCTACAAGGCAATTTTAAAACTCATCGAGGACTCATTGATAATACTAGTGAATGGGTCCTAGATAAGGATTTTTGAATCAAACAATGATTTATGAGTGATTTTTAATGCCTTTTCTAGATTCGAGGAAGATCTGATCCTAGGTCTTAATAGGGGACTTACTTCCCGTATTAAGGGAAAATGGGTCCCCAAATCAAAGGTTTAAAAGGGTGAAAATTGTATTTTTAAGCTATTTTATGTGTTTTTCATGCCCAATTTCAAACTATAACTTTTATGAAAAAAATTTCCTTAATTTGATGACCTAATGCAAGTGAAATGAAGGGTAAATAACACCTTTTGGAATGTTTTTTTTTTTAATTTTCAAATGCAAATGTATGAGATCTAACTGATATGTAAAATGACTAATTTGTTTTTTATATCTTTTAGATTTAGAGAATGCAAAACAATGCAATTCTAAACCCTAAATGAGATTAAAGGTTGAATGCAAATAAAGAAACCCTAAATGATCTCTTGATTTAATGCAAATCTAAATGCAAATGAATGCAAGATCTAACCTAGGATGCAATGAAAGACTTCAAAATAAAAAAAATTGCAATATTCAATGAATCGAGTTCACCAAAATGTTTAATAAAAAAAGTAGGGTTTACCACCATGAATGAAGAAGATGATAAGCTGCCAATTTATTTTTCTTATTAAAACATTCAATTATGAGGCATAAAAAATGCAAATAATAATTAGAAATAAATTGTAACTTTAATAACAACTATGAGGAGGGTTTTACAGCATAAAAAGCTATGTAACTGGCCAAAAAGTTGTTGTTTTTGAGCTAAAAAGGACTCATTCACCTTCAATGGTAAATGGGTCCCTATGAGGTTTCTGAAAAATGACTTCGAGGTTTGATTCCTATCAGCCTACACTCCTAGATCCTAAGTTTTCACTGCTTCAAGCCCTACTTATGACTCATTCGCCTTTGGTGGCAAATGGGTCCTTTTAGGGTTTCAGAAAACTAGTTTCAGTATCTTTTTCCTTGATTTCTACACTTTCAAATTCTCAATTATCATCTCTCAAAAGTTTGAAATAAATTATGTAGCCTCCTTTCTTTGTTCTTCCACTATAAATGACAATCTTGCAACTTGGAAGCTTTTACAATTTTCCTCCAAATATTTCTCTTCAACCTAAATCATGCAAATACACATTCAAGAGGAGAAAAATGTTATTTTTTAGGAGATAGGGGTTTTCCTCAGTCAAACCCCTTTTAGGTAATTAAACCAATTGATAAAATATTTAAATAGAAGCATGAAACATGAAATATCTAATTGATGATACCTTGGATGTTGTCTTGGAATACAAATCTACAAATAGTTAACATGAAATGGCCATGGGGAATGTAGATCTTCATCTCAAATAGATGTGAAACAATGCTTGCAAGAAGGATCTTCAATGCTACATCAACAATCTTGGCTCAACAACATGCAAGAATGCATAAAACCATTGACATGATGAAATGATCTTGAATTGCTACAATAAACTATTGATAATCAGCCTTGAAATACCTTATGAATTCTCTCAAAATTCTCTTGTAAAATTTTCTATAAGGATGCTCTCTCAAAGTTGTTAGGTGAAATAATGTGAATTAACCCCTTATTTATACTAAATTGAGAGATTAACCCTGAAATTCAAAGAATTCAAGCCGACCTCAGATATGGGTAATAAAACTCTAAGGATCCCACCACAATTAAGTTCAAAAAGAGGGGTCCTATTAAGAGAGGACCCATTTGCCACTAAAGGTGAATGCATCCTCACACAGTTTCTAGGACCAAGCTTCGGGGGAATGAAATAACATCAAAAGCCCACCTCAAAAATGTAAAGAAAGTGGTGTCCTATATGGAGAGGACACCTTGTGCTAGTAAAGTCGAATCAATCCTAGTAGCACTTTTCAGGACACGAAACTTTCCAAACTAAATCATACAATATCATTATTGGGTGTCGAGATAAGGCCTTGAAAAGGGGGCTTGAATTTGAATTAAAAGGGTTAATTAAACTCAATTAATCACCATTAATTAAGGGGACCCTAGATATTGTGAATGTGTGTTACAACACTTTACAACACCTAAATTTAAGCTACAAGTTAGATATATTTAATTAAAAGTGGCCCACTAGGCTTAATTAATTAATTAAATCCTAGAAAAGTGTGAAAGTGTGTTACAACACTTTACAACACTATTGCAAAGGATCAATTAAGGCATATTTTAATTAAATAAAGACCCTAGAATGATGTGAATGTGTTCAACACATTACAACACCACTCCAAGATACAATTAATTCAATTTTATGTCAATTATCCAAATTAAGTGTGAAAGAGGATTACTTTTTTTGATACTACAACTCCAAACAAACTTGTTTTCACCCTTGAACAACCTAAGATCAATGTTTTGCACCAATCAAGTTATAATACCATTACTCATACATATAACACTAGAAACAATCCACAACCAAAACAACCAACTACAACATCTTTATGTTTTCCTAACTTCGTATTTCCTAGCACTCCTCATTTTCCTTTGAATAGTGGAAAGGAGTATAATCTTGTTGAACAACTTAAGAATACTCCTGCAAAGATATCCCTATGGGACCTATTTTAGAATTTACCCAATTATCACATTATGCTTCAAACCACCTTGCAACAAATAGTGGTTCCTTCTAACTATACAAATGCAAATGATGTGGTAGCTCTAATACAAGGAATGCATGTAGTTAATGTAGACATTACTTTTCATCAACATAAGCTACCTCTATTGGAAATGAGAAAGAAAAATGATGCCTTCATGATAGTATCCATCTATAATAGGTTAGGAATAAAAATAACCCTTGTTGACAATGGCTTTTCCCTTAACATTTGTAGTGTGATCCTTTAGGATAGACTTGGCATGGACAAATCAAGAATTTAACCTAACTCCTTATCGATTCAAGGATTTGACAATTTAGGAAAGCAACCACTTGGCGTGATTGCTTTTCCTATTATAGTTGGAAAGGCGACCTTCCAAAATCCTATTCATGTCATGCCAGATAATATTTCATACAATCTTCTTTTATGACAACCTTAGATTTACGAGATGCACATACATCCTTCAACTCTTCATCGTATAGTGAAGTATGTCTATAATAATAATGTTATGTCTATAATAATAATGTATACCAAGTTAAAATAGAATTTGAGCCTGAAATTTGATTACAAGTCAAAAAAGGAACAACAAGTCCTCTAAACACATTAATTCCAACGTAAAAAATAGAACCTATGAAAGAAGAAGAAAAAGAGATGGAAATGGTGTCAAAGTTATTGGAAGATAATTGGGGTTCAGGTTAGAGTTCACACCTTTTTTTATGGGAGAATACATAATCACAAGAAAGAAGATGAAAACAAAAAGAAAAAAATAGTCATGTCAATGTAAAACTCGGAAGAAAGCTCACAAGAATCTACCTCATCTACTCTAGAAGAAGACACAATTTATACAAAAAACTTTGATGAGAGATTATCAACAACCATCAAACCTGAATGAAATGGAGAGACTTTATGGAAGGTTATGAGCTTATGAAACAACTTGGCTATAATAGAAAAGGATGTGGAAAGAAAGACCAAGGCATCTGTGTTCATGTAGATCCTAACACGCAAGAAACAAAACATGGTTTGCGATATTGTCCTTCTAAGATAATGCAAGCAAATAAAAGACCCTCGTTGAACATCAATTCCATCACATGCAATCCTAAAACAACTATCACCTTGAATCATCTTGATTTTTTTGATATGACTGGTGGACCATCATGGGAATACTTCGAAGATGATGAATCCTTGAAAGAAATGTTAGGAGTTTATGAAAAACCATCTACTCCTAAAAAGAAATGGGTTACATGTGCTATGATTAGTGCTAAGAAAAAATATGGAGAAAAGGAAAGTAATGAGATTGATAAGGACAACGAAGAATGCAACTATGAATTATAAAAATCAGGTGCACTTCCTCTAGGAGATACAGTTGACATACCAATGGATATTAACAATAAAGAGAAAGTTATTAAGATAGGAAAGTGCCTCGATGAAGATGAACAAGAAGACCATGTAACTTTTCTTCATGACTTTCCCAAACTTTTTGCTTGTTATTCGGATATGTCAGGAATTGATGCTAAGATAGTGATGCACAACATATTCCTTGTTAATAATGCTAAACCGGTAAGAAAAAATAAAGATGAATCCTAAGATAGCCTTACTAGTTAAGGGTGATATTGAAAAACTCCTCAAAGCTGGTTTTAGACAAACTATACATTGTTCTCCTTGGATCTCGAACATTGTTGCAGTTGCAAAACTTTACAATCATATTAGGATGTGTACTGACTTTCATGATTTAAATAAAGCATCTTTAAAATATTACTTTCCCCTTCCTAATATCGACATGATAGTGGATTCGGCTATGGGACATGATTTATTATCATTCATGGATGGATTCCCTGGATATAATCAAATCTTTATCAACCCTCAAGATCAATACAAAATAACATTTACTAGAGTTTGGAGAACATTTTGTTGGGTAGTCATGCCTTTCAGATTGAAAAACACAAGCACAACATATCAACGAGCTATGGTATTAATATTCCATGATTATATACATAAGATTTTGGAGGATTATGTTGATGATATTCTTGCTAAATGTTTAAATCGAAATGACAATGTGAATATCCTTCAAAAAATATTTGGACAAATTAGAAAATATAACATGAGATTAAATCCAAAAAAAGTGTGTCTTTGGTATAGATGGTGGAAAACTTTTAGATTTTATCGTATCTCATAGAGGCATTGAGGTGGACAAAAAGAAAATTGATGCTATAGCTAACATGCCACCTCCTAGAAATATTTCTCAATTGCATACTTTACAAGGAAGAATTCAAGCTATCCATCATTTTATAGCATCCCTAGCAGACTGAATGTTACCATTTACACATCTTCTTAAAAAAAATGTGCAATTTAATTGGAATAAGGATTGTAAACAGGATTTTGAGAGTTTGAAAGATTATCTTGCTACCCCACCTATTCTACGACCCATTATGCAATACAAATTATTTATCCTCTATATATTAGCATCTACCCATGTTCTCATAGCATTGTTGGATCAACAAGATGAAAGTGGTAAAGAGCATAATGTTTATTACATTAGTCAAACTCTGATTGATTATGAGAAATAATACACACCGATAGAGAAACAATTTCTGGCTCTTGTATTCGCTATTAGTAAGTTGAGACACTACTTACTAAACATTGAAATACATGTGATGACAAAATTTGATCCTTTAAACATCTTTTCACTAAAATATATTTATCAGGATGCTTAGCTAAATGGTTTATGTTGTTAACTGAGTTTGACCTTAAGTTTGTTTCCCAAAAAGAAATTAAAGGAAAAGCTTTAATCGACCCATCAGCTGAGACTCCCTCTCCTCTAGCGTTACCTAAAGATGATTCATTCCCTGATGATAATGTGATGACAATTGAACCTAATACATGGGAGTTATATTTCAATGGATCTAGGCGTAGAATTGGCTTTGGCATGGGGGTTATAATAACC